>WEIV01024097.1:4097-47932 GCA_013390005.1 Calyptomena viridis
CATCTGAAACTACAAGTGCCTTGGAGGTGACAATGCTCACTTGGCCCTATGAAGCACTTCCAATCTGATGTCACAGTAGAAACTCCCTTCTTTCACCTCTCCTTGACTTAGAAATTTTGCCCCAACTGACATTATTATGGAAATTTCAAAGGGTTGTAGATATTTCCAAGCACAAAAAGGGAGGCCTTTCTTCAGTCTTAATTTTGGATTCTGACACAAGACATACCAATATTACTAAGCTGCATTGTCCATGTAACTCTTTTGAGGGAGAAATGATTGCAGAGTTGGCCTTGGCACCATCAATGGTTTGGGTAGGTTCTAACATGAAATCTACCCCCTGCAGAACAGAAAAATTTTGTTATTATTTTGATCATTAAATGATTTTAGGGTGATAATATCAGCCATGCCACCAGCTTTGGCACAGCTTTGGATGCCAACAGGGCTTAAGTGAGACAACTTCTTTGTTAAATTTTGTGAGAAAGAGTTTAATGTTATTGCCCAAAATACATTAAGAATCCAAATTTGTTGCCTTCCAGATATCTCCCTTGCTTAACAATATTCGCCAGATCTCTGGCACGTTATTATGGGTTGCCTGCTTGTGCTAACTATAGATTTTTGTTTCTGCTCTGATGGATTGTTGGTATAAAATTACCAGCTGATGTTTATCCGCAGACATAAGAATAACAGTATTATTAACTATTCCTATATATATTTTGTGTCATTATGACTGTAAGGGCTTTTCTGAATAATAAAGATTCCCTTGAGTGGGACTCACTAGGGTAAATGACTGTTTAATAAAGACAGATAATGTAGATGAATCATTTTGACTACTTAGAGGAGCAATTGTGCTAAAACTCTGAACTTACACAAAGTCCTTCTGAGCATATTAGGGGGTCAAATCGTGCCCCTTGGAATCATTGTAACATTGCTGCTGAGTGGAAAAGGACTAAGGTCTCACTTTAGGAGCAGGGACAAATTTTTAGCAATGGGAATTTGATTCCTTTATGTGGGCGAAACTCAACTGCTACCATTATTTAAACTCTAAAACTGTAAGTAGTATAAAAAGATGCCTACATAAATGTCTATATTCTGTCTTCATATGCTGAAATATATGTTTAAAATAGATTTCTGCTAAATTACATGGCTTGGTTTTCTCTCTTCTCCATGATGTGATACTTCATGGTACACTGAAAGAATAAGAATATGAGTTTATTAAGTTTACTCAGAAAACTATTCAGTCATCTGTATGAGCTCTTGGAGCTATGTCAACATTTTCTTGAAAGATATCTGAGATTATTTGATGTTTACTTTTTTAAGTACAGTATTTGTGAGTAAAAGTGCACAAGAACATTTTATTACATTTTAAATGTAATTCCTGATCCCAGGGTGCTGTCTATATAAATCTGAACAAACCTACGAAATCACTATCTATATTAGATCAGCAAATCCTCTCAGTCCCAGAACTGGTCAATGTGTTAAGAATAAGAGGCAAAAGTGAAATTCCTTGGTAATAAAACTTCTGAGCCTTGACAACTCTGAGGTAATGCTATTTCTTGCAGCAGTGCCTAGACCTTTCAAAGTACACTACTCTTTATTATATGCCTTTACTCTGCCCCTAAACCTTCACTTCTAAAGTGCACATCTCACAGGTAACTAGTATATAATGTACTTTTCAATCAACCTCCTAATTCACTCAGTGTAGCATGAGTTTTAGATAAACCAGGAAGATGTGAAATACAGAATAAAAGGCTTAGGTTGTATGATGCCACTCACCTGCTTTAAATCTTTTGCTCTCCCTGAAAAAAACTATGGAAAGAGTTCTCCTTCAGGATAATTCAGGGCGGCCCAGCAATGACAACAGCTCCCAGCATTTCTACAGGGTCCTGCCCTTGATCTTCTGGGGCATTTACATCTTCTTTCAGCTTATTCTCTCCCAGGCTCTTGCCAGGCATTTATGTAGGCAACAAAATAATGTTTCCCTCGGATCCACCTGCTCTGTGGGGGGAATTTTTCCCTTCAAATCCTAGACCAGTACATTGCTCTGTCTTCACTCAAATGTGTTCCTGTGTTTCAACCAAGAGTTGAAGTGGGCAGCACTAGAAGGCCTGAGAGGGTTTTGCTTTTGTGCAGCCTCTTTGGTTTCATGAAGTAAAAATGTCCTAAAGGTAAAACATAAGGTGAATCGGATTTCATCTGTAAAGTGGAACAAGGTGATTCATAAGGTCCAGGTCTACTAATTACCAGATTTTCCATAACTTATATGCAGATGCCCTGAAGAGAAAAACCTAAATTTGGTATTAAGATTTGTGTTGTGGTTTGAAAACAGATCCAAGTTTTTGCAGAGTAATTGTTGGCTGCTGGTCTTATTATTTATGCTTGCACATGCAGCCTGTGGTGGGCTTGTCTCTGCTGGCAGTGTGCATAGGTTTAATTTTACTATGATCAAGGCAAAATACCTCTCTGAGAGACTCAGGTTCAACATCATACTCATAAAGTATGTGGGTTTTGGACAAGAGCTGCTTTCCATTTGGCAAGTCCAGAGCATGGGCTTGAGGAAGACTTCAGTTGTGTGCAGGAATCCCCCATGGAGGTACCCAAAAGTTTTTGAGGAGCCTCATACATGAGATAAATATACGGAAAAGTACAGTCCCACCTCAAAAATACATGCTCCAGAGTTAACAATTACAAGGTTTATGGAAGTACGTAGAGATAAAGGTAAGGGGCATAATAGTGATTATGTATACAGGTTTGGAGGTTTTTTTTGGTTGGCCTTGCATCAGACTAATCTTTACTGCACAAGGTAGAGCATGGCCAATATGGAAACATATGTGTTATGCAAATTCCTCTGAAATGGTTGAATGGAAGGTATCTGACTGTATTTTGGAGCAGTTCCATGTTGAGTGAATCAAGAGTGTCCAGCAAAAATCTGCATGGTTCCTTTAGTTGCATACACAACTGTGAGCTTCTGTGTTGACTGCTTTCAGCTGAAACCAGAAATAGTTCAAAAAATACAACCCTCCCCTGTATTTAGACTTTAAAGGTCTGAGATATCTAAAGGATAGACTGAATTCATCCTGAGATTTCTGTCCAAATTTCCAGCAATCTTGGCTGTGACAGGTTTTCTTCCCTCTTTCTTGTATTACTCCCCTAGGCATCCATAGGGAGACATATCAGTGTGTCCTGGAGCAGTTGCCGTTTGTCCCTTAAAAGGAGTAGGGAGAGAGTTCCCCATGTGAACCTATAGCAGCACAGTGACAGTTCCTCTCACAGTGTGGGTGGGTCTGTGAGACCAACTGAAGGAGAAAATTCCAGTCCTTAGACATCAGAAACATCCCAATCCGCTCTGTCAGAAAGAAGTGAGGATGAAGCTTTGTGACAGTCCTTAGCACCGGGTACTGCAGGACACTAAAACACCAATCTAACCCTTAAAACACCAACTCTGCAGTGCTATGGACAACAGGTGGGAAGCTCTTAGGAATAGATCCTGCCAAATAGTTTTCCTATTTCAAGAAGTTGTTGTGCATCCCTTCTTGGACTTGCTGCTAGCTGGCACCAGAGGTCATGGACTTAATGTTTCATACCCATAGTATTGAAAGAAACAGAAAACATGACTTCAAGAGAAATAAAAATGCAGTTATACCAAGAGAAGTGTGATGATTCTCTTTTTAGATGTAAGCTTGGCCCAATCAGGAATCCTTATAATTTAATTTGCACTGGCCAGAGATATGTGATCCTTTTATGAAAAATATTTTACATTGTTTAAATCTTATTAACTGTAAACACATTCAAATGCTTTCTGCTACTGCTGCTGCCTCTGATTCACTGATGACCTGTACAAAGAGACAACACATGCTTATTGTTAAAAAAAAAAAGAACAGAAGGATCATCTATTGCTTAGATGAAAGACAGAGACAAAATAACCAATCTGTAATGCAGATTTATTAATAGTCATTCACTGGTTTTCACTGAAATACTCTTCACGTAACCTTGACTTTATTAAGTAGTCCTTAAGGTGCATTTTGAAGACAGATAATGAGTTTGGGGAATAGTCTTATCTACATCAAGCTAATCTTTAACAGCTTGGAAGGGAACTTGCAGAAACTTTTCCACTTTAAGTGACATAGCCATGTTCAAATCAAGCCTTTTAAAATGTCATTTTAATAGAAGAGTTTACAGGCATTTTTAATCACTATACTTTATAGAGGAATATTGTTTAAACAAAGATGATAGAAAAAGTTATTGAGTTTTTAATAGTATTAATGGGGTTGGAGGGAAGTGAGTGATGTTGGAGCAGGAGGAGTGTTGCTGTGGTGGAGTGTCTTGGTTAATAAAGACAAGGCAACTCTTCCTTGAAAAAATAGCTTCTTTCACAGAGTCTGTCACTTTAAAAGGGAGGGCCAGGGTGAAAGCAGGGGGTTTGAGTGATATTTGGTTGCTGAGTCTGCACATGCCACATTGTCCAGCTTCCACAGGCAGAAGTTTGCAAGAGCCTCCTGACCTTTTGCTGATGCAGAGACTGGTTGTGTATGTGAGAGAGAGAGGGATGAACACTAAAAAGTAAAAAGAAAACAAACAGAGTTGCCGTTTTAATGAGAACTCAGATTTAACCCATCTGTACTTTTTGTTCAATTTCCAACATGCCCTGGAAAATAATTTCACTTTTCCTGCATTGTGTGTAAAACCTCAGAGGTGATTGTCCCCCAAAGGTACATACCAGCCTTTTTCTCCTGCTCATATATAAAGTTGCTCACACCTCAGGCTGAATTTTAACCTGCCTGTGCAGCTAAATGAGCTACACAAACCCTCTTCAGCTGACTCCAGTTGGCTTAGCTCATTTTGTTTTGCTTGCTTTATTGTTTGGGCATTAAATGTCCCGGCTCTCCCAAGTGCACACACATTTGGTTTCTGACTAATGCGCGGCCTCCGTCAGAGAGACAGCGTTTGTCATTTAGAATCCAGCGTGTCTTGGAGTCAGGTCGTGACTCAGATACCACAAACTGTATACAGAATAGACCACAAATTCCTCTAGTAAGATTGAACAAGGCTTTCCGAGAAGCCACTTCCTCCACTGGTTATACCCTAACTCTGACTGACAGGTAGAAAATAACTGGGGTTTTGAGTGGCATTTTTTCTCCTTCCTTTTGTTAAAATTTTTTGTCTGCTGAATTCATGGCTGTTTAAAATCCTGCTTTTTTATGCACCTACAGAACAATGCTTTTGGCTAGAGAGGAAGCTACAGAAATCTTGGTTGGTTACATTTTTCTGGAAATACTGGCATCGATTGACTTTAAGCTCCAAGGCTGGGAATTCTGAGAGGACACTAAATGTGAGGGCAAAGCTCAGCCTGACCCGTTCAGGTTTCCCTGAGCCACAGCTGCAGCTCTCTTGTGCTTTGTCCACATACCCATAAATCGGCAGGGTTTGCTAGAAAGGTTCCTGAACTTTGGAAAAACCTTTCGATGAACCTGCTGGGGGGCTGGAATGGGGGCAGGCAAGGGACAAGGGCTGCTGGTGAGGAGAGGTTTGCAAGGAAACTTGAAACCAGGTGAGCTTCCAAAACTGAGTGTTTCCTCAGGCTGGAGAATGCAGACAATTCTCATGTAAAAACAGAACTGGAGTTAACAAATCTGCTAACAAGCCTCACACACTTGCTGACCAGTTGTAAATCCCAGCTCAATTTATTACTGAACACAGCACTTTGGCCTAAGTCCTCAGTGTAATTTTGCAAGTGAATGGGGAGCAAGTCGCGTTCTTAAATTCTAGTGAGAAAACTGGTTTTAAGAATCATAGGGGGTGCAGCCCTTTGATTTATCTTTTTTGCTTTCTTTCCTTTTTAAAAAAAAAAAAATTTAATGAAACAGGAGAATTCATCTGCCAACGCACTATTCTGTGCTCTTTTGTCAATAGAAAAGTTGTTTTGCTAATGGTTATCTGTCTGCAAGTCCTTGACCTGCTTGTAAACACATTTCTGCAGGAAAACCCCAGGCCATGGCCTCAAGCATTTACGTCAACAAGAAGAGATAAAGTGACCAAAACTTAACCTGATCTGGCCTGGAGTGCCCTCTACTGCCCCTTGACCAAATACTTCCCTAATCTGTGTCCTTCTGAAAGGAACAGATTGTTGTGTAAGAAGTATTACCTGGAATGAAATCAATTCTGGGAGTCTGACTTCTTCCTCCTTTTCTCCTGCCCATAGTCAGTCTGTTGAATAACTGGAGGTTAAGGAATAAAGCCTGTGTTGGTTTTGGTGGAAGGGCAGGAGTTTTCTCCCCAGTCACCCGATTTGTTCCCACCTTAAGCATCTGTCATCCAGGTCAGCTTAATGGGGCCACCTGGCCGTGTTCCTTCATTCCATGTTAAACACATCACCTTCCAAGTTGTGTGACAAACGCAGCAAGACTGAACACACTGATCAAGTTGCTTTTAAAAGCCATTTGCTGATCCCCTGGGATTTGTTCTGGATTCATACAGCCCAAACCAAGGCTTTGATACACTCAGGATTCAGAATCACTAAACTAGGAGCAAGGTCCCAAACTGTAGTCCTGGCAGTGATGGGCTCGGGAAGGAAGGCAGTGAGTGCCAAGATGGGATGGCCTGAGCATCCCAGTTTTGCTGCTGCATCAGCTTCTGGAGGTTGGGGTGAAAGATGGCTGCAGTCGAAGATGATTCTTGGGGAGAAGTGACACCAAATTTTCCTATGAAGGAAGGAATATGTCTATATACTTTTTTGGTAAGTGCTGGGCTATAAAAGTTAAGGCGCTTACTAGAGGAGAAATGTACACTGTGGAAAAGTTGCATTCAGAATATAAATGAGAAAAAGGAAAAGCACAAGAAAACCCTAGGGATAAAATGTTAAACTCAATTGTGTCTCACCATGGGACTGTTCTGCATTCTGCTTACACCTCTTGCAAGGCCAATGCACTGAGAAGTTCCATAACTAATCTAGAAGTTGGGGGTCACATCCCTCCAGGTGGTTTTTTCAATCTCTGTAATTCAGTCACAGGTTTCTGGGCTCGATGCTGCAATGGTGGGCTGACTCCTTTGGCCAAGGTGATTGCACTGGACATCTCGAGTTGCTGCATGATTTAGCAGCAGAGCAAGAAGATTGTATTAGCCACAAAATTTTGCTGTCCCAAGGCAACGCATATGTTTCTACTGTGGAATCAGGCACCCGGGAGGGAAGGCAGTGATCTTTCCAGTGACCCTCTAACCTTTCCATCCAAGACCTTGCGCTGCATAAAAGAACATCTCCACACCTCATATATCCGGAGTCAGACACGGTCTCGGACTGGGCATAGCATGCCTTGTTTTAAAATTTTTACAAGTAATTTCTTGACATTCTTCAGGAAGGGTTCTATTCTCTATGACCCTAAGAGGGCATTTTTAAGAGACAAAGTAAAACTTGTAGAAAATTGATTTTTGAGTTTTGGTTGAGTTTTATTTGATTATTTTTCCATAACAAAACCCCTCTTTTTTTCTCCCATTCTTTTTCAATGATAAAACCCACTGTGTTTTGGATGTTTCGTAACAAACAAAAACCAAACAACCTGCAAATGGATAATGAGATGCTGTGACTGCCGTGATTCACAGTTTTGCTCATTCTGCAGTTATTCAGGCTGAACTGGGCTGTGAATCAGTCTTGATTTATCTGGTCCTGATATCTGTAGTTGGTCACTGCATGTGAAACTGTTCATGACAGACCAAAAAACTCCCTCAGGGTGTAAATCTGAGGCAGAAGGGGAAAGTGAAGCTTAAGGAAAAGGCTCAGATGAAATTATATCACGGCATATTGGTGCTGAGCGACTCTTGGATCCTGAAAAATCTGCAGGGCTTGCCAAACACAGTGGATGAGGTTGTCCACCCTTGGATAGTGTCCAGGCCATGAAGCTGAAATCCATGCTCGAAAGCATCTACTACCTTACTTGAAGGCAGCTTTTTGCCTTTTTCTACCCCATTTATTGGCAGATACTGTCTAAGGTGGATTCACTGCAGGTATCTGACAGGCTTCTACCAAATGATGGGAGAAGATGAAATCCTTTGGATTTAATTCCAGCTGGGTCATTTCCTTAGGATACAGCTGTTTTATCGTCTTGTTTTATACATTGCACTTTGTTTATCCATACCAGGCAGTTATAGTTCTAGCTTTGCATAATGGGATTAATTCACAAGCTTTAATCTAAACTGGACAAAAACTCTCAACATTGGCTTACAGAAAGTATAATTTCATTTTTTCTGACAGAAAATCCAACTTTGGGGAACAAAGTAGATTTTCTTTCTTTTTTTCCTATAGAAAGGGTTTATTTAAGGAAAAGTGATTTCATTTTTCCAGTAAGAAATATTTCTAAGAGAAATATTTTTTCTAGGAGAAATTTTCTTTTAGAGAAAATTCTAAGAGAAAATAGTTCATCTCCCAAATTGAAAATGTAAATTTTAACCTTACTCAATAATTCAAAATTATTACCCCCTTTTTTTCATCTTACAATATTTCTTTATTTCCATGCTTTCAAAATTTAGTAGAACTTTGAAGATGAACACAGATCTGTCTGGTGCCTTTTCAGATTGAAAAGATTGGTTTTATGGTAAAGAAAACTTGCCTTCCTTGCAAATTACGAAGCTGTGTAAACACAGAAGGGTGAAAGGCTGACTAAATCTATTCAGTATTCTCCATTACTTTCTCAACCAAACTTCTGAATACATGATAGTTGTTCAGATTAAGTTGTACTCCTGAACTCCTCCCAGGCTCTGCAGTGGAGATGATATTTATACAGCACTAATAGAGAAAACTTGGTGTGTTTCAAAAAATAATTCCCAAGTAAACCAAGCTGGGTTCAGAAGATGCATCAAGGATAGTCTCAGGAAAGTCTGGCTATCCTCTGTTGTTACAAAAGGTCACCTTTAATTCTCAGCTCCTGAATGTTGCAAGGGAGCAAGATTTAAAAGCATTAAGTGACCCATATCAGTGTTGTTTGTGCTCCTAATCAAAATATACATAGTCTTTTTGGTACAAAATTTGCCAGAATTATTTCATTCTGGTTTTAAACTGACTTTTGGTAAATGGAGTATTTTATGCCATCTTAAATTTCTGAAAATTTTCCTGACTGTAAAGTTTTATTTCAGTCTAGAAAAATGGAACTTTTAGACATTTCAAGCCATTTATTGGATGGGACACCTCAGGCTCCAGTGACTCAAGTGACTATGAAGTCACTCTTGCTATTGCTTAGAATGAGATTAAATCTTAGTAAGAGTAAGACCAGGATTTTTCACTTGAGAACAGCATAGCTTATAGTCCAAAACATACTTCATGTTTATGATCAGATGAGAGAAAGAACACATTTGTATTTACATGTCTATGTCTTTTTTAAACTGATCAGTCCATCATTTATCTGTAAACTTTCCTAACACTGATTTGGTGATACTAGAAATAGTAAGCCTATAAGCACAAAGCTGTATGTGGGACTTTTTCATACAGGCCCATGCACCCATATATATCTTTGTGTCAATATATACTGGCCAACATAACAAATATTTTTGTTTTTAGAATGAGAGAATTTTCCTTGGGGACTGTAAGTAGATTCAGAGGATATTCCAAGGTATCAGACTGTATTTCACTATGATATTCATATTGTCAATAGTGGAACCTTCTGTGGAAAATGGGGATTTTCCTGTAAACATAATAATATTTCTGGATGGCGAAATATACGGTAAATGTTAAACAAGAAAAGAACTAAATTGCAGACTATTCCCTGGTCAGCAAAACTTGCCCATTATTTTTCAGTTTGCTGAATCTGTAGTTTTTACCATTTTTTTTTAACTGTGACTTTTCAGATTCATGAGGGTAGCATAGGTAATCTTCATATTTATAAGGACACACTGTCAACTTGCTTTTCATAATTTATAAACTCTTTTTTTTTTTTATTATTCCTTTTCCCTGTTGGAAGCCTGAAACTGGCATGTTTCCTTAATAGAGCTGGGAAAAAACTGCATTTTTGCTCAGGGAGATGAGTTCTCAGAAGTAAGCTATCTGTGCTTCATGCAAAGGAGCAGTATCCGAGCTGGCTGAGTAGGGCTGGAATTAGTGCTGTAGGGTCTATTTTACAAGTGTGTGCATGCCTTAGCTTTTCAAGTTGCAACTTGCATTTTGGCTTGGTGAAGGATTTGTCAATATGTTACAAGCCCTATATGTCTTTTCTTTTACGTGACAGGATGAATATTCAGCACTTTGGTTGGACTCCTGCCTTTAACCATCCCAACCAACCTCTTCTCCCCATTTCTTTCTCACAGCTCCTCTCACATTCCCATTTCCTACTGTGTGCTCCTGACATGGTGAGAAGAGATATTTTTCTTCTGCTCCTGTATCCATGGACTGGTAAGGATGTCTCTTATTCCAAGGTGAAATGAAAGGAGTTTGTTAGCCGTTTCCTCTTCCCCTTTGGAATTTCGTTGAATTATTCTTCAATGGGGTTTATAAAAGTAAATACTTCAGGCATTTAGATTAACCTTGCTCCTGGGATGATGTAAACAGGTTGAAACATTTCCGCATTGTAGGAATTGGTCTCAGAATATGCAAGAGACCAAGTCTGCTCTCAAAATTAAATCACTCTGTTGATGCTGATTTATAAAACACTGAAATTTAGTGACTAGGTCCTTTAAATACCATCTCTAGGCATGCTAGTTACTACTATGGCAGATAGAATCTGTTACTTTTAATGGTTATTTGAATTTAAAATGCTACTAAGGATTGATTCAAATTCAAGGTCACAAACTCCTTCACCCGTTTCCTCTTATTGGCTCAACAAGGGTTCTATTTCATGATCTTTTGGTTGTGATGCACCTTAACTTTAGTTAAGAAGGTGCTGATATGAGTAATTAGCCTAAAATGGCATTGAGGAAGAACCTGTTAATATTTAGTAACATACCGTTGACTCTGTCCATCCATTTGCCAATGTCTCCCCCAGAACTTTTCAACTTTTCAACTTGCTGGTTGCAGTAGAATTTGGCACAGGAGTGGAGATATTAATTGCCATTATGATACTAAATGTATTTTGAGAACTGACATCTGGTGAAGGGGAGAGTTCTCCTCCTATAAGAAAGTGCAACTCAGACAGTGTAGACATACAGATTGGGCTGTTCACAAGTCAATAATTGTGTCCCAGTGTTTTATACAAATTATAGGACGTTCTTGAAGAAACTTGGAATCATTAGTGCCACTGCTCACAGAACACCTGTTTTATTTTTCTTATCCTCCAAAAATTTTACCACTGAAGAGGGCTTAGACTACTTATGTGGTACTTAAGTCTTTTTACAAGTTTGGATTTCCTTTGGAAATTACCAAGGAAATAATATGGCTATGTAGCATAATACTGTTGATATTCCTTTAGGATGCCCTGGGAGCGAACTGTGAAACCTGGGGGTAAATCACTTCAGAAAAAAAGGTCTGTATGAGAGGCAATCTAAACATTTTTTTTGGCTTGATATGTTCAGGCTCTATCATGAACTCTCCAGCAGGATTACAGCAGATCCTGACCCTGTTGACCCAGTATCAACCCTTTCCTGTAAGCTGCGCACAGCAGAGGAGGAAGAGGATAGATACTACGAATGGCTTAGAGGCTTAGATGCTGTGGGCTCTGAATATCAGCACCAGCTGAAAGGATCAAAGAGGGTCTGTGACTCTCTAACCATGCTAATTAATGGAAGAAGTGGTTTTTGGTCTTCATTATGGACTTTAAGAAAGAAAAAAAAAAAAGAGAAGTCAAGTGTTTTGTCCTGTGGTAAAGCACTGAACAAGGCTGGTGAAAGTAACAGAGCCGTCTCCATTAGGCTTTGAGCAGCATTTCAAGAGGATGGAGCCACTTATGGAGTCACGCTTAGGCAGCACTTTCTTAAAAGTTAAATGTCTGATAGATGCTGATACTGCCTGATCTGAATTCCTAATATGCTTCTAAACAGAGCAGGCCCTTGCAAAGGTCTCAAGGAGTGGAAGAACCCTTTAGTAATGGACTCCCTGGGTTTCTCCTGTACCCTCTTTGGACATGGGCTCAAGCCCAGTGGAGCTAATTCTTTCTCTTACCAGCTCAGGCATCACTCCATGCCTTTCATTTAAATATCTGTGGGCTTCTACAGAGGTTAATAGGAGGTCAGTGTCCAGGACTCAAAACAGCAGCAACTTGTGGACCAGAGCACTGATGGGCAGAGGAAGCAATAAGACCATTTTAGGGACAGTCCTGCATTAAATGTTTTATTAGCTCTCAAAACCAGGAATCTAAACCTCTCTTCTGAATCTTAAACAATCCCTCCTAATCTTTGACCCTTGCTTTAACTCATTTGGATACTGCTTAAATTTGAAAGAAAATCACTGGTTAAAGGAGACTTTATCTTAAACACAGGGACATGTTCTGACAGTGGGTTCACATGCTTATTATCCACTTGTCTTTGTATAACTGTATGGTATGTATATCTAGACCCACCTATATGATATGTACGAATATATGTGTCAGGGATATAAAGACTGCATAGCAGTAATTCCAGTTCTGATTTATTTAACCATGCTTTTATTCTAGCAGTATGTCTGAATTTGGAATTTGTATAAATATATGTTTGTATATATCTAAGGATGATTGGGTTTTAAGTAAACAAACAAAAAATCACGGAAAACATATACTTTCTGTAGAAATATGTGCCATTAGTTGAAAACGAAGATTTTTTTTTTTTGCTATTTGGTTTTTTCAAAAAACTGCATTTTCCTAAGCAAAAATGTGAGGTTTTTGAGAGAGGAAAACCTGACACTGACTTTAACTTACAAATATTTTCTTTCTCTAAGTTTCCAATGAATGTGATTTCATACATGCAAATGTCTGTCATGAAATTGTATGTGTAAGTGGTGCTTGATGTTCTTATGCTTTGGTGTGCATGTGTTTGCTTTAAACTGTGATAGTGGTATAAACCAAAAATGCCAATGGTATGATTTTTATCATAGCTTCACTGTAGAGCACAACAGCATGTATGATCATTGGCATTCAAACACTGAAATGTGTAAAGCTTTTTTTCCATAATTGGTCCCAGGGCAAGGGGTTGATCTCATGTATAAAAGCCTCCAGATATGCTCTTGGTATGGTTTCTAATTAAGGAACCAGGAAAGAACTGAACTTTGAAAACTGTGATGAGTCCTCTCCTTTAAAAAAAAGGAAATAATCGCTTTGACCTTGAACTCCAAAAGGCCCTGAAATCAACTGATTTTACTCTTTAAGCTCCTTAACAAGCATGAGGATTAGAGACAAGCTGTGTAGAATGGTTCATATTAGATATAAACGATAATGGACAATAGAAATTCATCTATTAGCTCAGCACAGGCATCCTGTGCAAATTCCATTTCCCCAAGATATGGTGATACCATGTTATAGTGTTATATACACCACTGATAACAATATGACTTCATCAGTTGGGAAGAGACACAAGAAAACTCAATAGCAGAAGGGAGATGCAACTTTCAGAGATGTCCAATCCTCTTCTAATCCAAGGCTGTTTAAATAACCACAACCAGGTGTACAGAAGGTCAAATATGATCACCTTTCTACCTCATGTAATGAATACATCATCTGTTTAGCTGTTTCTTTCAAGTTTGACAAAATTACCCAACCTGATAAAGAAATAAAACTTATGAAAGGAATAAACCTACTATAGAGTGAAGGTACACATTTCAGTGGCCTACCATCTGTCCACAGCTAAAGAAAAAGGGATGCTGCTGTCACCCCAGGAAAAAAAAACTTTGGTGATTTCATTTTGGGAGGGTTTTTATTTCCCCTGGAGGGAATAAAATCCTGAAAAAAAAGGATCTCATTTTGAAATGGAAAAATGCTTCACATTTTCAGGGGAAAAGGGAAGAAATGGAAAATAAACACCTGGATGAAGAGAGAAGCTGATATAACTGAAATAATTGGTAGTCCGGGTTTGATAAATGTAACCCACTCAAGAGTCATCATCACCCCAAGAATACACTAAATTCTCATGCAGATCTTTAAAATAATTTTCCTTATGAAAATCACACTGATGAAAAAAATCATCATGTCTTTTAAAAGGCACCTCTTAATCTTGTTGTTGATATAGAAGGGTGAATGATGTGGTTAGACAGGCTACTGCCTGCCATGAAAACTAGTGAGAGATGATGTTGCACAATCCTTTCCCTCATCCATTCCTCAAACCTTGTTATTTTATTTCACTTTTCCCGATTTCAGTCTGTGTGGCCTGGCAGACCTACTGGAACCAAGCCTGGAATAATATTGTCTCAGGGAGCTGATAGGTGTGAGGGCACCTACAGGCAGATAAAATGTGTTTCTGTCTGTATCAGAATTTGCTATGTAGAATTCAAAATTGTGATGATTTCAGGACAATATGCAATTTCCCCTGAATGGCTTGGAAAGTGAGGAAGCAAAATTAAAAAGAAAATCAACTCCACACTTTTTCATTAGTTTTGGCAGCTTCCCCTAGAAACACACCCATACTCAGCAGTATCATTCTTTATTTAGCTCTGAACAGACTGAAGGACCTTAGTGAATTCTTCTCCCTCCTCCTTTTCAGATAATAGCAACGATGCTGCCACATATTTTGCAAAGTGCTCTTTTCTGAAGCTGAGATTAAGTTACGTCCAATGTGATAGACCCCACTGGCAGCCACGTGTTCCTAGCGGAGACATTCCATTACCATGCCAAGTTATTTTTAATTCTATCTGTTTTTTTAATTTTTTTTTAAACCAGTTCATAAAAGAAAGCTATTGAATTGCTCAATCAATGTTAGTTTATTATTGCTTACCCAAGTGTTTAATAAACCTATCCCAAGCCTGGACGTAGCTCTAAATACTTCATTGACTGTAACAAAGCAGATTTTTCCTATCAGACCAAAGTGGCTCTATAAACTATAATTAAGCACTAATTATGAGCTCTACTGGTCAGATAACAGAAGGCAAGGTCCATTGTGCGACTGGAAGAACCAGCAATTAAAGGAGATTATTGTTGTCAGAAATGGGATAAAACAAACAAAGGAAAAATTTGGGAGGAGGGGAAGATTTGCAACTGACCAGAGTAAACTTTATATTGTTTGTGGTTTTGGGAGACTATGACATCATGAATGTGAAGAACCCAACACACGATGATATAGAACAGATGTAATACGTTGTTCTGGAAAATCCACATACTTTATTGAAGAACAGGTTGTAGAGTCAGGTTCTGTTTGGCTCCACTCTCCTACATTGAAAACCAATCCCTCACACTACAAACCAGAAGCTGTATGTTTAGAACAAAAATATTTTCAAGGGAAATATTGTCTCAGGACTTTTTTCACTTGTTCCTATAAAGCATTCAAAGCCAGAGAGTGACACACTGCTCACAGGCTTAAGAACTAGAAAATGGAATTGAAATCTAATGAAGACTAGATTGATTCCCCATGAAGGGGGAAAAAGACCCTCTACAACAGGTGAAAAGGAAGTGTGGTTTTATGAATTTGTTCCATTTTAATGTGACTGGCTTCTTTTCGCTTACACCATTTTTACACTGGCTTAACTTGATTGGCTCCAGTGGAGTTTTCAATTATGCCAGATCCCACTGAAGTGTTATTAGCAGCCTGCTTGGAATTTCTCTTGAAAGTCTGAAACTGTTTCTGAGTTAACAATATATTCTTCCCCTTCGCCCCCTTTGATATAAAATGTTCGCTCTGCAGAAAACCCTGATATCCTGTTGAAACAAAATGCTCAAACACCAAAATCATTTGACTTTTCACATACAAATTTTAAATTTCCATGGAAAATACAGTTTCTGGTTACCTCTAGTGATTGGTATGCTAGTCACAGTTTATATATTCCTAGACCTGATACAGACGTTCAAGGGAGCCAAAAGTCCCTTACACACACACAAGCACATTACAGCTTCCTGGAACAGTGTTTAGGCTTTCAGGTGATGACTGGGACTGTGGCCAATATCAGAAGGTAAAGGGCAAAAGAAAGCCATAACAATGGAAATGACAGTATTTCTTAGTAGCAGGTAGGTGCCTTATGGTTGTGCCTAAAACTCACAGCACTGCTCTCTTCTTTCTGATTTTTTTTTTTTCCCGAAAGTAATTTGCATCTTTGGAAAAAAAAGGATTAATAAATTTCAAATGTTCCCGGTGCTTCTGTGCCAACTGGCACTGGAGGGGGCCTGTAACCTTGCCCAACTGCACTATATATAATTATTAATTAGAAAGCAACCTGGGAAGCAATGATCCTCTCCCCCAGCACAAACCAGAAGAACTCTACTGAATTCACGGTAGGAAAGAAAATTGGTTTTCCTAGGTCACACTTGGGAGCAAACTTTATTTTACTTTGACTAGTGGCTCGCTATCCAGAGTGGAATTATGGGAATTAATTGGAATAACTTGGGTGCTCATTTTATAAATCAGCTGGCAGAACTCCTGCTGTAATTAATGGGTCCGACTGGCGGTTTTCCACAAACACACACCCATCTCCCAGTGATTTCCACTGTGAATACATACAGTTTGGAAGAGCTCAACTTGCAAAGGGACATATTTAAGAGTGTATAACTGTCCCAATGACAGCAAGTTCTAATTTAAAACTCCTGTGTAATACTTGTTAGGAAGTTTTAATATCAAAAGGGCAGCCAAGGTCTTCCATGAGAAATTTCTAGACAGTGAAAGAAACTAATCCTTTTTAGTGATGTTTGGCTTCTCCTCAGCAGTAGCTGATCTCTGATTTCATATTTTATATCCATGGTTTGTTAATGAAATTTTCTCCTTTAAAGAGTAACCAGGCAGATGGGAAAAAAAATAGCTGATACTTTGCAGTAAACGTTTGAAGTGAAATTCAAGTAGCAGCCTGAGGCTCACAGTATGTAAAACCAACTATCCAAGTTTTAGGTGGTTGGTTAATCTATTTTTCCTTCTCAGGGGACCTCTGCTATATTAAATTCTTTGGTTGAAGAGAAGCAGCCAGGTTGGCATTAGAACTGACTTAGCAATTTGCATCTTTTGAAAAGGGATTAGCAAATTTAACATGTTCTTGGTGTCCTTATGCCAGCTGGCACTGACAGGGGTCTGTTACATCACCCATCTCCACCACAACCTGCCATGGGGCTACCTGAAAGGTGTTATTAGTCCTACTTCAAAGAGAACAGGAAATTAGGCAGCAGGAAAATTTTAGTGTCCACACATGGTGGCATCGGTGCTGTTTATGGTGCACACAGGGAAGACAGGTTTGCTCCAAGCTCATTCCTGGATGTGTTGTTCAGGCTTTTCTTACCTGGCACTCAGGTTTATGAAGTTTTAATTGTACTTTGAAATGCCCTCATGTACATGAGGCAACATCCCTAACTTCACAGCAATTCCAGAGTTTGAGCCGGATCTCAGAGACACAAAAATGGGTTTCCCCTCTGAATTTTATCTTGGTTCAGTTAGCCTTCTAGTTCAGTCATGAGTAGTTTTGGGGTGTCTCTCTGTAGACCATGGAGAAGATAAAGCCATTTTACAGGACACTTAATTACATTTGCCTTAGGATGCAGTTACCTCCACTTCTCCAGTGACCGTGGAACCAGACTGACTGTTGTCACTGGAGAAATACAGCTTCTGTTAATCTATAGGGAGGAATTGTCTTGTCAAAGGGGCAACTTTGGTCTGTGGTCTATAGAAGGAGCCAAAACAATTTGCTTCTCTTGGAGAGGTGTACGTGGACAGCTCGAAGTCCACCAGAAACTGTCACCAAACTACAGCTTCAGATTTTCTTCTGAAGAACCCAAAATCATTTAGTAAGAAACGTGATGCATACAGACTTGGGTAGAATTTGGATGTCTGAATGCATTCCAAAGGTTTCTTGAGGAAGAACAATGCAAATTTTCAGCAAAATATTCTGCCTTTTTTCAGTTTGGCCTCTGGAAATTTTTTGGGGAAGTCACATTACATTTTTTGTGTATGTTTTTATAGCACTGAAGATACTTCTGTGAAGTCAATTGATTTTCATTAGTGATTAAAATTCAGTCTTCTCTTTTGTGGTACTTGTCTTCCATTTCTCTTAGTTACCTAAAAGATGTACAAGAGGAGATAAGAGCCCACCTGTTTGTTCTACTTTTAATGCTTCTGTAATATTTGAAACTCTATTTTTTTTTAATATACCATTTATCCTACAAAACCCTATAAAACTCTGTGACTACTTCTGTTGGACTAAATATGATGGGCCAAATCCAGCTCATACTGCTCACACCAGACTTCTTATGTGAACTGGGACTGTGATAATGTGTACACATTAAACGAGGATTGGAAGCCAATTAATTGGAGCAGACTTTTTTTCTATCCCTCAAGATTTTCCTGTTTGATTTGACTAGGCTGCCAGCTCTTGGAGGTGTGTGAGGGAGGAAACAGAAGTAAGGGAAGCACCTATTCAAGAAAGACCTCTCTCTTCCTTATTGAAGTAAAAAAATTGTGTCAAGAACTTAATTCAACTGCTCATTTGGGTAAAACCAGACACCCTGGTGTCAAGTGAATAGGAAACAATGGGAGGTCAACATGTTTTAGTGGCACAGGAGAAGGGAGTGGCCAGCACTTCACAGTGATCAGACCACGTGTATATGTGCATATAGACTACCTATATCAATCACTAGAACATGACACTTGTACACATGTGCAGAGAGGGAAGTAACAACTTGCTTTCCTCTATGTACCTGCCTACTCCCTCTCAACTGAGAAAGAAAAGAAAGACTCAAACACCCCAAATTACTTGAAAGCATCCTGAATTGTTAGGAAGGCAAGGCAACAGCCCAGCAGGGTGTGGAGAATGTAATAATAACAAGTTTTGTGCCTAAAGGAAAGGCAGGAATGAAATCAGAAAAATCCAGTGGAGTCAGGTGAGTAAAGAGTCAGCCAAGCACCAGAGTGAGAGATACCTGGAGGCAGTGCAATCTCCTGGCAAGGAGCCACACTGCTGAGGAGAGAGGAGGAGTGAGAGAGAGAGCAAAGGGGAGGGAGAAAGGGAGGGATAACACACCTTTGTGGGCACTTGCTAGGTCCTCTGACAGCATCAGCCCCTGTGTCCTTTGCAATGGCTGGGAGGCACCCAGTTGCAGAGCTCCAAGAAGGTGGGAGCCCACACTTTCATGTTTGTCCCTCCACCAGCTCCTCACCCCGGACACCTGGGTGGGAGAAGATGACAGGATGCAGGCCTGGAATACTGAAAATATCCAAAACCTGGTGACCTACGGGAAGCTCAAGTGAGCTTGGCAGGGGAACAGGCACTGATGCTGACTGTGATGATGTTGTTTCCATTAGCCCATGAAAGACAACTTCAAAAACAAGGTTTATATTTGCCATTGGCTGTTTAATAGGGGATTCATTAAAGGGTATAAACTGGCAGTAGATTGAGATGGATGTGACCACAGGGACAAAGGCTTAATATGATGTGCTTGAGAATGACATTTGCCTGTTGCCAAGCAGATGTGTCCCACTTTTACCTGGTGCTTTGACACAGGGGGCATGGGTGATGTGAGGAGTACAGAGGGAGGGAGACCCTGGTGAGCCCATGGCTGGTCAGATTTCCACCACATGCCCCGAACTATGAGTCAAATCTTTATTCAAAAGTGAGGAGAGAAGGTTTTTGGAAGAGTACTGTTAGCAGAAGACAGATCAGAATTTCTAGGTTTCCAGAGGCATGTGCACAACTCCTAAAGTCTCCTAACTTGCCAGCATGCGTGGAGTCACAGAAACCTGAACTATAAAAACCTGACTGCTTCCCTACCCTGACACTGTTAGGTTATTCCCTGCTCTCTTCTGATGTTTTCCTCACTCCTCCAGCACTGGCTTTTGAGAATCTCAACTTTGGAAGGTGTTGTTGTGACTATTGCTCTGACTGTCAGTTTGTCCCCGATGAGCCAGGAGTTGCACAAAAGGAATAAGAGAACTCTTTGGTCCCTTTCCAAAGCTCTGGCTAGTGGGAGAGTGACTGCCCTCACTTTTATCCAAGTGATTTTTTTTTTTTTGGCAGGGAGCAGGAATGCCTCTCAAGAAGAAGGAGCCAGGGCTGCCCAGGCAGAGCAAATACTTGCTGAAGGCAGCTTGGAGCCAGGCAGACACACTGGACTTGCTTGAAAAAGACAGCAGGAAAGCAGGGCTGGGAGGGGTTCACTAATTTTAGGGTGTGTTGTTGCTGCTTGGGATGCTGTTATAGGCACTAGCATAGCTACTTCTTGGCCTTGATAGCATCTGGTGTCTCTGATCACTGCTAGCTACTGAATCTGCTGAGCAGGTTGATTGAAGGCCTTAGGACATGTCAAGGGGAACAAGCACAGGACAGAGTGCCAGCTTGCTGGGCAAGCGGCAGGAAGCCTGCCTTTATCAGGATGCTGCAGGCAGGAAATGATTTGAAGTACACTGCCTTCTCTTGTAGAGTGATTGAGGGAAGGGAAGAGAACAAGAACAGGAGCAGCTGTGCCTGTATTTCAGAGTTCCATCTTCTTTCTTCCATTTTTGCCCTTTCTTTTCCCACCAAAACACCCCAAAAACTAAAATAAAACAAAAACCCACAAACTAACAAAAAAAAAGGACACCCCCCAAAAATTCCCCTTCCCCCAAATAAACAAAAAACTCAACTAAAAAATCCCCAAATATCTATGCATTTCTGGTTTCTCTGCCTCCTCTTTCCTTTTCTTAAGGATATGTGCCCCAGACTGGTGGTGTCACAGATACATGGAGAGAGTTGATTTGAATCCAACCTCAGCTCCCTTTCTGATTCTTACATGCTGCTTAGGGTTGGTTGTGGAGTGAATTACAGCTGTTTAAGTGATGCAGGGAATGTCAGAGTAGTTGAGTAAGGATCATAAGATGACCAAGGATCAAAACAGAGTAGCCAAACTGCTGGTATAGAAAGCCCTGATTTCTATCACCAGGATAGGTGGCATTGCCATTCCATGGCATCATCCCCAAGTAAGGGAGACTGGCCCCATACTCCATAGCTGCAAAATGCATCTGCCTCAGGACACGAGAAAAACCCAAACATTTACAAAAGTGGCAATATAATATCTACATTTGCAAAACATTTGTACTGTTGTTGCTACCCAGATGCAACAGGGGAAAAACTGGCTTAGTTCTGTTCAGCTGCAGACATACACTCCATGCCAGAGATGATAAACCCTCAGCCTTCTTCATTTCATTCTTCTAGCTTCTCTTCTGCTTGTAATAATGTGAGAGGTTTTTCTTGGCTGTCCTCTTCCCTCTTGGAGATCAAACACAGGCTCTACTTCTGAGTTCCTGAATTTATGACAAGGACGATCTTCTTCAAGCTTCAGTTTCCATTAACAACCAGCTCACAGGAGCTGCATTTAGACCATTTGTTTCGTCTTTTGGCACCAGCTATTTTATGAATGAGAAATGGAGCAAAGGGCAAACAATCAGAAAACTAGTTTCACTGTTCTCTACCTGGTGGGAAGTCTTTATAGCCCTTAGGTCTGGCATAAAAACCTACAAACTCTACACTTGTAAATGTTGTGTAAAAAGCTGTTATTGCCCTTAAAACTAGTCATTGGAGTTGAAAGATAAATATTATTCCATATCTTATTGAATAAAATATATTATATCACAGGTGATGGAGACAGATTGTCTCAATAAATTCTGATACTGTATTTGGAGGAAAAGTGGCAATAAAAATGCTGATGACTTGACATGGGGAGAATATTGAATGTCATTAACATGTTATTTCCTCTGTTCTGATATCACTGTCATGTTCTTCCCACTGCTCTAATCTCTATCAGTTGTGGGGCTTTTTTTTTTCTTTGCTTGTTTGAATGAGAAAAATGACATTTTTTCAGTCCTTTAAATTAACCACTACTTGAGAAATGCTTAGAGATAGGAGGTGACATCCTCAAATATAGAAATTAAAACATGGTTTGATATTTAACCGTATGCTAAGTACGGGCTTTACAGGAATTCTTAAGACTGTCACTATCATCTGATAGTTTATTATGGCAGTTGTGGCCATCTGCATAGTGATAACAGGAGTATCTTGCCTTTATAAAATGCTTGGAAAGCACTTAATGAGGGTAGTTGTTGCTTTTGCTGATGGGGAAACTGAGGGATGGGGTAGTTAAGTGACTCACAGAAGGCCATTTGCTAGAGTAGTGGCAGAGCCAGATTCTTTACAGATTGCCCTACACTTACTGTGAATCTTGGTTTACTGCACACTGTGTCCATTTTCCCCAATCCATGCTAAACTGTACCTGCTGGAGCCACAGCTCAGAGAATTTCCAATTGTTCTTACTGGGCATACTTTTGGTTTTATTTCCTGCTCCTCTATAGATATGGATTATCTCCCTAAATTTATATACTTTACAATGAGGGTTGAGAATAGTTGAGAATGTATTTGTGTACAGTTAAGAACAGAGCCATCTAGGAAAAATAATAATAATAATCTCTGTCTTCATCCCCTTTCCCCAAACCAGAATAAACCCAGTTCTTTTCAGAAAGCCTGAATCTTCCCAGGCATTCCCATTCTGTCACTCTATGCCAGAAAGCCTGTTGTGATAGCCCTACGGGCAACACAGATCAGCTTGTACCAAAGAGCATTTGGATCACGTGGGTTGTTTGGCATCCTCATGAGAGAATATGCTGCTGGTCTTGAATGATAGCAATTAAAGGTGCAAAGAAGTCATCTGTCTATTTGCTAGGGCCAGTATCTAGTCAGGTCTCCTACTGTAATCTTGTGCTTTATCCACAACTAATTCTAAATGACTCCAGGAATAGCCACCACTTCCATTACAGGACCATTTCATGCACTGTTATAGTTTATCGTCAGATGGTTCTCAGCAATTAAATTCTAAATTGATTTCACAGTTGCACACGCTGTTTCTGTTATTTATTTTGGTCCTCACCTGTCTGAGGGAATGGGGTGCCTGTCTCTTCACAAGTAGATGCTGCTGTAGAGCTGAATGGCATATTCTAAGTGCCTGAAAAATAGACTTTTAGGTAGAAATAGTGTGCAAGGCAGGTATAACAGAGTTTAATTCTCACAAATCCTCGGCAATAGTACTGATGGATTTTGAAAAGGGAAAAATACCATAGATCTTTTGCTAAGTGTCACATTGCCTACATTTTTCTATTTGTTCTGCTGTCCTGTAGGAAGATGTGTTATTTCTCAACACAGAACAGAAGATGGAATTAGCTTCCTAGTACAGCTGCATTACTGCTCTGCTATTCACTTCCTGACTTCAGCTCAAGTGCCTACAGGCCCTATCCTACTAAGTTAATGGGATCCTTTCTGATAAGGCAGATATGGGGCCAATAAACCATAACAACTTTATGCCTCGATTTACCCAGGTGTAAAATGGGAATAAAATTCCTCATGTTTTGTAAGGCACTATCGAAAAAGCAAAAAGAACTGGCTGTGGAGTTAAAGCTACAGAGTAAAATACTATTACTTCTTTAACCCTCATGTCTCACCTCTTTCAAACAGGCACTTTCTGAGTACAAATCAGAACCCAAATAAAGTCCTCCTGCACTCAGCATCTCCCCTTTTGCCTAGTGTGCAAGGTGTGGTATTTGAAAATATTTTTCTTCTCTGTTTAGATTTTTTTAACATACGCTGGGATTTTTTTGAAATCATTTTGGTTTTAGGTGAGAGCATATGTACTTTTTCCTGTAGAAAGTGTTCTTTGGGCCAAGACTGGCTTCAGGGCAGTTACTTTAGTGACAGGAAAAAAAGATATTTGTATCAACTTGGCACCACATCATTATTATCATGCAAGCAGTTCCCCTTTTTTTATCAGCATATAAAGAGAACAATTAAATTTTGCAAGGCAGATCTTCTAATCTCCAGGATCAGATTCTTCACGGCAAGGAGGGGGTGTAAAAGTTTCTCTCTTGCTCTGTCTCTTCATGGCGCATGGTCCCAGCTGTATGACTCTGTTCATGAATATGCATGAAATCAGATATGACATTCCCCTGCTCCCATTAATAATCTTGTCATCTGACTTGTGCAGCATTAAGCTTCAGCCCGTGGCTCCTCGTAGCGAATGCAGCCTGGAGGAAAGGGAGGGAGGGAGGGAAGGGGAAAAAAAAAAGGGCATGCCTTTTTTTATTGGGATTAAGTGCTTGAAAATTTTGGCAGGGGGTTGCCAGGAGAGTAAGGGGAGGGAGAGAAAGAGAGAGAGACACACACAGGGACAGAGAGACAAGAAATCCTCGATGAATGCGTTGGCTTGTTAGAAGCCCAAAGCGGTGGGTGTAATGGTATGCGAGCTGACCTTGAATATAGCCACTGTGGGTTGCCCCAGCTTTTTTGTAAAAGAAGCATTTGCAGCAGAGGTTTGGATTTCAGGCTTTGCAGTCATCAATCATCTCAGCCTATTCTCCTCTTTGACAGCTCTGTACAAGGCCTGACATTTGACACCCAGGACCCCAGG
Source organism: Calyptomena viridis (assembly GCA_013390005.1). NCBI lineage: Eukaryota > Metazoa > Chordata > Aves > Passeriformes > Eurylaimidae > Calyptomena > Calyptomena viridis. The sequence continues at coordinate 28,511 of WEIV01024097.1, forward strand.
ACTTACACAGAGGCACAAGCTGAGGCCCTGGGGAGGAGATAAGGAGCAGGGGGAGAAAAAAAATCACAACAGGAGAGACATTTTTCTTTTTTTTGTTGTTGTTTTATTTTTAAAGAAGCTACAAAACAAATTATAACTGTAACAGGAATTGATTTAACAGAAGAATATTGCATTGTGTTCTGTTCCCTGCATTGTATAGTTCATACTGACAAGGCTGATCCAAAGAGGTGGAAGAGGAAAGGCAGGCTGAGAGGGCTTTGGGAAGCAAGATGAAGGTCTTACTCTTCCTTCTACACACCCTAGGGTTACCAACCTACCAAAGTTTTATTGCACTTTAATGTAATTAACCTGGACTTGAGAATTCCCAGTTCAAACCAATCAGACAGATGAGTTCCCTGAGACTCATGGACTGATTGGAGGCCAGACTAAATTTCTGCAAACCTAGTTATGAAGTTGAGTGTCTGAGTTGCAGTTCTTGGGAAAATGGGAGTCTAAAGTGTGTGAACGAAAAGCAGATATGACCTGTTAAAGTAGATAAATGCTTTGGGATAAAGTTTTCTGTCCAAGTCAGTGCTTACTTGAGCTGACAGGCTTTGACATTTACAGTCTTTTTAAGTTAGTTTTTTATTTCTTTTATAATTCAAACATAACAGCAATCATTTTGATCCCAGAAACTTAACTTTCTTGTGAGGCCACCCTTTATTTTTATATCTGTTCTGATCTGCATGGTCTCCTGTCCCTCACACCCACTTCTAGCTAAGAACAAGAAAGACAAGTCTGATATAACCTTTATGTGTCATTAAACTAGATATGACACCAATTTCTTGGAAAAGCCACCTGTGGTTCCCACTGCCTCCTTAGACATAAAAAGGAAGGGAATTGGGGGTCTGCAGGGGGATTTTGTTGCAGATGAGTGTTGGCACAAGGAAATTTGACACAAGGAGCAGGGACAACCAAATATGTGAGTGTAAGTGGACAGGAAAGGACACAGTGGAGTATTTTTTCTCAATGTTTAACTCAGCAGTGGCACGTGACATATTTAAAGTGATCTAGAAACAGGTGACAAGGACTCTTTCCTTTACAAAAACTTTGTATTCAACCCAGAAGTATATATCCAGCATATGAATTTTCCTGACACAGGAGGTCAGGTTAAAGACTCAGGATGATTTTACAGGAATGTCAGGCTGTCCCTCAAGGAGATTTTTGGTCACAGGACAGTTTATTTGAAAACGTAGCTCTTTGTATTTTTTCTCCATTTGAAAAAGTAGTAACTCTTGAGGAATTCACCATACATTGGTTTTGATCTGTTGTGCATTTTGTTACCTTTCACTTTGAGCACTTGCTTTTTGCCAGCCATGTTTCCACCCCAAGAGTCCTGGTGCGAATCGTGTGGCGCTGCTTCTGTTTCTTGTGTGGATGACTGAAAGGCATAGAGATAAATGAACAGTCTGAGTGCATCATTTCTGAAAAAAACCTTCAGAGAAGCACTTCCAGAGTAGTTAGCAAACTTTTGCTTTCCATAAACAAAACTGCTTGGTCCAATGAACCTTCCTGGAAAAGGGTCACAAATGATGTCAAAGTGAATTAGCGGCTTTTTATGTGAATGAATGTTTGCAAACATTGTTTGGCTGTCCTGCTTCAAACTCATAATTACAGTTGCAGCTCTGTATGAGGAAAACCCAAGCTCATTCTATAGGACACACATTTGCTGCCTGCAGGGGTTAGGATGAATATTTTTCCCAAGCTAAGTGCTCTGTGGATTTTGAGGGTTGCCTTCCTCTGAAGTATCAGGGTTTAGTCACTGCTGGAGGCTATGATACCAAACTTGATGGACCAATAGGCTGATTCAATATGGCAATGCCTCTGCTTCTTTTATTTTTCAAACTGGCTTCTGTGTGCACATGCTCAAGTAGATGATTTATCACTACTTTATTCATATTTCTACTCTGAGAGATGCTCCCGCCTGGAAATAGGCAGGATCAACCACATTTGCTGTGTTTTTGTATGGGTGTGCATTTGTGTCTAGAAAGGGACAGATATGAAACAGCTGATTAGTATTGTTTTCTTTCTCTACTCTGGATTTAGGCCACTGTGTAACTCCCCTCTAAAATTCTGCTTTGGCTTTTCCAATATTTCATTCAATGCTGCTTACATTTCTAGGCTTTCTACTTTTCCAGTTGGTGTTCAGGGTAAAGGAAAGAGTATCTATGTTTTGGATGTTTATTTCCTTTAGAAATTTTCAGGTCTAAGGAAACTCCCAACAGTTCTCCAGACTCCAAACCTGACACTTGAATCTCTTCTTTTTTCTAGTTCTGCACTCAAAATGAGGTATTTGCAATATTAGAAATGAAAAGTCTTAATCTATTGGGAAATCCTTTGATCCATGAAATAAGAGGATTGTGTCTTATTTTATTTTTTTTCCTCTTCTATAACTTTTTGAATAAGATTTAGTCTAGATTAGCTAAGAAGACTTGAGAACAGGAGTTTGAAAATGTCATCCTGGGTGGAAATGATTATTTTAAGGCAATGAGTGAGATGCCACTACAACTCATTGCCAACAATCTATTTTTATGGCAAAACTTCAAACTCCTTGGTCAGAGACCTAAAGGCAGAAACACACACTGCTGGTGGTAGAACACCCATTGGTCATGTCAGGATTGTTCTCCAGGCCCTTCCATCCCTGGTTCAATTATAAATAGTCACAGTGGATCATCCATCCCTTGAGGCTGTTCAAGAACAAGGAAGAGTCTCTTATCTGAAAGCATAAGAGGAAACCACAGTCTGGTTGCAGAAATCTCAAATCTAACAGTGCCTCAGTACTTTTGCTCCTTGTAAATCTAATATGCTTCTCATCTGAATCCAGTATTTTCACCTAATTCCTGTATTTTCTGTGTAATTACTAGGCTGCTATATTTGTTTATGTGGTCCTCAGCTGTGTTCTTTTTGAAATCTGGAGTTCTGTTAATAAGTTCAGTATGTAGGTCCCTATCAAACACTGGAAGGTCACAAAGAGGAAGAGGCTGTCATTGTCCATGAGCTTATTTTGCTGTTTTAGAACCAGGCCATTAAGTGCCTGATGGATTTGCTTTGAGTTTTTACATTTGTTTTGAAATCAGAACTCGAGCTATAGATGTACAGACATGAAAAGGAATGGAAGACAAGCAGTCCATGGACTGTAACTAGCGTCAGATGCACCACGCAAAAAGAACAGGTGAAAATAATGTATGCAGTGAAAATAAATTAAGGGAAAGTGAAAAAGACTATTACAGACTGGAGTGTGGCTGGTTCTAAAGAGACTAATTAAAAAATGTTAATAAAGAGTAGTATGAATTGTCTAGTGTTTAAATTCGTTAATTGAGACACAAGAGCTCAGGCAAAACATAAATCAAAGTATAAGTTTTTCCTTCGACGGAATACAATGAGAACCAATATGTTGTTGTATAGTACATCATGACTATCTGGGGATAAACTCTGAAGACCAAAGAAGAAAAGACGGATCATTTTTATTTTACCTCTTTTTTTTTTGGTTGCCTTTTTTTACTAGTTCAGTTATATTTTGCTGTATAAAAATGATTATTATTCTCCTTCTATGACTGCTATTGATGTGAAATTATTGCATAAGTGAAGAGTATGGGATCCATTTCAGCAGTGAGGCAGCCTTGTTTTAGGTGCTATGGAGACTGGTGAATGAAGAGTCCTCACACTGGTGATGAGCATAGAGACAAGTATTTGTGAAACCAGATTGACAATTCATCTGCAAACAGACCAATGTGACTTTCCCTCTCATGCCCCCGCAATGTAAGAACTGCAGCTGCGTTCAGCTTCATTCAAAACATTGCATCCTCTTCCCTCGCGCATGGGTGGGCAGTTCATGATGCTAAATAGGACATTTTGACTGCTCATATCTGTACCTTGGGGCCTACCAGATCTGAGGGCAACGTAGTGCCTGCTCATTTAACTTGCACAGCTGCAAAGCTTCCAGCACAAATGCTACTTGAACGCTTCTGCACGGGGGCTGGATGTGATGGCACATCGCTCGGTTGAAGAGGAAAAAGAGAGAGAGACTACAAACTCCCAAGCCTTAGTGGAGTGAGCACCCTCCCGAAGCCTATGAGATTAAAGCAGTAGATTTTCAAGTAGCCCTTCAGAGCGACTAATTTATATGGATATCAAGGATTCAGTTGGAAAATTAAAAAAAAGTAACTAGGGGAAAATATGATGCTCTCTAAGTCCCAGTGGTATGCCACATTCATTTTACTAGAGAGTTTATTCTTTAGTACTTTCATGGATTGACATGAGGGAGGAATTCACATGTCAGGACAGATAAAATCTCCCTCCTGCCAAAGGAGTCTATTCAGACATGCATGTTAGTAGGTTGATAACTTATTCTGTATTGCAGAGGACTCAAAGATAGACATTTCTCCTTTTATCTCCATCTCTGCGCTCCCTGCATACTAAAGATATGGGGAAACAGCAAGATACATCTTAACTAGCCCTCTCAGAGAGCAGCGACTTTTCCTAGCCCATGCCAAGAGATGCAAACTTAAAGGAATAAGGTGTCACACAGACTAATAGCAAATACATTAGAAATGTTTATGCGCATAATTTGAGCCCTGTGCGAATATTGTTTAAAAAAATACAAACCCTGGACTTCGTGGTAAATTTTTTGCCAAGAAAAATGCACAGTATTGCAATGCTCTTGTTTCATGTTGCTCTGCTAGAGACATAGGAAATAGGTTGAGAAAGATGGGGAACCAGAACAAGTAAAACATGTTGAAGAATCCATCTTTGACATACTTTCCTAATACCAATGAAACCTTTGTGTTTTTTTGGGAGATAGGCCCATTCTCCCTCTAAAGATTGGGAATTGAGTAAAAAAATTTTACTGCTTGACCAGAGCAGTAGAAGTATACCTGCTCTTCAAACTGGAATTAAAATTCAGCAATGTTTAGCCTTATGCTTAAACTGATCATATACTTTTTTATTTTTCTGGGGCTATCAGATTGCATAATTTTAGGAAAACTTGTTATTTAGGAGTATTAAATTATGTGAATGTCATTTCTAAGGAGTCCTATCTAGAAAACAGGGGATAAACATCCTCCAGATTGCAGCTCAGAGCATCTCTGTACTGCATCCCTGTACAAGCAGAATGACTTTTCCCTCTACCCTTCTTCTTCCAGTGATGGTACTGGAGGAGTAGCCTCCTTTACTGGGCACTGTGGGGCCGAACATGTGGGCAGGAAATAAATCAGCTTCTCTGATCTCTCTCTCTTCCTTCCAACTCAGTTCCCAAAAGCAGATTCTTCTTATTTTTTAGCAGCTCATATATGTAGATTGAGATTAAAGTGGTTTAGAAAGTGTTTTGTATAGATGTGTATACATAACTAAAATATTTGCCTAGATGTATCTTATCTAAACTTCTGCATGGATCCGAATTTCCCAGGCTTGAACCACAGTTTGTGTAAATTGGTGTTGTCTGTCTTTGAGTGAGCTTATTTACGTCAGCTCTGGAATAAGTCCCCTGTATTCCAGCCAGCACTTAGCTGCAAGAGTCAAAATAACATGGATATGTACTGTTTTCCTGTTATCTCTAGCGTCTCTATAAACAGAAGCTATTAGAAATATTGTGAGAAAGCTATCTTGCAAGATTTGCTCCCCACTCAAGAGTTTTTAGATGGATGTCTGGCAAGAATGAGCAGTTATACCAATCCTGAAACTTCAGCATAGTTTTCTGTAGTTTAGTAGTAATTATCTTTGATTTGCACACCCCAGCTTTGAGCTCTTGTAGTTTCAGAGATCTTCAAACAACACATTTTTCCTTTTGCCTCACTGTTTTCATATATTTCCAAACTACCTGAATGGAGAAATATAACATATGAAAAACAAACAAACAAAGAAAACAACAGAAGAAATTTCCACCCCTACTATTTTTTTCTTCTGGGAAATGCAGTGTATAGTGTGGTTCTTTCTAGAAAATGTTTTCATTCTACCTAAGATCTGATGCAACAGGCTTCATTTTGGAAGTAATAAGCTTTTCCCAGACGAGACCTAGTGAAGCAATGACTCAAAGATACAGAGACACAAATGGACTGTTTACTTCATCTTAATTATTTATGTGGTCTTATCACTCACGATAATATATAAAGACATATTTTCCAATGAATTCTCCTATATTTTTGTATCACTTAACATCAGAGTGATTCTTACTAGACTATAAAAGATGACATCTCAGCATGGATAATTATACATAAAACCCTAAGAAATGGTAAAATAACTGGCTGATTTAAATTCATTCCTATATAATATAAATTCTATAGTTGTTTCCCATGTTATTTATTGAAGATTTTTTTCCTGTTGCTATTGACCAACAATTTTTTGATGTTTTAAGAATATTTTAGAAAAAGACATTTCAGCAACGTGAGTTCAAAACTGAGATTTCAGCTTTGAATTGTTCTTTTCTATTGATCTTCTTCTGATTTATTACCATTTCCCATAAGAAAGTTCTCTTCTGCTTTATGTCAACCAAATTTGGGGCACTGTTTAATCCTTACAGAGAGCACCTGCTTTGTGTCCCTCATGAAGGGAGATTAGTCTCTTGCATCAAGAATTTGTTGCCCATTGGCTATCTTCACTGTAAAACCAACCAAAAAAGTACTGCATGTTTCTAGGTAGAATTGCTTGGAGATTTGTAAAATGATTTTGATCTTGGACCTGAGCCCTCCATTAAAAAGCTTGACTTGCCTTGACCACTGTAATTTTAGAAAGCTGACCCTTCTCTCTTGCAATTTACACAGTGTTTTTAGCTTAATGCAGAATTTCCCTCTTCTGCAGCTGGGATGAGAATATCCATCATTTCCAGATGTGTACATATGATCCAGGAGGCAATTGAAGGGATTTTGGAATCATATGGTTTGGCTTATGGATTTGGATTGGTCAAGAGAGGTTTGCCTGAAATCCTTGAGAGAGCATGGCACTTCACTGCCTCGGGAGGCATTTTAAAATAAACCCCAAAGTTAAATGCATTTTATAGAGAAGCTTAAAACTTCTAAAATATAAATCTCAAATATTTATACGTGGTCTGCAATGGAACAGAAGTTACGACCTCATATGTGAATGTCTAGGATTTGTTTTTTCCTTCCACCAGCCCACCTGGAATGACTTTAGCTTTCAGCTTTACCTCAGGCTGTACCCAGGTTAGCTTCCAGTGACTTATGACTCCATCAATCTGCACAGATATGTGCTGTACTCCTTCAAGGGAAGTAGTTCGTCTTCTATATGACTGCATCCCCACCTCTTCCAAAGTTCAAAGAACCCAGGACAATTGCTTATTTGAACGGGCTCCCAGTTAGTATTGAAGATGCTTTCCCTGCCTTCCCATGTGAATCAGAACTTTCTGGTGAACTTTGACAGAGACAAAAACTTTCAGAGTAATCCATCCCCTGTTGAACTAGAAAGACGTGAGATGATGGTGATGAAATATCAGGTGAGATTGCTCAGTATGTTTTAAGGAGCTTTGAACTGGAAATGGATCGATTTAGAGCTCTTTTCTGAAGTCAGAGTAGCACATTTTTTACGATCCATTTCCCATGAACTAACAACTGTTCCCTATCCAGCAGACAGTTTACTTGTAGCTATTTTGACTTGCATTATTCCACTTAATGAAGATAAACATAAGTCAGACACAGGAAAGCCACAGAATGAGTATGAACGGGAAATGTTCCAAGTATTCAGCATTTACTAGGCAAAATTGGCCAGTAATTCTTTTTACTTTTCACTGAGGATAAAGATCCCTGAAAGATAATCATCATCATTGTTTGAACTAATATAGCACTTTTATCCAGTGATCTGAGAACACTTCCCAAACATTAACTGAACTGAGAACAGTCTTGAGATTAGATTCATATTATTTAAAATACCCATTTTATAGACAGACAAACTCACGGGTCACCTAGAGGTACCATGACTTCCCTTGGGTCACAGAGTCAGAAGAGTACAGAAGATTTCTGACTGCAATTTCTATGATTTCAGTGACATTGCAAAAGATGCATAATGTTGCTTATTCGAATCGCTTAAATTATTCATATTACAGTGACTTTAGGGATGAATATTTTTTCTGCTTACATGCAGCTTTTTTAAAAAATTGCTTCTCTTTTAGTGATTATTTGCATGACTGTGCATCGGCACATTCCATCCTATAAACTGTTCATACTTTTAATGCTCAGGATTGTTAGTTGGCAGATGATTAGTAACCTAGATCTCATGTTATTTTTTTCTTGCTTTTGACTGGATTAGTATAACATTTTTTGAGTCAAAGAAAGAACATCAAATATTCAACCAATGAAACACTACCTTTGTGGGAATATAGCCACTTCCCTGGTTAGAATATCTATCCCTCAAACCTTTATCTGATTCCCTGTATGTTTCCATAAAATAAACCGTAGAATGTCATGAACATGAATAAAACAAATGTTCTGAATTAAGAGGGGTTCTCACAGATGTTGTAGTGATCCAGTGACTTTACAATTAATAAGTGATGGTGAGCAGACTGAAGTAGAGCAACATGCTGGAAATAAATCCATGCACTCACAGCTCCTCATGCTTTTTCTATATGCTACTGTCTTCAGTCATCAAACTTCTTGGGACATTTTTGTTTCTCTATTTTAGGTCCATGGTTTAAAAAGTTTTCTATTTTTCCCCTGATCATGTTCTACTAATGACAGTAAGGAGACAGTGATGTGCATACTGAAATCATTTGCCCAGACAGGCTAAACAGATCATGCCCTTCCTGAGCCTTGAATCTACACCCTACAAACTGCACCATATGGTTAATTTTTAAGCCAACTGATCAAGTGTTTAATAAAGCAGAGGCTGGGGGGATGAGAAGGAAAAATGCCATCCATAAAAGCCATTGTTCTGGTGGGCTGCATCTCTTAACCCTTTGTAGCATGGTAGGAAAAAAATCCCTGGAATGGAGCTTTGACTCATAAGACAAGAGTGGTAGATAAAGGTGTGCATCAACTTATGGGTCAAATGCATTAAAAATGTTATTTATGTGTTACACTGGTATAATTGCTGATTTATAGATACAGTGAAAAGAACACTGATCTGGGGATTAGGGTCTCCAGGCTTTATTCCTGATTCTGTTATGTCTTGCTGTCTGACCTTGAACACTTAACTTTCCCCTTCTATTTTATCCACACATTTTCAGGCTAAGGTGCCTGCAGAGGATAACCCTGGAGATCAGGATGTCTCCTGAAAATGTATTTACAGATTCTGCCTCCCCAATTTATACAAACTTACATGTGAATTGGGACAATCAGGTTCTTTGAATTACAGCAGCACATGTGTTGATATAGAACTGGAATCATTTAATGGGGCAAGTCTTAGTGTTTCAATTAGGTAGCTTGAAACTACCTCTTTATTTTTTCACATAAAGTTAGGTTTGAAGCAGATGATCAAAATTTATTTATGTAAGCATTCAAACAAGACAGTATTATAGCTGAGAATGCTTAAAGTTTTTTGTTTAAATAAACCCACTATTTGGGTAATGAAGTCATCTGCAGAAAAAAAATACCCTCAGAACAACAAAACAGTCTTCCAATTCCTGTGTTTTTGGATTATAGCATGCCATCTTTAGTATTTATTTCCCTAAGAGCTTGCCTTTTTTTAACAGATGTACACTCCCTCCATTGGTGTTTATTTAAAACACTGCCAATATATCTGAAATCAGCACATACTGAATGTTGATGTACCACCTTGCCTAATTGACTTAGCTGGAAAATAAACAGTGAAAGGCTATTTTAGCAGCAAACTGGTTGATACAGCTACTCATTCCCTACCTTTATCTATGTACCACACAGGCAAACAAGCACTAGCATCCGATACACGGACACAAGGTTGTTTTCTGCAGTCTTTAACATTTTAGGGACAAACTTGATATTGGTGTCACTGTCACCCCTTGAACCAAAAAAGTGAATTTTTTATCCCTGCTGCCCTGAAACCTTGATAGCATCCATAAGATTCCATCAGAACCATAAGAACTTATTAAAAACAATAGGTTCCTGAATATTTGCAATAGATAAGGATTATAAGGCTATTCACGCAATGTGAATAATTTGCTGCTAATAATATTGACACTCAATCTGTCTGCAAAATGTCTCTGTTAGCAGGAAACAATCACACCGGGAGGTGTTAGGAAGACTTTGCAGTGGAGTGGTAGAATGAAGCAATTAAAAACTGACTGGAAAATGCATTTGAAGTTTGAAAAATTTATTTTTCTGCCTTTCGTATTATGAAATATTAGAAAATAAAAAATAGTGTATTATTACAGAGATAAGTAGCTTTCTGATAGTTTGGTTTCTTCCTTGTTTTAAACAAAAATATGAGATTGTTTATCAAAAGAGACACAACTTGGAACATATTGGTAAAAAAAATAAAGAGGCGGAGAAATAAATTAATCTAACGGAAAAAAAATTAAACAAAATTTTTGACCGTGGTGATTCTGATCATTGAACTGGGACATGATGAAGCTGGATGCAGTTTGATAGGAAGAATTAAGAAAGAAAAGCTGTAGCAGAAAGGCATAAAGGACTCAAGAAAATTGATATTTCAGTTTCATGCAGGATATGCTCTTTTCACACAAATCTTACTTCGGACATGATCTTTTGTTCAACTTTTCACCAAATACAATGATTATTCCTGGGAAAATATTTAACAGATGAAAATGACCATTTTCACTGAAGTTGGGTTAGGAACTGATACATCTTTTTGAAGGAATACTTTGGGGATTTTGTATTAAAGATTTTCTATCACATATTTCAGAAGTTAATATTTATTTTTGTTAATTTAGCAAAAAAGGTTACTCCTCTGAAGCTTTTTTTGAGCTCTTATCCATCATACCAGGGTATTAAATGACTACAGATTTTTTCCATTGATATAAAAGTGTCTTACTGTATTTATGCTATATATGTCCTTTATTAGAATTGAATTTTTATACCATATCATTAAAAAAGAATATAAAAATAATAAAATGACAAAAGATTGATTTTTCATATGTCTTTGGTAAGGAGGAATTTTTAACTTTAAAATAGTAAATCAAAAATAGAACACAGGAAAGAAGAGTCTTTGGGTTAGGTTTCATGTGAAAGAAGTTGGTTTTGCTAGAACATTTACTGTATTTTAAAAAAAATTCCTGTGCACAATTGAATCTGACTCAGATTTTTTTGCAATAGTTTTTTTCCTTTTATTTTTATCAATTTTTCCTGACAAAATATTTCATTATTAAAATTATCAACAGGGTTACAAACAATTTAGTTCTGGTTGGGTTTTTTTTTAACTCCCCAGTTTGAGATATTCTGTATCTGCTTAGTACTCACTTACATCATTCCTGCTATGCTCTGACTGTAGTGAATTAGGAGACTTTTTTGCATTTGAGGCTTGAGATTTGTATGCTTTACATACATGATATATAAAAGAGGAGAATTAGAGTAAATGGAAGATATGTTATTCTCAATATCAATTTTCTAGAGCTTAGAACAGAGACAGGACAGTCAGAGGCCAGAAAATTTTCCTAATTGTAAGCTAAAAGACAGGAAACTCTTGGGTTAATCAGAGAAGAGGAATAGAACTCTGAACAGAATGACACTCCTGAAAACTTTAAATTTCTGATGATCATCACATAAGGAAATCTGTCATTGATTTTGAGCTGAAAAGGCTCAGAGCTGGTGGCTTCAGAGCCACCTCCTCTGAGATGAATGGTTGCTATGAAGATATACCTGTGTTTGAGACTTGCTTTGAACACATGGGCCTGTTGCAGCCAGATAGGAGAAAATTGGATCCCATCAAGAAATGACCAGTGTGAGAGAAGGTTATGAGTTTATTAACCTGATGAATAAAAAAGTAAATATTTGGTGTAAAACCTGTCAGAGATTACACTTGTAAAACTTCTAATTCAGCTATTTCCTCTTATAGCTGTCAAAATATGTCTTGGATAAGTTAATACAACATTACACATTGCAGAAGCTTTTGCTCTAACCTGAAGTTCAATCGTTTTTTACAGCAATTTTTTCCTTCCTCACCAACTTGTCTGATCAACAGCCTACCTTTGGGTCTGCAGGATGCCTTTTCAGCCCTTTATTTCCATAACCATAACGTTTGCACTTTGTTTTCAAAATGTCTAAAACCAATTCTTAAAACAATAGCAACTTGATAGGTAATTACAGATGGGCTTCAGGAATGAGTTTTGCTCACAAACTGGAGCCTTGCTGGTGTCTCTGCAGCCTGTCTCCTCTGTTTAATAGCATTTCTGGAGAAGGCTAGAGAGGGAATCATGGCCTTCATACAAATTTAAACTGAAGGTGGCAATAGGTGGAAAAGGAGCAGTTACCTCCCACCTTCACTACCCTCACATGAGTCAAATGACAATATATTATTATGAAAATTGAAGATATTGGACAACCCTTACCTGAAAAATTTCCAGCACTGAGGAAACAAAATACAGCTGGAGATGATTTTTTAAAAATTTAAAATCAAGTAGACTGTATTAAATGGTTCTGTAGTCTCTCCCTTTCTCTCACTAACTCTTTGCCCTCTAGACAAAGAAGGATTTATCTCATACATTTCAAAAAAAGTCACCTCTCTGTAACCTACAGTTCATTCAACCAAGACTTAGTGTAAATAATCAGTATGGAAAACACCAATTGGCTTTGAAGAGCTCCTGGATTTAGGAGGAACTCACTGCTCATGTCTGTGGAACTCCTCTGGGAAGCAGAGAAAGGAGAATGTGTCTTGATTTACACTGCCCTATTTCTCAGCTCTGCCAGCCTCTCTGCTCTGTCCACTTCACTACCATCAGATGCTGGGAGACAAGCATATGGTGTTTACTTCTCTGACTGACATCTCTCTGGTTTTCCTCACTCCTCGAGAGAATCCTCTCTTGCCAAGTCAATTTGCAAGGGCTTGGATGTAGCCATGGCCCTCTGGTCAGGATCCAAACTATTCCTCCTTTTCCCTTGGCAAATATCAGCAGAGGACAACTTCCCTCCTCCTTACAAAATCAGTGTTTCATGGAGGGAAACTCAAACCCAAAGAACAGCCTGACCCTGTGTGTCCTTTTGTACCTCATTTGTGTGGGGCTGTACTAAGATGTCACCCAGAGCCCGTGGCAGCCCTCTGTGCTGATCCTGGGGGCTGGAGGGGAGTGGAGCTGCTGAGGTCCCAGGTGAGGGACTGCCAGGAAAGCCTTGCCAAGAGGCTGTGGACAGCCACTGGCACTGCTGCTGCAGCTGATGAAGATTGAAATGAAGAAGCGGTGCCAAGCAAAGGATTTGTGTTTGCTGTAGGTTGTGAAGCTTAAATGGAGCTTGGGTTGGGAGTGGTTTTAATACCCCAGGAAGTTGTGCTCCTCACTTGGAAACATGACCCGAACGCAATTTGGGAAGAAAATTTAAAAAACAAACCAAACAACAACCCAAAAAAAAGAACTTCAGCCCCTTTTAAGATCAACTTCTTGTGTTTTATTCCTTTTATTTTTCTCCTATCTCCTCCTTCTGTTTTTCCTTCCCTCCCTCCAACACTTTGATCTGGTGGCCAAGGGCATCTTTACCACTCTTATCAGGTCCCCAGTTCATGACTGTCCTTTTGAAGTGTGACTTCCTGCACCTAGTGTTCAAGAAAGGATACTGGGCACTGCAGGTTTCCTGTCACTTTTCCTCTGTATCTACAAGTTTGCTTCACTTTCCTTCCTGTTTTTCTGTTTCATTTGTTTGTGCTTCCCTTTGCTGTTCAAACCTGCTTCTCTCCCTCTGACAGGTTCTCGCTCACTTGTAGATCATTATCACTCATCTATTTTTTTTCTCCAACATCTCAGAGTGATCGGCCCTTTTTCTCTATCGTACCTCATCCTTTCTACCCTTCCTTTCTTCCTTCCTTCTTTCATTTGTTTGTTGAGATTTTTTTCTGAACTCTTTAGTTTTGACTCATGTTTTCTGTTCTTTCTAAGATGTTCCTTAGACTTGCTTTAGACCCTTGACTGAACTGGAGAAAAGCCTGAGTATGAACCAGAAGATCCTTTGGGATTTTGTCCAAAGCATACTGGAGTCAGAAGCAACGCTAATTGACTCAATGGGATTTAGGGCAAACTCCCTGTTCTTTCCTTCAACAAATCTCCTGAACATTTGCTAGTCTTTCCAGCTCTCTTCTGATGGTAGTTTGCAATCTTTGATGTGTTATTAGTTTGAAGGAAGATCTTCACAGAAAGTTTTTATTTTTTATTTTTAGTAAGAAAAAGAAGGCTCTGAAGAGATATTTAGCTTTCACAATGAGTAAATGTAATTCCGTATTTCACTACAGGCTCTAAATCTGTGTTGGGATTTTCCAGATCTGTGATATATGAAATAATTCAGATGGTAAAACATTATTCAGGGGCTTCCCAATTATTCCCACAATACCTGTTTGGGGGACTGAATAGCGCTGAGGCTGTTTTCTCTGCTTTTAAGCAGGTTTTTACTTTCCATGGGGAGGTGGTTCTTCAGTTAAGAAACCCCACAGCCATGAGATTAGGCTTTCTTGTACATTGGCACTATGTGAGTGCATCCAGACACAGGAGGGGTGAGGAAAACTTAATTTCAGCCACAATGCTGATCTTTGGCAAACGAGTGATTTTACTGTGCTTCATGCGGCTCTGTTATTTATTTATTTATTCTTACAGATCCAGCACAGTGTCTTAATGGGTGAACTGGGCTATCGCATTAACTCCTCTATCCAGCTGGGCACAGATTTGCATCCTGCTGCCACTGGGCAGGGTAGGATCTAAGCTTGCTTGCTGGATATGGTGTAGCTCTCATACCCAGCTGAGCTGTAGCTTATCAGGGGATACTTCCCCTCTTGGAGATACAAATGGCAGCTGCTTTAGGCAATAGGAGATGGCCTTGGCATATCCCTGCTCTGTCAGGGAACATACTGTACTTTGCTCTCACCAGATGCTCATGGTGTGCTATCATCCCGTTTTCACTCTAGGAATCATTGGCTGAAAAAGCACTGGGAAGGCTGGGGGTGAAGTGAATACATATTTTATAATGTAAGTTTATTGCAGTATTTAAAATCCAATCTGAACTAAAATCCTCCTATCCTAAGACGACTTTCTTCCAAACTTTTCTGTGTTATTTCATTCCAATAAACTGACATGCTTAATACCCTGAATATATCAAGTCTTTGCCTCTCCCTTATCGTTAGGAAGTGGGTGGCTAATTCTAGAAAGTTTCTTTTTCCCTTTCATTTAGTTATTATTAAACTATAGGAAAATAAGTGCAGGAACAAGAAGCTAAAATAAAGGGAACTGAGAAGAAAATGAAAAAAAATAAAATGGGATCGAAATTGTAAATTTCAGCTTAAATCTCTTCCCTCCTTTGATAGTTCACAGAGCCCATGAAGAGTTATTCTATAAGATAACATAATCAGCATGGAGGGCAGCTGAAAGGCTCTGTATTATAAATGGGAAGGTGGATTGCTGCCTCTGTGCAGGGTGTTTTCAGGCGTCGAGTCTTTTCTGTTGTTGTTGTAGCTGTGTGGCAGCGCAAGACAAAAGGGGACACTGCAGCTTTTGAGCTTTCAGGACTGGGGGCTGAGGAGGAAAGGAGAGAAGAGCATGATTGATGGAGTTCTGGTTGGCTTATAAAGGGCAGCCGGGAGTGCAGGGAAATAATCAGGGAAAAGGGCGTCCCGTACTGGCGCTCTCAGAGGGGAGAAATGAATCCTGCACCTCTGCATTATTAAGTTGTCAGGCGGGCTGATGATGAAAATCTGAAGGTCAGGCATAACAAGAAGCACCTTATGGGGGGATCATGACCTTTCTGGAAGTGCTACACTCATGTTTATCTGCACCTAACCCTTATCCACAATTCTTCATTTGATAAGAACATTGGGAGAAGGGATGGGGAAGAGGGGGAGGGAGAGGGAAGTCCTCATCATATGTATAAGCAGTGTGTGAAATTAGGCTTCCTGTGAAACTGATTGTGGATGCTCAATTCACAGTGAAAGATAATAAACCAAAAGGACACACGAGGGATGCAGGCAGAAATTGTTCACTACAGTGGAACTCAATAAAGGGAACAAGAGCTTTCCTAAATGACAAATTTGGTACAGCGGTGCTAAAATCAGGATTCTCCCTGGCACCACTGCAGCAATTTGCTCTCAGCTCTACCACTTTTTATTTACTTTGGAAGTCCTAATAATGTTAGAGAGTGGCTTTTTCATCTATTTATTTATTTATTTCTCCCCAGCAATGTTTATTCTTTAACTGCTTACTTTAAACCAAAGAGTCAAGGTGAAGGACAATGAAACGTTAGATTTCAATTGATTTTTTTCCTCTTTAGTTTCCATATCAGAAATGAGTATAAATATAAATATGTTCCAGGGTTAGACGCCTGTCCTGTGCGTGCCTTATTGACTGCTTTAATAAATGTCATGACCCCTTCTGCACAGGCGTGCATGCACAGGCTCACACATGCTCACAATCAAATAGGTAGAGGCATTGCTCGGATATAAATGTAGTAATGATGGCAGTCACACAGAAAACATTCCAAACCTAAATCTGCCCTAAGAATGTGCTAATAAGCTTTTTATTTCACCCCAATTCACAGTGTCTTGATTTTGCTTTTCAAATCCATGAAGTATTTAAAGCATGACAAAGTATGGTTGTGGAAAAGTGAAGTCAAACAAGACTTCATAATTATTGCAATATATTCACTTTTCATGCATAATCTTTTAAATTAGCGATACAATATATCACCTCTACTGCCACTAGAGGCTAATGCACCTCTATTGAAAGCTGTGTTAAGGAAAATTATGTCCTATCTTGAAAAGGCACATAACCTTCCAAAATATTTAATGACAATAGGGTCCAATCCTGTAATTTTTGCATACTCAAGTAGCCTCATTAGCCTTGATTTTCTTACATCAATGGACAATAATCTGTTAACTTTAATGGATTTACTAATACACAATGATGTGAGATCAGAATCAGTACCTTCGGGACATGTTACTTAAGGATTATCAGACCAGTAGGAAATGAGATATAATATACAAACTAATGAATAATTTTATTAGATGAATTGTGTGATACAGTAACCCATCAACTGCCTTTAAAATGACTCTTTAATGAACAGGTGACACGGAAAATACTATATTGTCGATACAGCACATAATGAATGTTCTGTATCACATAAAAATGAAAGAAAGGTTTTCTATTTCTATTGCTTAAGTGATCCAATTTATCTAATTTTATTCTTCTGTTCTCCCTTGTGCTTCCTGTTCCTAGGGTTTTCAGACCACTTTTGATTCCTATTTAAAAAAGCCCTACCAATAACACCTGAGTATTGTGTAATGACTTTCATCTTCAAATCTAGTATTGGTCCATGGTGGCGGTTGATACAAGTTATTGCTAAGGAAATAAGGGCATGGGAAACAAAGTAATTTGTCCAGAGTCACAGTGAAGACTAGTGACAGACCCAAGGTCATATGGAGTTAAATTGAATGGCCTCCCCATATTTTTTTTTTCCGTGGGTAAACCAGTATTCTTTCAGAAGGGTGGAGCTGAACCACAATTCAGACTTCAATCTAGGCTTTGGGATGGGTCTAGTGGAGTGTAGTCATATGCTCTCAGTAGAAATCCTCGTGGAGCACATTATTATTTAGGACGAACAAGGGCTGCAGAAGGCAAGTTGCATCTTGGCTCCATTGCAAATCCTATTCGACTATCAATATTTACAGGAGGTTTTGAATGTGAAAGCCTATGGGGGTGTAAAAATATACTTTGAAGGTCATTGTTTGGGGAGATTTGCCTCCAAGCAACAAAGCCCATGAACCACTCCAGTTTTACTACACAACGGCAAATCTCACATTTCAAGGGAAACGGGAATTGCTGGGAGATTGGCCTTTATGAACCATTTGGCCATTCCCAAAACTTTGCCTTCATAAGAAAGGCTCTATATCCACTGTGATGTGATCATCATGGGAAAAGAAATTTGTCTCAGCTCATGTGTATTAACTCAATATTGCACTAGTTTGTTCTGTATAACGTGAGCCTCCCAAAGCATTGTTTGGAAGCAAAAGTCAAATACAAGGAACTGTACAGAATTTTCTCAGCTTTGTCCTTTGTTGGACCATATATAGATTACTTCACTTTTTTCTGTGGTGGGGGCTCCAATTTAAGTCCCTTTTTGCTAACCAACCCACATTTCCATGAGCTTCAGCATCTGTGAGACTTGTGAGAGGTTTTATTATCTTTTGAGACTTTTTTTCTCCTCCTCCTGTCATCAAAATTGAAGCTGGCTGATAAATGAGGCAGAGAGGCATGATCTCATAACATGGTTTGTTAGAAATAGAAGCTAACAGATAATGTGTGTAAAAGCTGTTGGCCAAATCAGATTTTCTTACAGATTTCAGAATTACATTCTTTTATATGTTTATACGATGCATTCTTGTTATTGCTTACCTTAAAATATCATGTTAGATATTACTAGAAGTCAGCTTGTGGGGTTTTTTTAACCTCTTTTTTTTCTTTTGTATTATATCATAATATAGATATGACTTAGGAAGGGTTTGCCCATCATGTATCCATAGTATCTATCTTAGGAAAAAATTTGGAGCAATAAAGCAAAGTAAGAGACTGTTAGAAAAACCTACAACCAACCCATTCCCAAACATAAAGAGCTTGATTTTATGCAGTGCAAAGGACAAAAGCAATTAAAAAGGAAGGCAACTTAATAATTGCTAGTTAGGTGTGGTAAATCTCATAGTAGATCTTAAACCTAATGAATCTGAGTTAAGGAATAAAGAAGCCTTTTTCTTCACAGCATCCAGAAGAATGAGTGATGATTTCCAGTTGAACTCCTTTAAAATCAGATCTGGCTAGAATTCAGTGGGCAAATTTGTCTCACATAATGGATTATTTTTAGGCCAAATGCAGCTTTCATGGAAATATTTTCATTGACTTCAACAGATTTTGATTCAGATGTCTCTATCTAGTAAGTTACATAAAGTTCTCAACAATTAAGGAAAAGGCATTTATGTGGTTCTTTGTAGTGGCTTTGAAGCTCTTTTAGGGATCACAAAAATTAACTCAATTTTTTGATCAAACCCAAGGTTTTAGAGCTTATTATTCTATAACATGGAATGAAACTTTTTACCCTGTCCCAAAAAAAAAATAGATACAATCAAAAATAGCTCCTGAGAAAGGTTTGCCACCTAGCATTTCCCCTGTTGCTTTTCAGCTGCACAAAGCATGATTATATTGCTTCAGTGATGACTATTTTTACTCTTTGTTTACAAAGCCTGCATTTTAAACAGTAATGATTCCCCAAACTCAGTGCAAGTCTCAAAGGGTTGAAAGCTGGCATGTGAGATGCCAATCCAGGTGTGGTGCTC
>WEIV01024113.1:1279-11407 GCA_013390005.1 Calyptomena viridis
ATTTTGTTACTTTACAAAGTTATCAATATGCAATCTAGAGAGAAAGAAGCCTTGTTTTGTTAAAAGATTGAATCAACTTTTCCTCTGCTTTATCTTATTTATATCTTCCAAGCACCACAGGGATTAAGACATGTCGTAAAGTCTTGCCTCATCCAACTTGCCACATTACTTACGAGTTCGTGCGTAAGCGGGCTCTGNAATATTGTACTGAATATTTTGTGGCATGCTTTTCCAGCATGTTTTGTAGAAAATAATCTGACACTTGAAGCTGAAGCTATGAGTGCCAATATGTTAATGAAGTGTTTCATGTTTTTCTCACTGAAAAATTATTTACTTCTGTTGATTAGGTTCTAATTTTCAGAAAGGCAAAAAATAATGAGGGGGGGGGGGAAGCAACATTGCTTAACTATGTTGAATATTATTTACCATGATCTATTACTTAAGATGTGTCTGAGAAAAAGTAAAAGCATTCTAAAGGACTTTGAATGCATCTGCAACTCTTGGGAATAACATAGCTAGCGAAACTAAGATGAGATATGTAATACTGTCCTATGTCATTAGATATTTAGATTTGATTTGACTTCTTTTTTACTGGACATCTTACTTATGTGACATATTTGAAAAGAGGGATGTTTCTATGTGCATGCATTTTGATAGACATATGTCACTTTTAAAGCCTGTGAACAGACATTTGAGTCACTGTCATTTTTCACCTATCACCTTATTTCTAGATTGTTGTTGGCAAATCTGTCATTTTCTGACTGTGCCTTACTTAGAGTAAATTAAACTAAACAAACTGTGTGGAGGCAGCTGCTTGCTTGATGGAAAGGATTCATCATGAAGCAAACAGAAACCATGAAGGGAGATGCACCTATGCTTTTTCATTACACTACACAATTAAAAATACAGAAATTCCTTCATCCAGCAAGATGAATATTGTCACCGACTCTGTAAGCCCCCAAGTGAACAGGAGACAGGACTCATGCAGCCACATTTTATCAAGGCTGATAAGCTTCCTTGTAGTGGAGGACTGAAGTCTTTGAGGTTGGTAGTATTTCGTTCATTCATCTTTCTTACTGGTCAGCTTGTGATGGCCACTAAACACAACAGATGCTTTGATAAGTTTTTAGTTTCAGTAGTGAGTCCAAATACATTCTCTGACTTCTGGAATTTTGATGATCAGGATATTAAAACATTCTCATCACAAAATGACATTCCTCTTTCATGGAGTGGTTGGGATGAAAAATCAAGCACATATTCATAGGTTTTCTTCGGAAGCACCTTTCAAACTCCTGAATCACTCTTCTGCAACCAGAGGTATGTTTTTGTAATCTCTACCATGCAGTTATCCCTCCTTACAAGTGGCATCCAGTTATGCAGCTCACTTATTGAAAGATGTTTAACGTGTCTTCACTGGAGGTCAAACCTCACTTAGTCCTGAGAGAGAGGCATAGAAAATCAGTACTTGCTATTTACATTTTTTTTTAAATTATTGGTTCATTCCTAAACTTCTTGTTTATTCAAAAAATGGCAATCGAGTTACCAGGATATGTTAAAAAATGGTAATGTTCACCTGAGTTATTACCCTTACTATTAAGCAAGCAAGAACCCTGTAGTAAATTTAATATCCTCTAACTGACTGAAAATCCTGGTTTTGCTGCAGCTGCAGCTGTTTCTGATAGCAGAAGGGCTAGTTCCTTCTGATTTGGGTTTTTTTTTTGTCAAAGGGCATACTGTTTTGATAGGCAGGAGATGCTACCTAATTCTTTGTGCTCCTTTAAGCTGGCGTGGCTTCTCTACACAGATCATAGAAGTGGGATGCACAACAACAAAAATGGAACAACAAAACTGTTTACTTTAATTGTGAATTCCCAAGCTCTGGTGCTCATGCCAACATGCGTGGTGCGCATGTGTGTTCTGTAAGGTGCTTCTGTGTGATTCTCAAATACCAGCAAGAAAGATCCATCGGACCAGAAACAGTGATAGTCAAGCAACTTCATTGTGGGAGACTGATCAAGATTGGAATTGCTTAGATTTAACTCCAGTCATTCAACCTCCAGCCTTGGTAGACCTTTATCTGACAGCTCAAAGAATCCATTTTCACAGCTTCTGCTCTGTTTAGGCATTTACACTGGACCTAAGTTTTATGTATGTACAGTAAAGGTCCTTCTAAATGGCTGTCAGTCTGTGAGCTTGTGCACTTGAACTACCAGGACTCCTCAAAAGGTAACCAAGAAAAACAAGTCTGGTGGTAATAAGTTTAAATTAATTATTCAAGGTTTTGTTGTTTGTAAGATTACTATGTATTTTTAATAAAAAATAAAAGGAGGAGGCATAAGTAGGAGGGTGGTATAAGTAGGAAAGACTGAAAACTGTGTTGTTAAAATGAGCACCTCAGTTTACTGCATGGTCCATACAGAATTAAAGTGTTCCAAGGGGAGTAGTGGCCTCCGTTTTGAGGCCCAGCTCTCTCCATTGGCTACACTCTGAATAGTTCAATAGACACTGCAAGTGCATGTGGGCTCAACAGGTAAGTGTGAGGGAGTGATTTCACCCCCTCTTGAACTGTGGATGTTGACAAAGATTGAGCATTTCACTGAAACACCCTCACTGGTCCCAGTTACAGTGTAACAGCTCTACGAGGTTCACCTCCCATGTTTAGTTATCTAAGATTTTCATGGTTTTGGCCACCTGAGGAATCTAGCTAACTAGCCATAACTAAGCCATGAACCTTTTCGTGTCTTCATATATATATATACTGGAAGATGTATATTTTAGAAGCATCCCACATGTGCCAAGGAATCTAGGGATTCGTTGTTTCAGTAGACAGAATTCCCACTTTCATTATTTATTTCTCCTCCACACTTAATCTCCTCAATAAAACTGATCAACTATTATGTTTTCTTTCAAAAAGGTAAATAGCTTGTTAAAAACCAACCCCCTGCTGAGACCTTATGCACCAACCTGGCAATATTCCATTTGAAAAAAAGTTGAGACTTGTCAGTTAGGAATTTTAGTCAAAAATGTTGAGCTGAATCCAGTGATATACTTCACAAGCATGTGTTTTGCATAAACTCTGTCATCTTTTGTGACCAACTTTATTTAAAGTTAGTTTGTCAGAGTCTTGTTTTTCATATGGACATACTGAGTGACATAAACAATATTACCTTTCTGTTTTAATAAATTCCCACACTGAGTGTTCACATTAAGCCACTCGAATGTCACAGTGCACATTTATAATTACCTGCATAATTTAATTTACATTTTCTAAGTATTGGTTCTAACTCTAGCTTTCTTGACAGTCTTCTGGAACATGTCTAATATTGAAACAATTACTGAGTATCAATCCTGAAAACTCACTGACTCTTTTAAAATTCTTCATGTTAAGTTATGCAGTCGTACTCATCTCAGACCATAAATAGTAGCTGTTTTAATATACTCCTGAATTACTGTTGAAATGTAAAGTATTTTGTCATTATACAATACAAATATACTTCCCACTCTTTCCCCAAATGTAGCACAGAAATATCTAGCATGTTTTTTCTCTGTGCTTATCAGCAGTTCTACATCTTTTATCTAAAACCAGACAATTGTTAGAGTTCTTAATACATTTTGTAGACTTTTTTTAGATGATCTTTTCAATGCAGGTCACTGACTTCTTAGGCATCTTTCTTCCTCCATGTTATTTTTCCATAATCACTGCCATCAAAGTTATATTTGCTGTTAGTAGTTCTTTTCCCAGCTGTTGAGTGTCTATAATTATAACTGCTTTACAAAATGCCCTCTAAGGAGGCAGGAGGAAAGAGGTGGTTCTTTTGAAGAAGGGGTGTTTTGACTTCTGTGGGATTGTAGACTTTGAGGACTGTACTCATGTCACTCGGCCTACTATTTATTTCAGTTTTGTCTAATGCAGAATTCATCTACACTGGATGCAAGTCTTTTGAATACAGAGATATAGCTTCATTTTTGGAATCGTGAAGACAATAGCTCTAATAGCATGAGCTCTCCTGCGTCACCACTAAGGGTATAGCTACATGACACCCTGAAATTTAGGTTTCTACAGTTGCTGTGAATGGGGCAGTTCAGGTCCCACAGGGAACATAGCCACACAGGCTTGTTAGCTTCTGTGGATAGCCAAAGGAGTCTGTCAGGGCCTCTGCACTGCCCCCAGTATCTCGGTAAGCAGCACACTGTACCCTGCAGATATTAGGCTCTAAAATCCCCAGGATCTTCTTTGTGCACCTCATAGACAGTTGATTAAGGAGTTTATCCTTTCCTCCCCTACTTGAAAGAATACAGTATAAGAAGTGCAGGAATTTTTTCTGACCACATCCCTTAATTATTTTTGCTCTCAACATCAGGATTTAGTTCCAAATGAGCATTCATTGCCCTAGCTCATTATGCTCCTAGTTATTGTTAAGCTAGCAGCGTGTCATTGCTTTAATGCCCCTCTGGCTTGTCCAGCCAGACCATCCCTTCTGCCATGTCCAAGCCTGTAAAGGCTCCATCTCCCACCTGGCAGACCATTACTTCACAAGACCCAAACTACTCTCTACTACCTCATTTCTCTAATCAGGAAATTTCAGCCAAAATACACAATTATGGCAGCTTTACAGTTAGCATTTATTAACAGATTCTCAGTATAACCATTCTGGAGACAAAAAATGCTTTCTTTAGTAGTAAAGAATGTGGGTTTGTCTCATGTATTCAAGCAGTTAAAACATCAACATTAGACCACCTATTGCTACCAAGCATTGCCAACAGCATTTGCTTTTATAGAGCAGGCAAGCCTCCACGTTGGATGGGGGAGGTGGAAGAAAAGAATGGTGATAGTTTCCACCAAACTTCCAAGTGACAGGTGAACCACATTTCCAAAAACTCTGAATGTTATTTTCTAAGTACGCATTTTAATTAATCTTGTCTAATTACCCCACATGTACAGATTTCCATCTACTCTAATAGTACATAAATAATTGAATGACATGCTTAAGGAGCATGTTGCTGTCATTTCTGGCCCTACCATGCAACAAGTCAGAGCCAAGCAGCTGTATGACAACAGATGAAAATACAGGAAAGAATCATCTCCTAAAGCTGAGTCAGTGACCTGTTGTTCTCAAAAAGGCCTGTTGTAATAAACAGCCTTCAGTTCAGATATTCATTAAACCTATAGAGGTAAAAAAAAAAGAAACTGGTAACAATTAAATATTTTGCTGTATTTTTTCTTTTCGGATGGGCTGAAAATATTTGAAATGTACCTGGAGCTAGTAATATGAGGCTGTTACCTCAAGTTAAGACTTCTTAAAATTCAACTAAAAATTGGGTTCAGCTACTGAGTAAGATGTCTTGTTTGCTTTAGACAAGTTGATGATTCTTAATCCAAGAATTCAAGTAATGAGCAGTTGAAGTTTCCATCTTGAAACATCTGTTCCGCCAAGTCAGCACTGGCCTTGATAAATAGCAAATCAGACTGATGCATGCAAGTGTATACACACATGTTCAAGTTAAACTTGAGGGAAAATACTTGAACAGATCTCTGCATAGACAGATTTATATAATTAATCTGTAATTATGCTTTGTACAGTGCAGACTGACTCAGGTCAAAACACAGAAAATGCAGACATGGTAGGATCTTTACCTGTTGCTGCAAAAGGTTTTTTCAAAGGTTGTTTGTGGGTAAGTTTACATACCTTTATCTATTTGTCACAAACCTTCACTGCTATTCTAACTTACTCATCCTAAACTAGAAGAAAAATATGTTTAGCTAAAGGATAAAAAACCCCCACAAGTACAACTGCATCTGAGTGCTTTTAGTAATCTTAGCAAGCTTCAAATATACTGTAAAAGTTTTGCTTAATTTATAACTGTGCAAAAGATAACCTTGTGCACACCTCTCACTTTTTATAAAGTCTGTACCAAGGTTTGCAATGGTGAGTCTTCCTAGGCACACAGAATAGAAGAATCCTTTCTTATGCAGGTTTTTTTTTTTATCTTTATAGTAAAAAAAACTGTCAAATACAGTTGTCTGATTCTGGAGTCACTCTGTTGAGAAGGTTTGTACCTGGCATGATGTGCCAATTCAATTCCATTAACAAAAATGCCAAGCTGGTTCAGTAAAGTATGCATTTCCTTCCCAGCAGTGCAGAAAAGAAAGCCTGAGGAACCCCACTGGAAATGGGAAGGTTTGATGCAACTGTTTTCTAGGGTATATAGGGGGGTTGGCAAAACAAAATCTCACTTTCTGTACATGCTTCACAACAAAGCCTTGTCCAAGGGGAACTAGAGGTATTTTCCTGGTTGTAAGGCTTTGCACACTAGAGCAGAAAGGTGGAATGGGATGACTACTGAAATGTTAAGAGGGGAAAGAAGTCAAGATGAAATGTGTTTTTACTCAAAATGCCAGGCTGAAATACTTAGGGAGTGCCATTTGTTATTTCAGTGGGAATATCCTTTTCTCCATCTTTTCTCCATCAGAAAAACTGTCTATCACAGTATTTCTGGGAAAGTGAAATGAAAAATGGGAACTGGGCTTGTCTTTCATAAGCAAAAGGAACACCTCTGTAAGCTAATCCTAAAGCAGCAACAGATAAAGGTACACGGCAATAGACTGTCATTTCATGATTTCCCACATTCGCTTTAACAGAAAGTCACCCTGCTACATTCCTGGTTGTGGTGGTGCTCTATTATATACGCAAGTGGCATTAACAAAGCCTGTCATGAGTTAAGATGGTACCTCATGGCTCGTGCAATCCTGTCTTCAGTGGAAAGTTAGAACGAGAAAAATAATGACTTTCTTAGAGTAAAAGGATTGTACTGGCTGTCGTCTGAAAGTCAGAAGTAAAAAGAGAAACCATTTCTTCCCTTGGGGAGATGGAGTCTAATGAGTGGCCAAAAGCACAGACAGCTACTATTTTGCAAGAAGAAAGGTAATTTCCACTTCTCTAGTAAGTTTATGTGAAAAAATGAGGTGGATATTTTCCGACTCAGAACAGGCCTCTAAATGTGCTAAAAGCTCCTGAAATTATTATCAGACATCTTCCTGTGGCTTTCAAGCCTGGCTTATTTCAGCTGAGGTCCTCAGTTTTCCCTCACCTCATCATTATGAAACAACTTGTCCATGTCTTTCCACTTCTTCCCCTACCCCTCCAAATAACACATGTGCAGGTCCCCATCAACTCCAGCCCTACTCCTTCCACCAGGACAGTGGGAAAAGAGGTAAGTCTGGTGGAACCAATGAATTAGGAAACCAGGGAGCCCATCTCCATCCTGTTCCACTGCCGAACTCCTTTGCTCCCAAACCCACTCCCACGGGACTCCTCCACTGCCAAGCTGCCGACCGCCTGGGACTTGACATTTGTTCTTGTTTTCTCCTGTCTCCCCTAATGGGTATAGCACTACTAAGCGAATAGGAATGTACAGAACAAGAGAGTTCAAAGTAATTGAGTCTACATTCATTCAGAAAGCCTGGATCCTTGCCCGCTCAGAACCTGCAGCATTTACATAGTTTCAGAAAGTTTAACCCTTTTTCCCTGAACCTGGTAATACTACTTCAAGTGCGGTGTTGCACTTCTCTTACCAGTGACCATGGACACTGAGAGGTGACTTTCACACACCTAGCTCTAGGTGCTTACCCCGCAACCCTTTATTTCTCCTTTTTTTTTGCTCTTTGCAACAGTAACTAAAGACCCTGAATTGTCATTTTTATCAGATGCTCGGGGAATAGTGTCAAGGAGAAATGATCCCTTACCATAGCTCCTGAACATGTCTGCCAGAAGTCTTACTTACACAAACAGGACTGTGCTGAGTTGAAAAGAGCTTACTTGTTTTTCTGCTGCAAATCCATCTGTTAAGGTGTACACCCACTTCTAACTCTGTCTGCAACTTCAGTGAAGAAGCGGAAATATTCCAAAATTATCATAGCTGAAAACTCACTCTTTTTTTTCTGATGATTAATTCTGAACAAATTATAATTTCAATTTAATTTAGGAGATTAGGTTAGTTGGCAGCTTATTACTGACTTTAAATTTGTAAGTAATAATTATTTGTTCAAAAGTATAAAATCTAGTAACAATGGAAATTCTGAAAATGGGCTATCAAATAATTTTTCTGCCTGGATCTAAAAGTGCATTTAGACTGTATGTAAGCTAAATAGTGCAGCACTGTGTAGGTCAGATAGACGGTGAACCTGAGCAGGAAAAAGAGTGGATCTGACTGGCCAGTTTAATTGTTAATGACAGTAGAAATATCAAAATAAAAAAATCACCCTTTATAATTCATATTCTTTAGATATCTTCCACTGGTTGTTGCTTGACAAAAGACTGTAGGACCTGGCCCACCATTTGCACAAAAATATGGTGATGAGATTGAATTTATTTATCTGCAGTTCAGACCTAATTATATCCTTTCTAAAAAAATTAAAACACATTCAGAGATGCTTTTGAAGATGTTTAAAGTATACACAGAGCTTTACTCAGTGATACCATTCTAATTAACCTGCCAAAGCATTTGCTAGAGTAGGTAATTTATAAATGCACATACATAAAACAAAGCAAAAGAAAAAAAAATTTGAAATTATCTGTTTATCATTCATTTAATCAGGTGGAGGCAAATTATGCAATTAAAGTATGCAAGTCTCAGAAACATTTTGGTTACTACAGCCATGCAATTCACATATCTGAAAGTCACTAGTATATGGACTACATCACATGCTGCCTAGCCCTGTGTTGTGCCTGATCTAGAGGAATTCATTTCCAGACAGCCTACTGTAGTATTGCTAGTTTTGCGTTTTTAAAACTGTTAGAGAGCAGTTTGTACTAAACTTGTCCTTTCAGAGGGTCAAAACCGAGGTTGAAACCTAACTGGTTTAACATTGAGTACATGACAGGCATTCAAAAAGTGTAGTTTGAAGTATAACCCTAAACTAGGGTTATGCAAAGGGCATTCACACAAAAGATAGGATTTTAAAATCTGTTGGTTAAAACACCTGTTTCTAGTCTTGAGTGCGTAACGAGTGTGTAACGAAGTGCCAGCCATGAATCTTCAGAAAAGGACACTGAAGTTACATTGTCTAAATGCGAATACGTGTTAGTTTTAGTAATTTCGGATGGAAATTAGCCGGCGCGGCTTTAAATGCTGCTCTGACGGGAGTAGCCGTATCTACCTTAGTAATAATAAACACCGAGCGGCTACATATTGCTAAACAGACAGTTTGTGTAAAGAAATGTTATGTTGAGCTCTTTCCTGGTTCTGTAATTAGCTTTCTATATGCAGGCTCTGAGACGTCCTACTCGCTGTGGACTGGGCGGCAAAGGGGAGGACTGCCAGGCTGAGCAGAAAAAATGCTTTTTTTTACGTGTTTTTTTTTTGTCGTTGTTGGGTTTTTTGTGGTTTTTTTTTTTTTTTTAAAAAAAAGCCTTGTCTGTAAATGACAGGGGATAAATGCGGGGAGGGCGAGGCTGCCAACATTTCTGTGGATTCACAGACTCCCTACGAATCGGAGTGCAGGGCTGGCAGACGCGGGAAAAAGGTGGAAAGTTTGTGCTTTTTTTCCAAGGCTCCACTGTACTCTGCTGTACTTTTCCCATACAACGTGAGTCCGTCCGTGTCGCACGAAAGGACGGCGTCCCTCCTTTTCTCCTCGTTCAGCGAAACATGCGGGAGCTTAGCTCATCATCCTGTGTCTACGAGGAAATACACTTTGCGTCGAAACCACACCTCAACACAAGTACATAGAAACTTGCCTCATCCGAAGGGGAGGGAGGGCTGGTAAAAGAAGAGACAATCGTCGTTACCACTTTTCCTTGTTAAAACCACTTTCCTTCTGCTCTACGGTATTTCTGTAATATGCTGAAAATCAGCATTTTCACGGCGTACTGGAGGAGAGTGTATACTGCAGCGCTGAAAATTTATTAGCAGCAGGTTTCGAGTACGAGTTCCCTTCGGGACAAATAAATCTGAATGACTGCCTTTAAAACCCTTTTGAAGATGAAAGGTAGGACAAGACAGTTGTTTTAAAATGCCCACATTAGCAGCCCTTCTCTACAAGAATATAAATAATAGTAAAAGCACGAGAGGGGCTCCGGCGGATCGCCGCACTTGCCATAAACCCGCAACTCCCTTCCACTCCGCTGC
>WEIV01024117.1:0-41266 GCA_013390005.1 Calyptomena viridis
TAGGCCTAGTCCTAGCAATAGTGTTACATCCAGACTTCTCTCCAGGGGAGCTGAGGGCAGGCATGGGGGAAGATGAGTTTTAAAAAAAAAAAAAAAAAAAAAGGTATTTCTTCTGTCTTTTGCTCAATCCAGCATCCAGCCTGGAACTTTGTCAACAGATTCCACTTCATCACTTTTGATATTCTCACTTTGATATTGTCACTTTTGATATTCTGTTTCTTTGCATTAGATACCTGCTTATCTTACACCTCCCTAATTGCTGCATCAACAGGTTACATGTGTGTGGCAAGCAGAGAAGAAGCTGTTTAAGGAGTCACTGCCTTTCCACCCTACCTCCTCCCACCACAGAAATGGACTTTGGATTAAAAGGCCTTACACCTTTCCTGTATGGTCTTCAAGCACCCAAGCCAGGGGCGCCATGAGGACAAGCCTCCCTGGGCTCAGGAGAGGCTCAAACAGCATCATCCTTCACTGTAAAGGTCAAAATCAAAGTCATTCACACTTTCCTTCCAACACTGGCTGGTGGCAGATCCTCAGGAAAAACTCTCCAATGCAGCATGACCAACTCTGGTGCCACTTCACAGGTTTTATCAATCAAAACTTTAAAGACACATTTTCTCTCCAAAATTAACTAAAAGTAATCAATACATTTTGATCTGAAAAATATTGAGGGGAGAGGAAAGACATGTTAACCTAATTTTGGACATGGTGCAGCTTAAAAAATCCCAAAGCAGTTCAGCTGCTGCCATATATCCCATCATTTGCTCTTTCAGTATCATATAAAGACAACTCATGGCAGTGGAAAAAAAGGAAGAACAAAACCCCAGCCCTCTTCACTGTCTTTGCCTTCTCACTTCTCATCTCTAGAAAAGCAACATCTCAGCAGCCTGTGACAGAGACTACGCGAATCTTAGACAAGATAGAAAATCAACATTCATTGTTTTTTCATAATACTATTCTGTAACAGTTGAGGGCATCAGATGGAGGTAGGAGACATCAGCCACAGAATAATAAAGGCAGCATTTCTTTACTCAGACCACTGTTAAATGATAGAACTCTTTGCCATAGAGTGTGACAGACACCAAAAGTTTACACAGATACAGACAAGATCAGAAAAGAGGGAGAGGAAGCAGGAATCAACCTTGAAACTAAAGCGTCCAAGAGGCAGAGACAAAGGTATTGGAACCACAGTGCCTCTAAACAAAAATCAAACCTTGAATTCTTGCTGGCAAGTTGGTGGAGCAACAGCAGGTTCATAAAGCCAAGGTCAGAGCCTCATTTCTCTTCCTTCACACGGAGAGAGAACTTTAATTATTTCTAAGCAACTCTTGCTTGAGGAAGGAGATGATCTTTAAGGTTCCTTCAAACTCAAACCTCTCTATGATTGTAGTAAAACAGAAATACAAAAAAAGAAAAAAATGAGAGAGAAATGTGAAGGAAGGTTCTTGTACTGCAGGATGGGAATCTAATTGTGCTCTAAGACACAACCTGACAAGACTTTACACCTTCTGTTAATGCAAAGGAAACATCAAACCTTCAGCCCTACTTATCAAAGCCTTCGAACCTTCAGCCCTACTTATCAAAGCCTTCAGACAACTAACCTTTCTGTTAGAGTTAAGATCAGATCACGGATAATCTTCTGTGCATGTAGTTCGTTTTTTCACAGATACTGGGGTTAGACTCCCTACAATGCTTCAGCTACTTCACACTGTTGTCATGCTGCAGATGAGCTTTAAACTCAGCTTAACCACACCAACCACAAGTTGCTTTATATCTTATTAGAAAAATGACTTAATTTCCGGTGTAATCTTGTACAGGAGCCCAAATCTGCAACAGCAACAGCATCAGTATTGTAATATAATCTGGAAGTATTATAATAAAAATAAACATAGTCAAAGAGCATTTTACAAATGTTAATTATTACTAGGGGAGAAAATCCTGTCAGACAGGTATGTGATAGTAATAGTTACCTTATTTTACAGGCAGAGAAACTGAGCCAGAGATTAAGAAGTTAAGTGACTTGCCCAAGGCCATGAAGAGAAGCAAAGTGAGAACAAGGACTAATAAGCAGGAATTCCAAGCAGCCCTGCAGGCTACAAGGCCCTTTTCTAACCACCTTTTTCACAATTCCCAAATCAGTTCCACTTGATTGCAATGGCTTCAGAAGAGATTTTTGATAAGAAGACCTGCATGACAGGGAATACATTAGGAGTGTGTAACTAAGACTTTAAAGAGTTATCTTGACTTTTAGGAGGTTGGCTGCACTCTCTTTTTCAACTTTAGCTTGGAAGCAGCACAAGGGCATCCAAAACATTTTGATGCAGCGGAAAGAATATTATTTGGTTTCTCTGTACCTGTCTAAAGCAAAGCCATGTAAAGAGCCTGGGAAAAGACAGAATGTTTCAGCAGCCAGAGCAACATGCCAGCCGTTTTCTCGGTATTAAAGACGTGCTGCTTTTGCATGACAGCTGCTTTTGCACTGTAAAACGATGGGAAGAGAAGCCAGTGACTGCTCCCGTGGCTTGGAAAGACAAGGCTCGCTGTGCCACCTTCAGGGCTTGCTGGAAAGGATGCCTCTCATAGGGATTAGCAACGGCTCCAAATCGGGAGCCAATTGTTTCCATCCAGGATGGAGCAGCTTCCCAACAGTGGATTAGCCTGTGAGCAAGAACACAAAATGGGCTATAGAGCAGCCCTGTCTCAACCCATTGGGTGGTTTCACTCCATTCCTACCCGGCTCACCTCCCTGGGAAATTTATGTTCTGCTGAATGGGTGAAACTAAAAAAACACCCAAACCACAAATGAGAATCAAATTAGAGTTACCAGTTTACACACAAGTTCCATGAAAGCTCATCTATCTCAGTTTTCCCCTGCACTGAGCTGCAGTTCTTCACCAGGACTCTCTCATTATATTTTGCTTCTGATTTAATGCACTTATCTCACCATAATTAGTTGCTAATATGCCTTCAAATGCACACTTTTACCTAATATTTTGCCAGAGCAAGCAGCCTGAACAAAGGAGTTCAGGAGTTAGCCTAAATGAATACGTAAAACTAATCTAGAAACAGATCAAAGTTTGGCAGGAAAGTTAAAAATATGTGTTCCGTTTTGTCTGAAGCCTTTTTAACCTTCTTTAACAGTTGTAAGAACCTACAGAGGAGGACAGCAGCAGTCAGGAGCTGAAAGAGATCCCTTAAGTCCTTGTGCCTGACTCCGTGCTGGACAGGCAGCCCAGAACAATGAAGTCCTCTTTATTTGATCCTCCTGCCAACACACGCTTCTCCCCCAACATACTGACTGCTCCTGCTTTCTGCAGCATGGTTTAAATGTCCCAGGAGATGGGGTTTCCACCACTTTCACTAAAAAATCGTTTACACGGCCTCGTAGATTCGGCCCCTGAGGAGGCTTTTTTGTTGTGTTTGGTTTCAGTGAGAGCCTCGGAGGTGTCGGCCGGTGATTGATTATTGTTTGTACTGTGGTAGCACCTACAGGCACCCGCTGAAACTGCAGAGCTGCTCTGCAAGGTGCTGCTGTGCCCAAATTCCCTGTAGGAAGGACAGTTTAGTCAAGCAGAGGCACAGAGACATAAAAAGATTTCCCAAGCCCGAGCAATGGCATGGAAGTGCAGTGAGGAGTGGAAACGAGTTGCTATAAATCTGAGCCATTCCTGCATTCCCACCTGGACACAACATCCGAAACACCACCTCCAGCATCCAGGTGATATGTGGATCCCCATGGGATGTGTTCTGATGAAAGGAGCACAAAAAATAATTGTGCTACAAAGCAAAACAATAATCCCATAACAACTAAAGCCCATTAAGGCTGAGGCTTGTTTTCCAGGGCCCCAGTGCTGCAGCTGAGGCCATAGGCACACAGGGTAAAGCTCCACTGAAGGGCTTTCCCCTCAAGCAGGGAGAATTCTGAGGAGAGCAACAGAACTGAAGAAAAATAAAGTAAGCATCAAAGGTTAAGCCACCAGATGAGGTTGCAGGAGGTGGTAGTTTACATGATGCATTTGTTGTCAGATGAGGTTTACCATGAGAAGCAGCACCAGACTAAACCTTCATTCCAGAAATAAATCATTTGTTGACTCCTTAGGTGGCGAGGAGGACACAGGTATCAAGATCAAGGTTAACACCTTCATTCAACCAGGCTCTCCATTCAGCTGGGGAATCACTCAACAGCTCAGCAAACAGAACCCACGATGCCATTGATTTCATCACTTTCCCCTTCCCTGTGCAACTCTCACAAGCCATCACAGCACAGAAATATGGCTCTGAAAAATAAAAAAAAAAATACTGTACTGTGGTGTCCGTTATTCTGATGGATGGTTAAAACAGAAGCTAAAACTCGAGATGCATAAATAACTGATTTTGTATTTTGCTTGTATTAAAGAAAAATGAAGGAAGAAAGATTAGTTGGGCAGCAACCCAAAATAAACAGTATATTTCCACATTTTTTTTTTCAGCAGACTGAAAAACAGAACTAAGGAACATTTTGGCTTCAAAAAAAAAAAGTTTCATTTGATCCAAGGAAAAATATTATTTTAAAATAACACTGAAGTTAATTTCTAAATTTCTGATTTGAAACAAAAATACCAAACTGCTTTTTTACTCAGAGTGCCCAAGTGTTCTGTCCAGTTTCAAAAACTGGTAGTAGAGCACATTGTCTCTGCTTTAACCAACGGATTTCAGCACCTATTTTTGAGATACTTCATTTGACCCAAATCTGTATTTCCTGAGGGGTAAAAGAACAGAACAGAAGAGATTTTGGCCAACAAGTGACTGAGCTTTGGTCAGTACAGGTTGCACTTGCCCGCCTCAATGCTGACACAGCCCTGCACTGGGGAGCACAAACACAGGGACATCCAAAAGACCCCTTTTTCCTGGGAAATTAACTGTACATTCATGGACTCTGCCTGCATCTTCCAACCCAAAGCGGCCTCTGGGCTGCCCCAATGGCACCAGGCTGGACTCACTGTCCTTTAACAGCCATTCTGCCAAGGGGGTGGCACAGGCTGGTGCAGCTTTGCTGCCACAGGCTACAGCACACGTTTTCTAATACTTAGACCCCCCCCTAAGTATGCAGAAGTATCTTTCAGAGCACGGAAAACCAGAGAACACAAGGATCTCATCAAAAGATTAAAGCTCCATTTCTTATGTCAATATTAGGGCAGACTGGAGAAGCACATGCTGCAATTGTAAGTTAGGGCAGGGCAGAGTATGTGGAAAGGGATGCTTTTACTCCCAGTGTCTCTTCTCCTGTGATTCAGAAGCATCTTGGGAGAATGAACTTGATCACAGCATATGCCTTCATCATTTGGATTCTCCCGCCCCATTCCTGAGGTCTGTTTATGAGGCTGAGAAAAGCTATCAAGAAGCCAACCATAATCCATGGGCTGTCTAAAATATCCACAAGAGCCCTCCTGAGTCACGAAAATGACAAATGTGTATCCAGCAAGGACTGTTCTCCACTCCTTCAGTTTCAGCAACTCAAAATGAACTTTTAGAGCATCATGACCCCATGAAGCCAAATCGTATGTCCCTTGAGACCATCTCATTCCTTTCTTGCTTCCCCTCATCAAATGAAGCCCAGAGTATGTGCGTCATTCTGACACATACCCTTCAGGAAGTGATGGGAAGAGGATAGATTTTCTTCCTCCTAATGCCCTGACTGTGTCCCTGCAGCACGAGGTCCCTCATTCCCACAGTACAAGGCTGGTAACCAGAGGAGCCGTGACCAATGTGCTGTCGGATTAGCATGGCTTGCTGACACTGTCAGCAGCTCTCTGCTGGGCTCCTTAAGAGAATATCCTGCTGTGAGTCACAACAAGTCTTGTGTTCAGGAGGCACAGGGATCCCACCCAGCAAATTAAAACGCACTACAGTGAATTTCAGTGTTCCTGCTCCAAGCTCTCCTAGGGACTGGCCTAAATGGTATGTGCTATATCAAGGGGAAAAGCCACCTGCTACACAAGGCCTGGGCTCTGAACCACCGAGACCCACTTGTGACCAAGAAGCACGAGAGGCTGGGACTGCAAGTCTGGGACCACAAGGCTGCTTCTCAACTTCTCTAAGGTTTGGTAAAGCAAGGAATAGGTTCAGTTCACTGCAGCAATTTGTTTAAACTGTGTTGGGTCATGTATCAGGAACTCTCCAATACATTCTGTGTTATTCACTGACACATTTCTGTTATTTTAGTTACTAATTACAAAAAGCAGGGCAACTCACTCAAAATATGAGCTAAGGAGACCACTGGTTTGACCAGCCTTGTTCCCAATGTGTGCTGGGCTGGGAGTTCCATTCACAGCTGGCTGGAAATAACTGCAGCAAAACCTGCTCTGAAACCACTTCATTTCAGCCTGTGGCAGACAAAGCACGAGCTACCCAACCAAGAAAGGAGCAGAAACTCACAGAAACATTCACAGAACTACAGACTGGGTCAGCTTGGAAGGGGTCACAGTGGGTGGCCCATTTGGTCCCACCTCCCTGCCCAAGCAGGGTCATCCCAGAGCACATGACTCAGGATTGTGTCTGGATGCGTCTGAAATATCCCCAGGGAGGGAGACTCCACACCTTCTCTGGACAATCTGTTCAGTGCTCAGTCACTGCACAGCAAAGATGTTCTTCCTCATGGCCAGGTGGAACTTCCTGGGCATCAGTTTCTGCCCATTCCTCTTGTCCCATTGCTGGGCCTTCCCAAGCACAGCCTGGTCCATCCCCTGACTCCTCCTTGCAGACACTGACTGACATGGATGAGGTTCCCTCCCAGTGGTCTCCTCTCAAGACTGAACAGGCCCAACTCCCTCAGCATTTTGTTGTAAGGGAGATGCTGCAACAGCACTCCATATGAAAATCCACTGTATGAAAGAATGCAGGAGTAATTTGCATTTTTGCTTGGCAAATATCATAGTGCCAGAGGAAAATGCTGCATCTCTAATGAGCAACAGCTCGAATGAAAGAGGCAGAGGGAAAAACAAAGGATGTAGTTGCTTTCACAGGAACACACCAAGAACACGGGCTTTAACAGCTCTTTTCTTGTCAGATGGGTTTTGTACCTCCTCAAATGTCAGAAATGTGTTTTTTGTATCTCCGTGGGAAGTTAGTGCTTCGATCAGCACAGCATTTGCTAAGTGCAACACTGAGGATTGCTTCCCTTCTAGATGAAAGCACAGAATGCCACCAACTCCAACACTCCGGGTGTTTGCTGTGACAACAGCAAACCCACTGAGGAGCTGACCCCTAAACCAGGCCCTGCTCAGGCTGTGAACACCACCAATATCCAAGCCCAAGGTAACACGCCTCCAAACATGTTTTGATTACACTGAAAGAACAGAAACACTCAGCTGTGCTGCAGCTCCTCCTTTTTTTCTCTTCTGGCCCCCCACATTATAGATTAAAACACCAGCGCATCTGGCATTTATGGATCATCAAACACTTCCCTGAGACCTCCTCCAACACAGGTCTGGCTGTCTCAGAGCTGCCAAGAGGTCTCCAGCTCTGTGCAAGGGGTCAGACTTAGGAACTGTCAACAGCTTCCTAATGTATGCTCTTTCTTCAGGAAAGGGTGTCCCAGGTTTTATAGCCTAATAGATTCGTTAATCAGAACACACACAGGCTGGGAAAGCCACTGTTTGTTTTCTCTGACAAGTTTGGCATTTTCCTCCTGGGAGCCAGGAAGCTTTAAAGGCATAAGACTCTCCCACTTAACTGGACAAGAAAACTAGTCTGGACAAACTGAGGCATGTCATTATGGCTGCTTAATTCTGAGCCAGAAGGTGCTGTTTTGGAGACTTTACAACAACATCAATGTCAGGGCAAAGGAAATTAAATTCCCCTCCCTCTCCTCCCCTGATGTCTCCATTTTTTCCAGGCTTCCACTGCTTTAACTTAGGACAGTCTGCTCATCACAGGCCCAATACATGTGACTATGCTGAGGATAGTGATGTCCACATCAGAAAGATGTTCCAGTGGGAGTGCTTAAAGCAAAGTAAGCCTTTAATACGCCACAAACTATTGCTGTTCTCTCATGACAGTGGCTTAAAAACCAAAAACATCAAATGGCAAATATAGCAAGTAAAGCTTCTAAACAAAACTACACCCCCTTCACATCAGCAGTTCCCAAACTGTGATGTAGACTCTGCCATCAGAGTAAGGGCTTACTATAAATAACCCCCAGACAATCAAAAAGAGGAATTCCAAGTGTTTCCAAGGCGGTGTAGCCCAGCCACTAAAAATAAAATAAGTATCCTAAATCCTAGAGACTGCCTTAATTTATCACACTTTAATGGCCTTGATAAGACAAGAAAATTTTACTCTATGATTTTATGCTATCAAGAAGGAGGAATCAACAGGAGGATTTCAGCAAAAATAATTTCAGCCCCTCTCTTTTCCTCATGTCTTACTAAACAGTGGAATTCTCTCCTATGAAACCCTATGAAATCACTCCAGCACCAGGAATTCAGTCAGGCTGAAGGACCCTCGCTGGGATCATGGCACAACACAACCACCATGGTCCACGTGCAGCATCCAGGTCAGCACATCCCCAGGCCAGTGTTTACACCAGCAAAAGTAGTCTTCAGAACTTCTGTTTCTTAAAACTTTTTCTAAGCACCTGCCAGACAGAGTTTCTGGGGACAGGCAGACCTTTGTTGTAATGCTGACTGACAGGTTTTGAGGCCCTGCTCCATGGGCACATTCCCATTCTTCCTTTGTGCTATTTGTCTGTCCTTCCCTTTGACTGGAATTCTTGATTTCCACAAGCTCCTCTGGATCCAGTACTGCAGCTATTAGAACACCTCGTGATAGGTATGGCAGGATTCAGGAAGGCAGAGGAGTGCAGGAAGAACACTCCACTACCCTTTAGAATGGGAATTCACTTTACCTTTGAGTCTTAACACAGCACACACCCCACACCAGTCACATAGGGATTTCTCCTGTCACTGGCTCAAGGAAGGCTCATATCTTGCTGAAGTCAAAGCATGTCCCATTGAAGTTACAATGAAACACTGCTTAAGTGCTTTGCTGAATCAGAGCCATCATAACTATCCATTAAGCTTTGATCTGGTTAATGTTTGTCCAAATATGGCCCCACAACGGGAAGGCAATGAACCATTATTAAAAGAAGCAAGGACAGCTGGAATTATTTTAGTGTACAACTACATGCACAAACACACGGCAAGTAACAGATTGAAAAGCTGTTCTTGTTATTCCTCAAATTATTCTTCTCTCATTCCCTTAGTTACAAAACTATTAATTAGAGTCTTATTTTTGTTCCACCCCCTCCTCTCTAATGTACTCAGTGCTCATCCAATTTACACACACAGTTTATCTTGGCAAAAAAAAGAAAGGGAAGGAGAAGAATCTCTGTGCAGGGGTGTATGGGGGAGAGGTGTTTGTTTGAGGGGAGTCACCACAGCCATCACTCAGTCACTGTACAAGCGAAGGAGAAAGCCTAGGGAGGCTTAACTCTTCATGCTATTTATACACCACAGACAGGCTGTGTGTAACTGAAAGGTAATTAAGTGAATACTTGCCTCTTCTTCACTCACACACACAAATCTATTCTGTCCATTTCTTAACAAAAAAAGCTGGCCTGTTCCAGTCAAGCTTCTTGAAAAGCAGGTTCATTGTCAGAACATGTAGAAGGAAGATAAAATTAGAAAGATCTGACACCACTCATGACAGCAAGGTAAAGCTAATGCAAGGTCCATCCTCAACGGATGTGAATCCTCAGTGACTGTATTCCTCTTTCCAACCTGAACATTCCCTACCATTCCTGATGTTACAGAAGTCTTGCAGGGTGTCATTAGCCCACACACTGTTCAGGATGAGTTGAGGGTCATCCACCACCGCACACCACAGTCTCTGGTGCAGGCCAGGGCTGGCTAAGAGAGGAGCCAGATCCACCTTCAAGCACAAGGATGGCTCCACTGATGGATTGCAGCAGAATGACACCATTCTTTTCTAAACCCTCCTGAGCTCTCTCTCTGGTGACGGGACTTAAAGACTTCGTCTTTGCCATTGCAAAGATACCAAATGGTCTGTTTGGACAGCAGAGGTTTAAGAGATAAGCAAACAGACTTTGTGGTATGTTCTGATTAGAAAACACAAGTAAAAAGGCTCTCTTGATATGCCTGATTAGGCTTTTATAAATAAGACAGACAATCTCTTTCAAAAACAGTCTTCCATTCATCCACAGCTGATAAAGAGCAGTTTTGCAGAGGACTGGCCATTTCTCCTAACTTCAGTGAGGGTTGCGTGTCCATGAGTGCAGGTGGACGTGCAGCCACATGTGGGTACATGTGTTCAGCCCCCCCCCGCCCCAACATGTTTATTTTCAGATGGAACCTCCTCACTCTGCTCCAAGACAAGGAAACATAAATATCAAAGCCAAGGTTAGTGTTAGCGTGAGTAAAGGAGGTGCTTGCCTGGAGTCTGGCATGGACATGAGGCACCACCCTGCCCATTTCCTGTTTTCCACTGAAACTCATGCAAGGAACTCCTGTCCCCTTGCCCAAATCCCATCCCAGAGCCATGCTTTAAAGCCACTGCTCTGGGATTGGAACTTCAGCACACGCAGATCAGGGCCATCCTGTTCAAACTGCTGAGAACAAAGCAAGGAGTGGGACAGGGATTTACCAAAGCTCACCATGGCACAGGACTCGTGGCCAGGGCTCCCAAGTGGGATTGATGGGCCTGAAAGTGATCCCCAGCTTTACTGGTGACCAATGATGGGCCCTGGCAAAGCAGTACAGAACCTCTGGTCTTATGTTTCTGTAGTCCTGAGTCCCCTCTCCAGGCTGGGGGAGCAGCACCAAGTGGTACCTGGTTTTGGAAATGCTCTGGAGGGCACAGATACAAAGTGCTAGACATCCCCATTATCTCACTGAAAGTTTGGATCTATCTCATCCTTTAAGGCACAACCATCCAGGCAATGCTGGAAGAGCAGATACCAAACCATTCCATGATTCATCATCTCTGCCCATGCTGAAAGGGAAAACAACCCCTCAGAACTGCTGGGTTTGACCCAGGTCTAGCTAAAGCAAATGGAAAGACCACCAGTCCAGAGAAACATACAGCATTCCCTTATGGATCAGTCCCACAGTCTGAGTTTCACTAAACCCAGTCTAATCTCATTTTCTGTGACTATTTTTTTTAAAACCTTTTTCCCATTCAGATTATGATTTCTAGTTTCAAACCAGAACAATAAAACAAATTGGAAAATCCTATTCATCTTTTCTAACACTAAGGTTTATTCTAGTAATGTATTTTTAGACCTCTGACACATATATAAAAATATATGTTCCCAGAAGAATTTCATACCACTATGCAACGTGAACTTGTTAGAGCATCTACTACTGACACACCCAGATTTATTGCTTCCCATGCTTGTCCATAGTTTATTTTTTGATGTAAAAAGAAAACAACAAAAACAAACTCATAAAAAAAAAGGTAGGTATTTGTATGTTCGGCTAAAAATAATGACTATTTTTAATCTGTGCACTAAGATTTATCTTCTTTGTATAGAGCTTTTAGGCCAAATCCTCTCCTTTTTTAGGGAGACTTGATAAAAATCTAGATATGCCAGTATTTTTAAAACAACATCTTTTTAGCTTCTCTTTATGCTGTTGAAAACCCAGTGTGCATAGAAAATGAAGAATTTTCCCACAGAAATACTAAAGACTCTCAAAAACACAAGATCTGATTACATCTGGATGGCTCTGAAGACCTTGATAAAAGATTTATGTATCAAAGTCCAAAGTTTTGTGACATCTGTTCTGCCTTCCTGCAACTATTATCAAACATTTCACTCCCAATTTAGAGTGCTGAGAACATCTGAAGTAGCTTTTACTAAAAAGTTGGTAACAAACCTGATCTCAATGGAAAAAATGGACAAACATTTTGGAGGAAATATGTACCAAGATGTTGTCTCAGGTCTTGATCAGATTCAGCAAGAGGGGATGGACAGAGGGATGAAAGAAAGGAAGGCAGGAATTGACATGAGGTCCAGGCTCTTGGAATCCTCGAGGGGCCAGTCCCAGTAACAGACCACTGACCAGTCATTGGATACCAACAGCATATGATGGGTATTGAGGCTGGCCAGGAGAATTTTTTGGTCCACAAACTTCCAGATGTTTCACTTCCATTGAATCCAGCAAGAATGAGCCATCTAAATGCCTATTAAACCTCAGAGTTGCATATGAGACTGCATATCTTCTGCATTCCTCAGAAGGTCCCCTCTGGCTGTATCTGCCAGATAAAAAAATGTATTTTCTATCCATTTATAATTCACTTGGGGTATTGCTGCAATTTTGTTTTTACACTCCTTTGTTCCACGTATGGGGATACTAAACAACATGGAAGGGCAAGGAACATAAAGTTCTAGTCCAGTTTAGGTTTGTTAAACCTTCAACTCACATTTGGCATGGAAATAGGTGTCCACACAGCTAAAACTAAGCAATACTAAAATCAAGCCTTCTGCTATGTCTAAAAATACAGGTGTGGAGCTCCTCTGCAGACCACACTCCTCATTATGCCACATTTCTCATTCATTTGAGCCCTCTCTCACCAAGGAAGGAATATATTCTGTGACCCTGATTAAAGGCCTGGGCAGTAGGGAACTGGAGGTGCTCAGCTCATCATCTGCTTTACCTTAGCAACAGTTTTCCCTGATATTATCTAGGAGTAGGAAGAGCACGAATTCCATATGCAAGATCTTAACTCAAAGGGAATCTGGCACCCTATTGAATGTCTCCTCCTGGCCAGGGCACCAGGTCAAGTACTGGAAGCTGTGATAATGAGGCTTAATCCTGACAATTCTGACCAGTAGCTGTTGTCATTCTGACTACTTCTAAACCATCAAGAAGACACTGAGTGACTTAGGCAGGGTTTATTTTTGGTATACAAATGTAAAGGAAAATGAAATTCAATGTCACAATGTCTGCCACGGTCTCTGGGAAATGTGATTTCAGAAGCACATGAAGAATCTCCCCAGCCCAGACTGTACCTTCTCTAACCAGATTTCCTTTTCTCAGTCACTCAAGTAAGATTTTTTCATTCTTGATCTTTTTGCCAGTCCAGAACCCTTAAAATTCTACCTTTTCTATGATTTTCTGCCCTGAGGAAAAATTCTGTTGTGAATTGACATGTACATCACATCTCAGTAAATGACTACCGACTAGAAGCAGCTGCCTCTACTGCTCCAACAGTGGGAAGAGAAGAAAGGTGGGGACCAGGAATCACAGCTGAGTAGGAATGCTAATTCCAACCCTTTCCTTCTGCTCCCACCATGTACATCACAAAATCACACCAAGCAGTGCTGTAGGGACCAGCACAGCTATCACTACCAGCCCCTGGCAGAGATGAGGTTTCAAAGGCTCCAAGCCTGGGAGGTTTTTAAAAGTAGCACATAGTCATCTGTCAGAAAGAGCCAAATGAGAGACAGTTTGTGCTAGGCTGGAGTGGTGTGTAAGGGACTGGCAGCTCTGGCAAAGAACGACCCAGCAAGAGGGGAAAGCCATGGCATTAAAGGCCTTAAACTGGACATGAAGAGCAGCAGTTCCAGCTTTGTCACACAACCTCTGTGACATCAAGCACATGACTGTTCCTCAGGCTTCCTATCTGTGAAATGGCAGTAAGAATCTTACTTTTGTCTTTTTAAAATGTGATTTTTCCATTTTTAAGGCCATCACTCATTTAAGGTGCATGTAACAGGGGCTTGATCTTAGTTATGGCTTCCAGTTGCTATTGTAATAACTCTATATTGTGGTTTAGTTTAAGACAATGAAGAGACATCTGCCCACAGTCACACGAAGTCTGTGTGGACAGCTGATAGCTGCAATTCACAGGGAGCTTTCCAAAGGTAAGAACAGACTCTAAACATATGGATTCCTTTGTCACCCCAACA
The DNA here is from genome assembly GCA_013390005.1 of Calyptomena viridis. Classification (NCBI taxonomy): domain Eukaryota; kingdom Metazoa; phylum Chordata; class Aves; order Passeriformes; family Eurylaimidae; genus Calyptomena; species Calyptomena viridis. The sequence continues at coordinate 13,910 of WEIV01024117.1, forward strand.
CTAACAGCTGCAAATTAAGAACACTGAAAATGACAGCCACAGGACCACTGCACTATTCAGATTGGCATTGCTAAATACAGCAGCATCAAAGACATACAGATAAAAGAGCAAAGCATAAACTTGCCAAGTGCAAAAACTATGGTTTCATGTTCCTGTCATTCATCTCTTATTTATGTTCTTGTTGAATTATTCTACAGAGGGATTTTTAGAAGTCTAGAAGAAAGAACCTACCTATTTATTTCTCTAGATCATTTACATACGTATCTATTAGTCTTGTACTCATTTCATTCATGTTAAATTCTACAGAAATGTTTCAGAACATTACAGAAGTCCAAAAGTGTCACTAGTGAATGTCTGACAGAAGGTGTAATGGCATTAGAGTAGCTCGGGTGAGTCAGATCTCTGCTATTGCTATTGCTCTGCCAGGATATGTCACTTATCTCTGATTATGTGACAGAGCCACACCCCTCCTGGGGCCATCACTAACAGTTCATCATTGCTGTAGGTCCATCCTGCCCCAAGAACTTCACACCTGGAGAGGCTGCATCACCTCAAAACACCTTGGGCAATGAATGTGAACCTGAAAATCATAGGTAAAGTCCAGCGAGACATTAATTGCTGTTTCAGCTGAACTGAGTGACTGAAAATTAAGTTTGTGCAGCAAAGGCTACAGGAGAATGAGAGTCCCACACTGCACTGATCCTATCCAAAAATCAATCAAGTGTAAGGCTTCTTAAGCTGTGACCAGAACATTGGGCCACTTGGCTCTCCGATGCAAGGCAGAACTTCCTCAAGGACACACAGGAACAATCATTTTCCCTCAGCAGCACTGGAAAGCCAGGCAGCAGCACAGCAAGGCTGGACTCCAGGACCAGACTTCCAAACAAATTCAGGGACAGAAATACATGTGTATTCATCCAAAATCTGAGTTAGTTCAGATCCTTTTGAGTGCTGACGACTCTGCATTATCTCTGTGAAAATGACCAATAATACTGAGAACATTACCAGACTGGTTTCAAGTGCTCAAAGTGGGATGCGAAAATATTTACCAGCTGCATTACTTGTCACATCTCTTCAGGCTAACAGATCTTATCAGGCTAACATATCGCTTCAGACATAACAGATTCAAAGAATACTTCATAGGAACACAAACTTCAAGAATAGCCCATACATCCCTCTGCCCTGGTAGATGTGTTTCACTACCAGGACTATTTATGATTCAGAACAATGGAAGAAATGAGGCATAAGAAGTAAAAGAAAAAGAACTCAAGAGAATGAAAGGGCAAAGAGATAAGAGAACTGTCGTGGTTTTACCACGCATCTCAAAACTTTTCTTTTTGCCGAGGAGGATGGGTGGGTGGATGTGGGGCAGGGAGGGGAGGGGCTGGGAGCTCACAGGAATGGAGCCGCGGCAATCGCGCCAAGTTCTGGATTGCCCCAGCTCCCCACAGCACCGATCACCAGCGTGGCGAGGGTTGCTGCTGGCTGCTGCTCCGTGTGGCCGCCCCCTCTCCCAGCCATGGGAAGGGGGACCTACCCCACCGTGCAGCTCCAGGGGTGCCCTGGCTCCTGGCTGCTCGAGTGGGCAGCAAAGCTGTGTGGGTGCCCCGGCTCCCTGCTGTGAGAGCAGCTATGGGCTGCTTGAGGGTTTCTTTTTCCCCACTACAGAGTGGGCTGTGGCCCCCGTGCCTCTGTGGCTCTGTGCTGGCTGCAGTTTCAGAGAGCAGGGCACACAAGCTTGCAATTAGCAGCTTGCCTGCAGGCATGGAGGTGGGGAGGCCCACGGCTGGCAAGGCGGCCCGCACTGCACTCCCCCAGTCCTGTGAGCACTGAGGCCACTTGGGGCTGCCATAACCCCATGGTCCCAGCCATTTTGGGCCCCTTGCCCTCACAGTGCAGCCCAGCCTGCCTCCCGCCACTCCATGTGTCCTGGCATGGGCTTTTGCCATTTTAGCTGTTGGTGGCAAGGGCCACCAGAGCGGAGGGTGACATGAGAAGAAGGTTGTGGCGTCTGCCATGGTCCTGGCTGTAGCACCTGCCATTGTCGATCCCAGCCCTGGTCCCCGTGGCCTGGGTGCTGCTTGCCCCACAGACAGCCATCCCAGGCCGGACCCCCAGCTCCATCAGCTGCCATCCACTCCTGCCCTGCTGTGGGTGCCACGGCCATGGCCAGCACGGTGCACGTGGGGGCCGGGGAGGGGGTTGGCCACCATGTTGGCCACTGCCTTGAGCACATGGCCATGAAGACAAAGAAATTTCCTGCCAATGAGAATGGGGGGGCGGGCAGAGCAGAGACTCGGAATAGCCAACAGACATGCAAACCACACCTCCCCAAGGCCAGGAGAAGGGACGAGCTGAGGGTTTGCGCATGTGCGGTTACGAAGAACTATGGGACTGGACAAACTGTATAAAGACTCACTGCCCCCAGCCTCATGGCTCTTTTTTGGATCGTGTCGGACCAGGAGAGGACACGTCACCTCTGGCTTCACCACCCATCTTGACGGGACCTCAAGATCATTCTGACAGCAGGTAACGCAGCTCCCAGCCACCAGCTCTACCTCTCCTCCATGGCTCATCTCTGGTTGGCCAGAAAAACCTCCCTACTCTTCTTCGCCCTCGGTCCCTACCCACCCCTCCATGGCACCCTTCCAGACTTCCCCGGGCTCCTCCTCCGGTCCCCAGGATTTCCTCAGCTAACCCCAGTTCTATATCCGGGATCCATTCACCCTGGGACCTCCTGCCTGCCTACCCGACACTCTCCTCCCTCCACACCTGCGAGGTTCCCCCTTCCTCGGAACTCTGCTCCTGGCTCCCAGGGAATCCCTCTAAACCCTTTGAGGGGTCTCCCCTTCCCTGGGATTGCACCCCAGGGGCCTCCCAAACCCCTGATTTTCCCAGAAACTCTGTCCACCTCACTCTGCCGGGTTCCTCCTCCTCCTCCTCCAGCGCCCTCTNCTTCCCGTCCCTAAAACGTGACAAGAACATAATTTTTCTGCACTGAACTCTCTGGAAATGTTGCCAGAAGGAAAAGGCTATAGGGTGGTAGAACAGTTCCTTGCTTTTTTTCAACCAGTCATCGGGATTATTGTTATGAACTTCAGAGGGAACAGCACCATGCTTATATCCTGGAGCCTACACTGCTCTTGGTTAAACCATTATACATCTCACCATAAATCAACTGTTACCAAATTTAAAACAACTCTGAGTGCTGCGTGTGGAGCAACACTACCCAAGTGAGCAAGGAAACACAGGCACAGACAATCTGTTGAGGCAACCCCTGCTCTGTGCAAATCCTGACACAGGACACATGCAAAAACTAGGAAACAGAACCCAGTATGATCACGTACTTCTCTTGTCACTGAGATGACATTTGCTCCCAACCAATCTTTACAACGGCACCAGCAACTCACTTTGCCATAGGATGAGAAGAAAATATCTAATTAAGCAGCCTTAAAAATCTGGTTGTAAGGACTTAAACCATGCTTTACAGTGGCCAGACAAAACTGCTCTTTGCAGAAGCTTGAACAAAGCTGGACTAGAGAGGGGTCTTAAAAAGCAGCAGAAGTGGGAGATATCAAAAGAGAAACAACTGGGAAAATTGCCCAGTTCAGCTGTTCTTTTTTTCCTCACTAAAAACTCTTGCTGAGCATCTCTTTTTCTCACTCTCTCCAAGTTCATTCTGATTCAATGCTTGCTGAAGCTAAACTTGCACCAGGCTTTGCATCCTATACACTTAATTCTTCCTTGAGCTTTGTCACCTGGAAGATTAATGCTTTGGGGGTTTTAAGCAGTGACCAGGCATCACAGTCCATGAGATAATGAGCATAGTGGGAGACTAGAAACAGAGAGGACTTTCTTTCTTCTAAGAGTGCCAGCATTCATTTTCCTCCTGGCTCTACTGAAACCTCCACAGGTACAAAAGCAAAGCCCACACCACAAACCCTCAGCATAAACCTGAGATTATTAAGGACTTGAGCAACACAACCATTTGTATCTGTCTCTCTCCCTATGAAAGGCAGATCCTGGAAGATCCACAACAAGATATATGCTACTTAGAGGTTTGTGGCTAAAACAATCATAAAAGTTTATGGGCCACACCCACATAAGCCATAGTTGTGATCTCCATCCAGATTGACTTCAGTTATTGAACCTCCTTGTTATCTTCACATCAGAAGCAAAGGGTTGAGGCACTAAATGGTGCTCAAACTCTCACCCAGAGCTGGTTAAACGATGACTCCACAACATGACCCCATATCTTTGACTAAACTACGTGAGAGAATGATATCAAACCTTTAAGATTTGTTATCCTACAGCTTACATATCTGGCCTAGGCATAAGTCAGCTGGCTAAATACATAAGTAGAGTCCCAGACACAGCAAAATTAAAAACAGTAAGAAAAAAAAAATAGAAGTCTATTCAGGATGCTGCTAAAAGGGAAACACAATGGCTTAAAGAGGCAGGAAAACTCTTAAAAGACCTGGACCATCAGCTACCTTCACAACAAGGCCTCGTTTGATTAAATTAATTTTCCACTACTTCAGTCGTTGCTATGTGCATTTTAGCACAGGACCCTAAACTCTTCCAATGCCTTGGCTATAGAGATCAGGGAGCTAGGATGGATGAGTTATAATTGTCCTGTCTTTATATCCTCTCCCAAAAGATCCATTATTAGATACTAGGCTACATGGGCCTTAGGACTAAGCCAATATGGGAAGTTCCGATCACCCCAAATCAAAGATATATGAAGAGTAAGGGTGAATATTAGACCCTGAAGGCCTGAGCAGTGCGAGCTCTTCCACTGCACTGCCTGACTCTACACATAAACCATTGAGCCTTGGACACACTGGCAACAGAGGGAGGAGAACAGATTGCACAATGCCAGGCCCCTCTGTTCTCTTGCCTTAGGTCACTCTGCGCCTAACACAACACCAAGCCTGTAAAGCAGCACCATTCTGGACAATACCAGTCAGTTCATCCCATATTTCCTCTTCTACTCCTTGATTTTGATCTCACAGCTACATGCAGAACAGTCTACTTCATTGCCAGGTCATGAGCAGGGTGTTAAGGAACACACCATGGCATTGCTGGAGCAGCGATCAACGTAGTGTTGGTTTGGTTTCCTGAAGAAATTCTTCAGGTATTTCTGTAAAAGAGGCTGACATTCCCTGTTGACTCTAAACAAGCAAAGCTGTTTTTTAGACCAGCTGTGACACACAGTCACATTAAGCCTGAGGTGCTGTTAGTTGAGGACTAAAGTTATGCAGCAAATCAGTTATAAAGTTAATCAGGGAGCAGTAGAGCAGTATTTATGTGGTTGTCATATCCAGAAAGGTTACTATCACTGAGCAATTAGCTAATGGAGAATTTCTAGTTACTGAAGATAGTGAGTTCTGACAATCTCAGATCTATTCAAAACTCCTGAAAACAAAGATTATCTAGAGTCTACAGAAAAATCAGAAAGAATATTTAGAAGCACCATTTAGTAAAGCACTTCCTGCAACAAAGGGAAGGGCAACTGATATCCGAGTTAAGCATTGCTTTTCATTTGGAATCATCTGTCATTTCCATCTCTTACAGTATCATCACACAGTAATACTCCTGGGATGCAGAAATGCTCTGGTTGATAACTACTCAGAACTAAAATCAAACTCTCCCAAATTTCAGAAGAAGGCTTTGTATTTCCAGGGGTGTGGATCATACCCCCATGGCCTGAGCATGTCTGATGCATCTCTCACCTCATTTCTGTTAGGAAATCCTTCCTCCATTCTTTTCTAAGGACAACTCCTTACTTATTTCAATCTTGTTAGTAAACTCAACTCTAGATATACATCAGTTGACCATATTAAGAGATGGGTCTTGATAATGTAACAAGTGACATCTTTAATTAGCATTAAAAATTTAAACAGTGTGGTGTTTTAATTGGAATGAGATGACTCTTTCAATAAAAGATTGTCAAAAAAATAGAGAATTCAGTCATCTAATGTCCCTCAATCTTTAAATATATTCTCCCAAAATCAGAAAACTCAATTCTGCTTCCAGCTCTGCCATTAACTCTCTGTACGTCTTGGTATCACAACACATAAAAAAAACCCAAACAAAATAGCTCAATATATTAAGTTCCCATGTTTCTCATCTCCCCAGGGTTACTTCGGTGCAAAATATTTGACTTGACTCAGAACCACAGTTCTAACAGCTGGATTAGCACAGGCAACTTCACACTTGAAGCTGAATTCCCTCTTTTTACACATCTGGTAACACAGGTCCTGCTTTTCAGAGGAGTGTTGGACTGTTAAGCAGGGCAGTGACTTTCTACACAGACCCTTTAAAGCTAGCACACAGACAGATGCTCCTTCTTGGAAACCATCCTTTGAAATATTTTGGGGAGGATACCCAGTCTATGAGGAGGAAGACTCCAACGTGGGCTGAACAACTCTTGCCTTGCTTTGGGCTTTGACAGCGAAAATAAAAGAGAGAGACAGGGCAAACAAGCAGCGGGTGAAAGTTCACTCTCCATCATAAAGGAGGGCTGGCACTCGGTGCTGGGTGTTGTTTACCCATCGCTGGTGCGGATGAGGAGCAGCTGAGGTACCTGCCTGCCTCAGGAGCGCTGGGACAGACCTGCCGGCGCCAGGAGCCCGGCAATAACCCGCTGGTTGCCACAGTGCCCATCCCAACCCGTCTCCCTTCACACTCCTCCTTATTGCTTACCTGATAACGATGGGCCCGGCCCCGATTGCTGGGCTGTGCTGCGGAGGGACAGGGAAGCGGATAAGTAATATCTATCCCTCCACTCAGCACAAACGTGTAAAAGTTTGTTCAGGGTTTTATGAGGCATGGAGCAAAGCAGCTGCTTTCACTGCGGGCTGAAGTGTTAAGTGCTGGGGTGTTAGGAGGTGCCTCCCCGGACAGGTCAACATACAGACTTCAGTGTCAGGCTCAGACAGGTGTGAGGAAGGAAACTATTTCATGGTGGAAGGTGGGACAAAGACAGAAATTTCCTGAAGTTTTAAAGGGCTGGAAAAGCTTGCTTTCATTTCAGGCTTCAAACAGAACATACAAACCTTGAAAAGGAAGTGTTTCCCTGCCAAGTCTTCCACCTCTGCCTGGCATTGCAGGCCTATTTCTAAAACTCCAAGAGGAATTAATCCAGATCAACAGCATCTCCTTCCAGGCTGTCAGACTGTTGGAGTGGATTCTGTGATGCAGCTGTATGTCCTGTAATGACTAAATTGAGATTTCTGACTCATTTTGTATATAGGCCACAGAACAACTGACAAGCAGTGAGGTGTCCAGGTGTACGAGCCAGGCCTTGAACAGCTGACAAAGCTGTGATTTGGAGCACAGGCTCTTAGTAGTGGGCTTTTAATGGTGCTTGAATGTATATGCACAGAAGGATATTTCTCACGTTTACTGTACACTTAGTCCTGTCACCTGGGGAAGGCAGGTGTTGCAAACTTCATCAAGAAAATCCAGAAGGATGATTTTCACCTCATTTTTGTCTGTACGTAAAGCTTATGCAAAGGAAGGAGCTAATCCTTGGTCTCTGCTGAATGTGGCCACAAAACTGAAGGGCTGGTGCATTTCTGACAGCAAGGCCAGGCACTGGTGTAAGATCTGAGAAGCACCTCACCAAGGCTACCAAACATGTCAGTCAGTAGAACATTATAATGGAGGAATCACATTGGCTAAAGCAGGTTTCCAGCTGTGCAAACAAACTTCTGGAAGCTTGCACTACAAATCACAAACTAGCTGGAGAAATACAGTGAAGAGCTGTTATCCCAGTAATCCATCAGGCCCCTTTGCCCAACACATTGTGTCCTACTACTGTGGGACTAAGCACTGACGTGGGATGGTACAGACCAGCATTTCAGTGCTGGATAAAGGAGCTTTGGGGATCTTGGTTTTCTCCTTCTGATTTAAAGAAGTTATATATCACATAAGATACTGTAGCCTTAAACCATAGCCAGCTGGTGATTCTGAGATTGTTTTTTGCTAGCTCCCAGAATATGACCAGATATAAATTTTTCATGCAGGACAAACTAGGTTACAGAAAGTTGGGACTGGGGAAAAGGGTGAAAAGACAGAGGCTATGGAAGGAGAGACCTGTAGAGCTAGAAAAGATGCATAAAAGCTGGAATTTCTGGGCACTCCAAGGGGAGGAGATCAGATGGAAAAGATGGTGCAAAGACTCTGGAAAGGGTGTGAGAGAAGGTGGCAGGTGAAGGGGAGGGAAAGAGAGAAAATTAAAAAAAAAGTAAAGGGAAAAACAAGAGGAGGAGCAGCACCAGAACTCCCTTGTAATGGGAGTATGTAACACCCTGAGACAGGTGCCTCAAACCTCAAACAAGCATCAATACCGTAAGCCTATGAAAAGTCTGCTCCTACCCTGTTGTAAAAGAGACCAGTTCTGGACCAAGGCTGGAAAATACCACCTCAGGGCAGTAAATCTCCCATTGACAGGGTCTGGCAAACACAGGCCTTGAGAAAGGTTGAAGTCAGCTCTGAAGTCTGTAATGACTCACTGAGGATTGAAGGAATTAGAAGGAAAGGTGACACTCCATATAACAGCACCATTAATAAGTAATCGTTGCCTGCAAATGTCTGGGCAGTTATAAAACATTGGCAAGACAAACCTTAATCTTACAAGTTTGGCTCAGCTACACACAGCAAAATGTTCTTTATCAACTAACTCTGGGGAAAGTCCTCACAAGGATCCACACTGATAGATGCACAGGTACCTGTAACACCTCAGCCCACACCTCCGTAAAATCCTGTCATCCAGTGAAGCCAGGACCTTCCCAGGGTCTCCCTCAGAGTCTTCCCAAAGATGTTCGTCAGTTTTCCCCCACTCGCACATTTGGCCCCATAAGGGAAAATTATTTCTGGCCAACTCCTGCATTTTACACTGTATTTAAACAAACCAAGGTGCTGGGAAGCAACACACAGCATCAGTGTAATCTGAAAAATGAGATTTTTGGTTATTAGAAACGCAGCAAAAACAAATAATAAATACAGTGCAGTGACATTTATGGTGAAAGCTGCCAGAGTTTCGGAGATTTCCCTGCTTGGTGCTGTAAAGGCCTACCCAGCACCAAAGGCATTTAAAGCTAAATTAAAATCCTCATTAGTGTATTTGCATTGATGAGGTCCCTGGTGGATGTGGTTTTATGGGCATGGAGGTAAACCTGTGTGGCATAGCTACAGAGAGAGCTTTCAGCAGCACTGATGTAACCTATGTGTGATACACCAGTGATTGAGGTATTGTAAGCCAACCTCCCGGGAGTGCTCCACACCACAAAAACAAAATTAACAAACAAACCCCAACACACAATTGTCACTACACTATCTGATTGAGAGAGGAAGATGTAAGTTTAAATACAGGCAAGGACGTTTATCCTTATACCTGATGCACTGAGCCCTTGAAGTTCATATTTACAGCGAAGAGTACCCAGTACATTTTGTCCAGCTCTAAAATGACAGGGACACAACCTGTTTGGATGAAGAACAAGTGACCATAATCATCCCCTCAGAGTTTCTCATACTGTGTGTTTTCAAGATCAGCTGGATTTTCAATCTAATTTTGTTTAATGCCACCACATGATAGTGATACGTAACACAAAAAAAGACAGACTGACAGATCAAACAGATTCAATCAGCTGTGATCTACGATTAAAAGAAAAAGGAAGTTCAAGAAGAGCTCCTGAAGCATCTTTCTAACCAAAGAACTGTACCTTTGAGTTGGGGTGAAAGGAGAGAAACACTATGAGAGGTACTGCAGGAAAACAAGCCCTTTGGACACCTCTAGACATGTGGTTTGATACAAAACCCCAGGACAGCTGTTTATCTGGGGGTGTCTAATTTCACAGGAGAAAAGCACTGTATCTTGCACATATATCTCCATTACCATGATGAAATAACCCTCTCGACATCCTGGCCAGGTACTGAAGATGGAACTCCCTGTGGGGTGAATATCCACTCGATGTTGTGCCATTTTGTGCAGTAAAGAGACCAAGTCAAACTTTGTAACAGTAGTGCTCTGCAAGAGAGAGCTGATATTTATATACAATTCACAATAATCGCATTCTACTTATTCACAATCGTCTTCTACCTCCTTTAGATACAGGACTCTCTACTTTCTGGCTAAATACCTTTTGTATATTTTTGTAACTCATGCCAGTCTCCATCCCAGACATGGCTACCTCTGCACAGGGTAAGCACTTGTGTGTGCATGTTTTACATACATGCTGCTTTATGCTGCCAGAAATGGGCTTGTGGTTTGCAAAATGGGCTCCATAAATCATTAATTAATGATAATACAAATATGAATAATGTAGGAGACAGAAGGGCAAGAGTCACCACTCCATCTTCAACACCATTTTGGATGCTTGGATAAGCAATGTGCCCACAACAGCCTTCCCTGACAAGAACACCATTACACACAGAAATGCTGAAGAATCACAAAGCTTGCAGTGTGTACCATGGGAAATGAAAGGACTTTATCAATGATATGCTAATGCAGAGGACTGTAACCATTTACATCTTTCTGTGCAGTACAGGGAAACCAAGGTATTCAGATTTCCCAAATCCTGCTCCTTTTGCTTCATGGAATTACAGGATCTGCTGCATCCTGCTGTTACAAACCCAATTGCAACTTGTGAGCTGTTCACAAGTTCCCAAGGGGAGGTTCCTAGTCCTATCTTTATTAACTGTGAATTTATCTCCCTTCCCAGATACAATGTTGAGAGAGAAGGTGAGCTGGAGGGGCTCACTCCTGCTGTACAAGGATCAAATGCCATAAAGGGCTCAGAGTGTGACTGTTTTGGCTGTGCCCTTTTAATTGCCCCCATTAAAGGCCACATTAAACATGCATCCCCATGGCCAAAGGTAAGGAGAAGCTTGGCTATGAGCAAGCAGTCACTTGATAAGACAAGAGCATTTCAAAGCACCATAAATTAATTCTCCAGACTAATTTCCCTAAGAGCAATGGCAATAATAAATCTCATTGTTGGTGTTAAGGGTGACCGGAGAATTTGCTCCATGTGCCTGCCAACAAGCTACCGGAGCAGTGCCATGGAACTGCAGCTCCATGGCTTCTTCCGGAGCAGGGGGGAGAACAGGAGACATGTCAAAACGTGCTGCTGAGGCAGGTCACTTCTGCCAGGAGAGAGGATGGAACAGGAAAAGGAATGTTCCACCACATGAAACCAAGCTGGGACATTTCACATGGCAGACTACAGGAGATGCCTGAAGAACAGGGTATGAAGATAATTTTTGAAGGCATAGACATAAATTTAAATTATTGTGGATTAATGAGTTAAGAGGAATGGGGCAGATGGGGAATTTAGAACACAGACTGTCTTGATAAGTGTCTGGAACTGCCCTTGAGGTTTAACTGATTTAACACATCAGAGTTACAAGAGGTCCATAATGCCCATTCACTCTTACACATGTCTGTGTGTCCACACTGACACTTACACTCACCACCTCCTTTTCATGAGTGTAAAATATCTCCCAAGTCTCTCTCTCTTCGCTCCTACCCTTTCAATATGTCTGCTCTCACAGAAAGCCAAGATGAAACAAGAATGGCTATTACAGCTTAGGAATTTGTCACAGAATCATTCCTGAGTTGGAAAGGACTCACAAGGATCATCGATACAACCCCTGGCCCTTCCCAGGATGCCCAACAATCCCATCCTCTCCCTGACAGCACTGTCCAAACACTCCTTGAGCTCTGGCAGCCTTGGGGCCGTGACCAAACCCTAGGGAGCCTGTTCAGGGTTCAACACTGAATTCATTTTTCGCCACAGTGTTCAGTCAAACTCAAAAGGCTTTGACCAATAAATACAACGAGGATCTACATAAGCTCCCAGAGTGAAAAATATACACCCCCCGAGTTAAAGGCTAACTCTAATCTCCCTTCTAACAGCTTGAATTAAAAACAATTTAGTTTTCAAAAGCCTTTATGTTGGTAGGATCAGATCAGCCTGTCAACTCCTTCTACTGAAGACTAATATTTTTCTACTGTAGCTCCAGAAATCATATTAAAAAATTAAGAAGTAACAAGCCATCCGCATGGTTCAGTGTGTGCACAAGCAGAGCTCTGCTGCTTCTAGATCATATCGGCAATTACTTTTGGTTTTAAAATTATGGGATTTTTTTACTTACATTATTAACACCATCGTTAAAGGTTTAACAACCCTGTATTTCTGGCATGCATCTGGAGGTTCATCTGTGTGTTACATGAATAACTAAAGGAACTCAAAAAGAAAAACAATATATATTCCATTTATATATACATATGTAATACATACAGACATTTAGAAGTGTTTGTTTCCCTAACCATATTGCATAAATATATATTTATTAGACATACTATGGTATGTGTATATCATAATGCATTGAAGATTTTAGAAATAATTTAGGAAAATGGCTGGTTTCCTTACAATTTAGCTTATATGGTACAATGTAATATATTTTAAATACCATGGAAACTGGCCAATTTTCCAATATTTAAATATTTGTGAAATATCATTACACAAATTTTACAAAAGACACGCATGGCAAATTTTGAATTCTTTCCAGATCAGTGATGTCCAGACCCTCCAAGAATGACCTCCAGTCTCTCCTGCATTTTCCCTATTTTGAATGCTTTGCTTCTGGTTTGGAGTCTGTCATTGAAACTTTGTCAATTAGAATGAAATGTTGGGTTTCTAAAAATAAAAAGCCTTAGGAGTGACAAGTGAGGGGTATAGCAAGGGTATTGAGGGTATTCCTCCAGTCCAGTCTAAAATACAGTAGCAATTACCTTCATCCCAGGCATGGGACTCAGTTTCCCTCTCCAACAGCAATTCTCAAACCATTGTGCCCTTTCAATGCCTATTTGAAGAGACAAGCACAGGACACCCAAAACACTCAGTTCCTCTAAATCTCATGCAAGCAAGCAGCAAGGGAAAAAAAGGGAGATTGTACTATTGCCTTACTTGGAAAGGCCAGAGCACAGCTCACCCTCCTCAGAGAATCTGTGCAGCAGAGCTGTTCACCAAGTACTCATGGAACTATCTGTGCAATCCCTCTGGAGCTGAACTGCTCCACAGAGGGCTGGGGACGCACTAGGGACAGATGTCACAGGATAAACAGTTACCAGATACATGACACAGGGGCAGAACAATGGGGCAAACTGTATTCCAAAAATCCTCATGTGCTACAGATAGAATCAAGTGTAAATTGTAGAGAGAGTTACAAAAATAACACACACATTGCAAAACTTCACTGGGGAGTGGAAATCCCAAACTAAAAGGCTGAAGATTTTACTCAGAGCTTTAAAAGTTGCTTTCCAACAGAGAAATTGATTTATTTTTGAAGAAAGGATATGCCTTCTAGAAAAATGTTCATTTTGAATGAAATTAATTCTCCTTCAAGGGTGATTTTGAAAGAATTATTTTTTTTTCCAACCAGTCTGGTACTTTCAGTACTCTAATGGCAGGCACTCATTGCAGACTGCAATGTCCAAGTAACAGTATTAACTCAAGAACACGAATATAGGACTTCGTTCTTCATTTGTACTCCCACCTCTTTGCCATCACTCCGCAGCAGCTCCCTCCATATCTCTCTAAAGAAAGAGCACTTATGCACAGAAGAGAGTGGAAAAGATGCTCTTCCAAAGACCTCTCTCTGTTGAAACACACACACAAACAGGGCCACTGACAGCTGCATTGGCTGGATTGTTCACGTGACCTCTGAAGAGCTTTTGCATCCTTTGGCTTTCCTACAGACCTGAATCCAGGATTACCCAATACAGGGAAGTTTGACTCTGCCCAAATTGTGTTCACAAGGTGTGAATCAGGTGGTGGATGGGATGGAAGGTGTGACAGAGGTCAGTAATGCAAATATATCAAAGAACTGAGTTAGGAAAACAAGCCTGGAAAATTCTGTGTCGTTTTGGAATTTCCACGAAGACCAAGACACCAATTAGCACAGGAGGAGTCACACACTTGGCCTCAGTAGTTTCTCCTTCCCACAGGAAGGAAGGATGTATTTGAAGATGTAAAGCAGTGTCAGACAATAGACAGGCAAGTCCAGAACTGGAACCTCACCAAGGTCACAGGGAGGGCAACGGTGCAATAGAATGTTAATTATATCCACGTGCAGGATGAACAACAGAGATGCCAATCTCCCTCACAGAGACGCCAATCTCCCTCACAGAGACAGCCAGGATTCTCCCCAGTACAGACAGAACCAGGAATCCAATTACAGAAGTTCAGTTCACAGGATTCCATGTCATGTCCTCCTTCTAATCTTTTGTTTAGAAATTTTAGTAGTCTTGATGGCAACCAAAATGCAACTGTTCATAACATGGGGTAGAGTTCCAAAACAGATTCAATTTCTGGATCTAGTTGACTTTCTCCACAATACCAATGTTTTGTCTATAAGACCTTCTAACTCCACAATTAGCCACATACTTGTCAAGAGGATTCTCAGTTTGTGGCAATAAGTGTCCCCTGCATGCAGATGTAGTTGTTACAAATAATTAATTGAACGTAAAATCCAGGAGACTCAGAGTTTTTACTCATGAGGATCAGAAAAATAAGTAAATAACCTCTGATTCCATTCAGATGGGTTTCAAGCAGGCTGAGAAGCATGTGATGACCACGGAAGATGTGATGACCCATCTGCAGGTAGATAAAAACCCATGGTGAAAAGGTCTAGCAAAACTCATTTGAAATTTGTGTCAGAACATGGAATTAATGTCAAAGACTGGGGAAAAAGAACCCCAGCAACTCATTAAAAAAGATAAGAGAAAACCATTCGCAGTAGCTCATCCTAAAGGATTAAAACTCACATCGGAAAAGAAAGTCCATAGCATCTGGCATTGCACCACATCTGCAGAGATACAGGATGGAAACCTTTACTCAGGACCTGGTAAAGAACTGAATCTGTCTGAAGAATAAAATTGCAGTGAAACATGAAAGACGAAAGTGGAGCTGTTCAAAGAATAAATTTGTGTGTTTGCCAAACCAGTTCATTCCATTTGGCCTCCTCACTGGAGCTCTTCTGAGGTACTGGGGAGTCTGAAAGAACAATACAGCACAACTGCTGGAGGAATTACATCCCCGATTTTAAATCCCCAGTTACATCTTTAAACATGATGAATGACACTCAGTATTACAGCTGCTGGCTGGTTTCCATCTGCAGGCCACTGGTCACACCTTATTGTAAGTGACAGTGTTGAAGTATTACAACTCTCCAGTCAACTGAGCAAAGCTCTATTTTGGAAAATCTGCTGGGATTCTTTCTGCAAATGGGAAATCTGCTGGGATTCTCTCTGCTCCCAGGCTTCCAGTTCCTTTTTTCTTACAGGCAGCTTTCTAGGGACAGGGAAGAAGATCCCCTGTCCATGTACCACATAGTTCTGGACAGTTTGTTCAATACCTTCCTGCACCTGAAACCAAATGAATGCACAAGAGTATCTGTACAAGTAGAAATCTGACCTATAAATGCTGTATTACCTAGTTCTTTTCAGTCGTAAAATAATAATGGAGTAGTCAGTCTCATCCTGCAATGCTGGATAGTGATTACCTTTATGTACTATTTAAGCCTTGCACATATTGTAACTTTCCAATTCTTTCCGAGGGGTCGGTTTTATTTTCTGAAGTGCCTAAGGATCACAGGCCAGGCTCACCAACTGCTCAAGAAATTAGGCAAGTTTCAATGCTTTTGTTGTTTTCCCAAGGAGGTATTTTCACACGGGGGTCACAAAACAAACTTTGTGTCCCCTCCACCCCTCCACTCCCCCCACTCCACCCCAAACCCTGGGGATTCTGGGAATGTGACTGTAAATGACACTACCAGCTGAGATGTAATAGGGGTTGGAGCAGCAGCTGTTTCCTGTCTAGCAGGAACCCAAAGGTACAGGAATGTGGGAAGACTCCAGCGAGCCTCCTTAAGCAGCCAGATCAGGCTGGGAACCAGAGAAGAGATAAGGGATGCCCTTTCCTCCTCCACCCACTCCAGCAGATAAGCATCATGTGCCTCAGACATCTTGTCCACTGATCTGGGCTTTTCGGCTGTCTCTCGGTATCTGTGACTCTACCTTCCTTCCTCTGCTCTGAGCACACCCCCAGTGGGCTGATAACAGGGAGTGGGCCTGCCCAGGGATGCACTGGAGGCTGTAAAGGCCCCAGGAGACACCTGTCCCTTCCAGGGAAGGGACACGGATAAGAGACTCGGGCTCCACCGAAAGCAAACCCCTGTGTTTGAGGAGACAGGTGTGTTCTGGTGCATGGAGTCAGTGTTGTTTGTTCAGGCAACATTCACAGGCCTGGCTCCAACAGCAATTGATTTATAGCCGGTTTGGACACCCAACACCATCACCAAATTGCAACACTTAGCCTAGCACATTGCAACAACGTGCCACGACCCTGTCAGGAGAGTGAGACACAAACAGAAAAGGGACTGAGAGGTAAAAACTGTGTTTTAAGACCTGCGTACAGAGGAGAGACACTGATGCTGTGAGGAGTGTGATGTCTGCTCAAACAACACAGAAGGAGGCCAGGGGCAAGAAAGGCACCAAGTTAAAAGTATTTAAAAGGCACTAGCAAAGACTAATTGCAGATTCCACATCTCCTGGATGTCCTGGATGTCTCTGGAAGGAAGGCTCTAAATAACTGACTGTTCTGCCTTCCAAGCTTGCAGGCTTCAGGCCAAGATAATGACAGTATCACAGGCTGGATGTCATTCCAGAGCATTCCATGATGCTCAGACACAGGGCAGCAGTCAGTTAGGCAGCAGGGGAATTTAGGGCCAGGAAAAATTAAAGATAAAGGAGTAAAATCCTTAGAAAATGGATCCAGGGAATTTAGATACTGTGTACAAACAGAAATAACCTTTCCACCTAGTCACCTCCGCTCCCAACTGCCCTGAGTAATACAACTCCAAAGTTAGCTCAGCTAAAACAATCCTGAATCTATCTGGAGATTCAAAGACCAGAAAGCCTGAGCCTTTTATACTGTTTCAGGTTTTCTTGTTGCTCAGCTAAGTGTTTGCAAATGAAAAAATTCTGAGTCCCAGCTTATCGTTGGCCTTGCTGCAGGAGCCAGAAGATATGAGCAGGCAGGACTGGGCCCAGGGAAAAGCTCTGACACTGAAGTTTTCCTTTTGGGTGAAGAACTGCTTGAAACTAAGGAATTGTATTGATTTGAAGGGGAAAAAAAAACCCCATCAAACAAAAGCAAAACCAGTTTCAACAACATTGTATGGTTTTCCTTTGGAAAAAAGAAGAATATTATTTTAATACCATCTTTCCACATTATCCCATACTATAAGCATCCCTAGAAGAGAAGAAATGGCATTTCAGCCCAAATCTTCAGCTACTTTCTCTTCAAAGTGTCGTTATTACTGAAAATTCCAGCAATGCTCCAGACCCTGCCAGCATCTGACTAAGCCTTGGCTTGCTCTTACCGTCCATTCCTTGAACTGAATACTCAGGATGTTCTGATTTCCCAGCTTCATGAATTTCTTCTCTTCTGTGTTTCACCTTACATAAAACTGGAAGAGTTGAGATGCTGCTCAAGAGGTGGGCTTGGGAGCTTTCGATTTCAGTTTTGTGCAGCCAGTTCCAAAGAAAGGCAGTAAAAAACAACCCTTATCTAAGCAACTTCTATCCATGTACTGTAGAAACTCATGCTGAGTATTTCTGTGATGATAAACCAAATTATTCAGCTGTGCATCCCTGAACACACAGTGCCCAGCCCCTGTATTGGAACTGGGACCTACAGACAGAACCTGGGCCCTTCCATGACCAGTCTGCACTCTCCAGGAATTCAATAAAGTATTTGTAGTCCCACAAAAAGGGGTCACTTGGTCCTGCCTGCCCACTTGCAGTGATATCCTGAGAACCAGGACTGTCATCAGTCTGGAGGACGGTGGGATTTGCTATCTCTACCTGCCCCCAGCCCTCCCCACATATCCTCCTCTGTCAGCCTCTGCTTTGGCTGTGATTGACAGACTCCTGAATTATGAAAAGGTAGAAGGAGCCTTGATGAAGCTCAGAGGTATTTTTATCACAGTTTGTGGCCCTCCACCCCCATCATCTATATCAGAATATGAATGCTTTTACAGAGAGAAAAAAAAATAAAATCTATAAAGTCCTCAAAGGAACAGTTTTTCTCCTCCTCTCAGCAGCTTGTCCTCAGTCTAGTTCCCTTTTCAATGGGCTGCTGGCTCCTGGCTGTCTGCTGATAGGAAGGATTAGCTACAGAAATGGCACAAGGAAAAGTCAAAACTCAAGGGGAGCACAGCCCTCCAGCCCACTGAGCCATTTGTGCACATCCAGCCACAGTTTCATAACAGAACAAACTGCAGGTGCTGCAATACTGCCTTTCATTCTGGGTGGGCTGTCACTATAAAAGGCAAGAGTCAATCAAGTATGCTCAAAAATTATGAGAGAGGTTAAAATCAAATAGGAAAATTTAAAGTTATTAATGTAGTCATGCCTTCTCCCTTTCCCACCATTTTTTGGTATGGGGACTAATATTTCAAGTTGTTCTTTACAAACGCGGACAGATATTTCAATCTATTTTCACCCCAAATAATGAGAGGCAGCTTCCAAATGCCAGATATTTCAAAGCCAGACTTGGTAATCTGAGTTAGTCATTATTCCTAAAGTGCTGAGCATTCCCCCCTCAATGCCTTCCACAGGAATCCTGGGAATCTTAGAAGTCAGGTTACCTTCCCCGAGATGCCCACAAATAACTCAGGAGGCTACATTTTAGACACCAACATTGTAGGAGAACCAAATCAAAGAGAACTTGGGAGGCTGGTTAAAAACAAGCAACAAACAAGATGACACCAAATATCGCAAGACCAGATTTATCAACACTTCTACTACACAATCAGTCTTCCTCTGTTATCTAACACTTCCATTTCACTCTTCAGCCCACTCTTTTTCCTCTCACCAGGAGCAGCCATGTTGTCAACTTTCTTCCTAAAAGGGAGAGATGATCTACAAATTCCCCACTAACCTCCCCACCAACAGAAAACCTTAATCAGCCTTCCTTCTGGTTTCATGGCTTCAAAATACACAAGCAACATTTCAGCCAAGGAATCTGGTGATTCCATTAACCAAAAACTAGGAATAAAGATGGATTCACGGACAGCAAGAGCTGTTTATCATCAGGAGCATGGAAGAACATCCAGTAAGCAGAAGAAAATGTCTTCTTGGACACCAAACACTCCGTTCAAGCTGCCAGCTTCTGTCTGTTCCTTCTGGCCCCAGGTAAACAGTAAGAAGATAGTCAGGAGTCTTTCCCTGAAGGACCTGCCGATGCTGGCTGTCAGCAAACCGGGTGGATCCTGAAACCTGCAAATATTCTGAATTGAGGCTACCTACAAGGAAAACACAAATCTGCGGAGCGCCCTGGACTTCATCCTGCCCTCTTGCTTAATTTGGTGAGTATTTGCACCTCCTGCACGTATATCTGTAATTAATCTGGTCTAAAATACAGTGAGGAGAGACTCAGAGGGAAAGCCACTTTTTTCCATTTTTTCTGCAGCCAAAAGTCAGTTCAACATCTCCTCTCTACTTCAGCCACGTGTCTCCCTGTCTTTTATCCCTCACCCACTCAGCCACATGAAGAACAGTAGCTCCAAGACAAAGTAATTGAGAGAGGCAATGAGCTGCAAAGTTCATGTAACAGGATACACAGCAACTTATAATGTTACCTGTGAACATAGTCCTGAGGGAGAGAAGGTGAACCAGGTCCCTCCACATCCCAACAGGTAGGAATATAAAGCACAGAATCCCAAAGGTCACTCTCTCCTCAGGAAACAGAGCTATCAGCTGAATACAACATATTTTACTATTTGCATAACTCATCCTCTGGTTTGGAAGTGCTCTCAAACTGGACTGGATTATCTGGCTGAGAGACAATTATTTGGAAGCTCAGCAATGTTTTCACTCATCATGGAATGTATGCACTTGAGTGTGAAAATGCAGAAAAACAGAGGGGAAAACAAAGAAACAGCACCAGGGGCAGCGTATTTCCATGTGATTTTTCAGATGTGAGGGCAAACTAACACTGGTCATCACATCCGAGTGCCAAACAGCACAATCAGATGAGCAGAGACAAATCCCTAATAATTTTCCCAAGTCACACATGAAGTCACTAGCAAAGTCAGAGACAGAACTTTAGGGGGGTTGACAGCACAGAGCAATTCCTTCCTTTCCCAAATGCTGATTTTTCTGCACTTTGGACTTTTTTTTTAAATCACTTTGGAATTGTTTTACCTTTGGTCATGGTGGGCACCTTTCTAACAAGGCTTTGAAAGAGCTCTTCCTCAAGTGCAGGCAGGAGCTGAGAGCCCTGGGAACCAACCATCCTATACCCCTTCCATCATTCAGACCTTTAGGGTGCTCACTCCATTACCTACCTACTGCCGTTCAAGACTTTTTCAATGTGACAGGATTATTCTGGGGACAGACTTTCCAAAAAGGCAGTTCTGTGTCTAATTCCTGTTGAAGAACTATGAGGCTTAAGGAGCTTAAACCTTTGAAATTCCTTGTTGGCTCCAGCAGAACAGTGGTTGTATATACATGGTGCAGTTTTATATTTATTTCCCAGCAGTGTAAAAAGTTGTCTTCTCACCCTTTTCAAGTACATAAGCACAAGTAGGCCAAGGCCTGCCTTCCTGTTTTAAGAAGTGAAAGCGCTGGGGCAGATTGCCAGAGGACTTAATATAGTCTCAAGTCTAAATTTAACAACAATAACATGGCTCCAGTCTGACCCTACAAAGAAAAGTTTGGAGAGACCAAAAAAAAAAAAAAAAGGGCCCCAAGCTGCCCCAAAAAAAAAAAATTTGGGAAAACAAAAAAAAAAAAAAAAAAAAGAAAGAAAAAAAAAAGAGCAATTCTTCACAAATTAAGAAAACAATAAAGGTCCCTTTCAAGTGTCAAGGAATATTCTTAGCCAGCCTGCAACACCTAAATCAAGAGAGAGGTTGTTAAAATGGCATAATACCAGGAAATTCGCCTACAGGGTCTACTTCCTCCTTGGAGACTCCGGCCTGGAGTGCCGGAGTCAGTGTGCTTGCCGTGGGGGGGGTGGAGGGAGGAACAGGGAGCTGACTAAAGCGACTCCATTAAAAAAAAAAAAAACCAAAGCTGGATATCAACACCACAGCGTCTAGATCTAAGATGATACAAGCAGCCTTCCTGGCCCGAGATTCCGAGTCACATCAATAGGCTCTTTAATCCTTTCCCACCCAACATTTCCTGACACCCAGCACACAAGTCAACAAGTTCAAGCCCAGCACAGAAATTAGCGCTCGCACACAATACACGGAGTGATAACGCGCCTGTATTTATAGCTCGGAGGCAGCCCCCTCGGAGCAGTTAGTAAAGATCCTGGTGGGAAGAAAACACAGCTAGAAGAAAGTTATTCAAGTAAGTTAAAGATACACCTGAACCCTCCCTTCCTCTCCCACCCCTCTCTGAGGTCATAACATCACAATATAGTCTCCTAAGCAAGGACGTTCCTCCGGGACACTCTGATAGGGAAAGTGTGAACAACAAAAGCCCATTGTTAGCAGGGAACGGTGGTGCCACTTAGACCCTCGTTAAGTTCCCCAGGGGTTGCGGTTTGCGTTATGCAGGCTTAAAAATAAAAGGCACTGGGACAAGGGACAAACAAATAATGAAGTCATTTCCATTTACCTAGACTAGCAAGGGGGTTGCCAAGCAGGGTAACCGGTTATTGATGAGTGTTAGCAGCATCTCCGCCCTGGGACTCCCACCTCCTCTACTCCACACTTCTCCCAGCAAATTTTCCACACTGAGTTACTTGAGGAGTTCATCGCACAAGCATATGCCATGCGCATGATACCCTCAGACCACTAACACATCTTGCAAAGCTTCTTTACTGGGATATTGTAACATTCTTTCTTGCTCAATGTCTACTGATCCTCCACAGAACAGGAAAATGCCTTCGAAAAGGGCATTCCCGAGTTCAAGGGAGGTTTTTAAAGGAATACCGCAGCTGCATAGTGCAGTTGATTTGCCTACCCTCAAATTATTACTCCTGAGCTGTAAGGATGAGCAGTTACATTACCTAGTGTTTCATCTACTGAACCCAAAATCCGCTTGCATGACAAATACCATCACTCTGGCCATTGCTGGACTGCTCCACTGATTCCTTCCTAGTCACCCACAGGAGAACTTTCCATCACACCAAAAGAGGAGTTATGGAAGGGCTCAAATGGAGTCACCTTGAGATGAGATTAAAGTAAGAGTGTTAGTGGCTGGAAGTGCATTAACCTAACACCAGCAGCTTCACTTGGATCCAACTCTTTGAATAAAAGCACGAGTACATCTGCACAACAGCTCTTCAAAAAACTCCAACAGCCTGTTGGAGAGTCCACCCAAAAAGGAACACTTGGGTAGTACTGAACCCATACATTCACCTCCACATCACATACAGCTCTTATGAAAAGAAGCTTTTTTGCATTTAGAAGGACTAGCAAATAGCTGAGCAGAGAGAAATAAAGATGGTGCAAATTACCTTTGCCATCTGCTTTAGCTGCACCAGGAGCACTCTCAAAGGCACCACCATGAGCTTCCTTCTAGTCCTGATTCTGTTAAGCTGTGAAAGCTCTAATAACTAAAGTCCTGCACCTGGTGAAAGGAGGTGCCAGAGGCTCCAGAAGTGTGCTGCTTGTTTCCTCCAACTTCATCCTTGTCAAGGACTGCCACTGAAATGCTCCCTCAAATACACAGTGAGGACCAGAGATCCTCAACCACACTAACTTGTATTGATTTGCCCCAAAGGTTTGAACATGAAAAGATCTGAAAAGATGCCATTTCCCTGCAGTCATGGTTCTTCCCGCTCCACGCTTACTTTCTTTCTCTTCATCTGACAAGAGTGAAGGAAGGCAATATTGGAGTCTGGAGAGTAAAAAAGAACACTTTGAAGAACTGAATTACACAACGTTGTACTACAGTTCAGTGGTGGTATTTCCTTCCTTCTCTTCCTCACAGTATTGGTGTCTGGACTGATGTGGTTACACAAAACTGTTAAATCTCATCAAGAAAAAGATAAATGAGTTTCTAATGATCATGGTTTCAGGGAACAAATTGAAGACATAAGACCAGGAGGAGGAAAAATCAGAAGGCAAATGTAAAAAAAACAGTTGTGTTTTTAGATGTCTTTTTTTTTTTAATCTCACCGTTTTTAAGACAGTGTCCATTTGGGAAGGCCTGATTCACAGTTTCAAAGGCTTGTGGTTTTCAGGGCTTCAAAGCTAAAAGGCCAGAATGGCCTTGTGATTGTGAGGGGGGCTGAGCTGAAGCTGAGGCTGCAGCTGGGGAGTTCCTGCAGCCTGTTCTGTTGGTAGGTGGTGCCCAGGTGTGTCCAGGTGGGAAAGGGTCCCTGTGCAGCACAGCAAGTGCTCTTTGTCCACCCTTGTGCCCTTAACACAAAATAAACCAACTTTCACCACAACTGAATACTCGTGAAGGTTATTTAACATTTGATTTCATTCCAATCACAAACCACTCCAAAATACCACATCATGTCTGTTTCCATTTGATCCATGATTGCATATTTTAACATGTGGTTATTTCTAACCATAACTGATTATCAGTAATCAAGAGAAAGTTGCCCACTTCAATCCTGAAAGAGAATCATAGAAAGTAGTTGTTTTGCCCAAAGTTAGTCCTTTTTTTCCCAGCAGCATGGATCCTCCACATGGAAACACCAAGGCTTATAACTCCAGTGTCCTGGAAGAAAGGATTGCCAAAAACACATAGAGCAGCCACTCCTCTCAGCTCTGTCTCATGTTTGTGATGGTTTGTTAACATTGTGATGGTGGTTAAAATGGTTTGTGATACAGAGTGATTTTTTTTCCTTTCCCTCAGCTTCCCCATCTAGTATTTATTTTCACCTTGGGTGGGCTGAGAAATACAGTTTAAGGATGCTTCAGTATGCAAATAAAATAATTATACATGCTAAGTATTATTTTGTTTACTCGTCCAGTGGTACAAGCAGCTGTGTCAGGATTAAGGCTGCACAGCAATTTCCAGTTACAGAGGAGGTTTCCTCATGTGAGAACAAAACGCTGTGTAATCAAACCTTTATAGAACCCAGTACTACAACAAAGACTCAAGATTTGTTTCACATTTACACTAAGATCCCTTTATACCATTCTGGCAATAAAATATGAGATTTCAAGTGTATGTAATACTTAAGTCTCTCTCATACTACTTGTAGCAGGGGTTTAGGGGTAAGGCAAATTGAGTAGTTCACAGTAAGTCTGTTGAGAAGATGCAAAACTAGAACTTTTAAAGTGAATGCTCACTGAGACCTGAGCTTGCCCTTTAAAGCTCTCTTTGGGTACCAAGTGGCCTCTATCCGCAAGATTCAGACTCTAAACACAGATACAAAATCTCAGGCAAAAGCTGTTCTTTTAATGAAATAATTTCAGTCAAGTTCTTAGACATGATAAACATTTTCTGCCTAGGCCCAGTATTGCTGACATCCACAGTCAGGCTTTCCAAATTTCCAGCTTAACATCTACATACGTTTCCCAAGCTCAAAATTTGAGTGCAGAAGCTTGGAAATCACTGCTGAGCTCTTCTGATCCCTGAGTGAAGGGAAAGGTTGTTCTCCAAAGACAACTCAAAGACCTGAGAGAAGACTTCAGGAAAACTCTGCACAGGTCCACTGTGGATGAGGGCCGTGGAGCCACAGCAGCAGCTCCATGGGGGAAATCATGTTTTATTATCTTTCTTTATATTCTCATTTATTTAGAAGAAGGGCTCTGGATTCTGAGGTTACTGCCTAAGCCAGAGGAGGCCTCAGCAGTGCTGCAGTCAGTACCACAGCAGCTGGGGTGGTTCAGGATTCACACACAGTTCCGGATATGAGGATCAAATGAGCCACACAATGCAATACATTTGTTAAGGAAATTGGCACTGCTAAAAAAGAAACACTCTGTGGAGAGCCAAGGAACATCTAAGGCTCCTCAACCCAATTAGCTAAACGCTCTTCTGCTGCTCAAAAAAAGAGAACAAAAACCACCTCGTGAAATTGAGCTGAGTGAGTTTGGGGTGGAAAGCGAGTATCTTGATAAAGTGTCAGTATCTTTGCCTGCCAGAGCTATTAGCCAAGAGTCTACTGAGTCTAGACAAAGGTTTGATTTTGAATTGAAAGGGGGAATCATTTGCAGAGAGTAAAGCAATTCAGCTTTTGAAAAACAACACTGAATTTTTAACTATTAACCCAAAAGAGAGACAAGGAGCTTCTGCAGGCACAGAAGGCTTTTAAATATTACCCACTGCCACAGGAGGTCATTGAGATTGGAGTGATTTTAAGATCAGAGAGCTTCATTAGGCCAAATCATTTAATGTACCTGAGGGCTGGAAGGAAGAGATGAGATTGTTGGAGCTAGAGATGAGAACGGAGAATTCTGTGTTTACATCATTTCCTGAAATCTTTGGTTCTGCTTCATAACATGCCAGCAACAAGCAGTAGCTGACAGACAGGAATCACAGAGGTCATGAGCACAAGGTACCAGATTGTCCCTGTTCATTGCATGACTGCACAGAAGACAGGGACAGAAAGCTTGTTTCTTGATTTGAGTCTTACAGTGGATTCCAGATATGAAATTATTTCCCATTCAAGAACTTCTTCCTCACTGGGTTGGTTTCAAATAGAAGTAAGGTCTAAGTTACTTAATTTTTTTTAGGAGATCTGTGTTGGAAAAAAAAGTTAGAAGTGAGCAGACTGGAAACAGGATGCAATGAGGGAAAAGAAAGAGAAACACATGAGTGCAGCACCTGAGAGAGGCCCAAGACCCTGGCCAGAAGGAAGGAAAGGGATCCTTTCCTGCAGAAATACATGTCATTGCCAGGGTGGCATGGGTCTGGGTCTGCAGCTGGCTGGACAGACTGGTGGGAAATCACAAATTCCTCCTTCAAAGTAGAGAACTCCTGTAGGAACTGTGGCCCATCTTAAATAGTTTCTTCAGATTTTTCTATGAACAGTAGAGAAAACCACACTGAGCTTTGCAAACAAAACAAGAAAAAAGGCAAAGACCTGTCTGAGGAGATGCTTGAGGGACCCAAAGAAGCACCAACCTCCTGTCTCAGTGTC
The DNA here is from genome assembly GCA_013390005.1 of Calyptomena viridis. Lineage (NCBI taxonomy): Eukaryota > Metazoa > Chordata > Aves > Passeriformes > Eurylaimidae > Calyptomena > Calyptomena viridis. The sequence goes on from WEIV01024117.1 coordinate 40,054, forward strand.
AGCAGGCTGATGGGGGAAACCTGATTGCTGTTAGATCACCACACATGAGCAGCAGATTTAATCACTGCTGCAAAAAGGTGTCTCTGACTGGTATCAGCACGACAGATGGGGTTCAGCAATGCAGCTGCCCTGCCAGGCCTGCACCAACCGCACACACAGTGTGCTAGAGCCATGTCAGCTTGTAAAATTAGCACAGGGGCAGTTGTTTTCCTTCAGGCCCCGTGGCAAAATGTTATAGTAGGCTGGAGATGAGAGCAAGGCACAAAACAAAGGGAAACTAATGAAATGAGGAAGAAACAGTTTCTTCACCTTTTGTGGCTCTGTGTCATGGAGAGGAGCCTGAAGGCATCTGGTCTGATCTCACTTTCCTAAAGCACGGATATGGTTTGACACTCCTTTGGTGGCTTAATAACATTCAGTTGCTCTGCACATCAGTCAGCATTTCCCAAAGCTTGAACAGTGGGCAGATGGGGAAACTGAGGCACTGGGAGGGGACTCCGGTGACATCGCCACAGATTGTGGCTGCAACCCCAGTCTGTGCCCTGTCCAACAGTGCCTTCTTGTGGGGAGACAACATTTGTGCATGGAAAAGGGGTGGGCATCAGACTCCGAAAAAGAACAAAAAAACACCTATGTTGGTCTAAACTGCTGTGGGCACGTGACTCCATTCCTGTCCTCTAGGAATTGTCCCTCACTTGGCAACTTGCCTGTACATATTCAAGCCAGGCTATTTAAGACAACAGCGAGTCACCCTGGCCTTTGAGGATCCCTGGTAATCAAGCATCAGGAAGTCTTGGCTTTAGTAGCCACCAGCAGATCGAGCCACATGGCACTGCAAAGGTCACAACAGGGAAATGGGACAAATATATTTTTCGGAACGCACAAGGCATTCAGTCTCTGCTTTTGTGTTCTCATGACAATGATTGTAATGACGCAGCTGGAATGGGAAATGGCCCAGCATAAATCCATCCTGGCAACAATACTGTGTAACAAAAACTGTAAAAGGAGGCAGGCATGTTTAGGATAAGTTTGAGATAGTAATCTGGGTATTATTCCGAGGCCCCACTCAGACACTACGCTGAGGAGATCCCGATTGTGTCACTTTGGCCCTATACCGCACATACCCTTTGCAGGAGAACAATGTAGACAGGAGCCTCTTGGCCCATCTTAAAATCTGGGAGGTGCTTCTCTGTAGTGTTTCAGGGATCCGAGT
>WEIV01024138.1:2693-13162 GCA_013390005.1 Calyptomena viridis
TTATTCTAGAATACATTTGAATGTATTATACGGAGTGTAGAATAAAAGAAAGAGCACATAAGAAGACACAGTAAAAGACAAAATGAAGTCAAGATCCAAAGCAAGTTCCAAAAGGCATCCACAGAATGAATTAGTCAAAATGTAATGTGACTAGTGTGGAAAACAAAATTTATTGAATTAATTAGCTGCAACAGAAGGTGGGAGGGATGGGACCACAACAAAAATAAGCCACCACCTAAGTTGTTTGTGGAGTATAACAATACCAACACAAATTCTTTTTAAAAAGGTAACAGAGTATGTTCATTTATTATCTGTGATAAGAAAAAGCCAACACGAGAGAAAAGATACAACAAAAATTTTAAAATATACAGCAAATAACACAAATTAGGGCAAGTTCAGTTGCATATTTTTGTTTATATTAGTCATCGGTTTAACACATTAATGTATTTTTCACGTGTGCCTTTGGATAAATTAACAGCCACTTGAGAGACTTAGCATAGCTGTAACAAACAGTGAAACTACACTCACAGCTGCTTTAGATAGTAGTTTCTTCTCTTGTATGTCTCCAAGGATTGACATATATGCAATAATAGAAGGTTTATCTCCATCCAGCTGAGAATAAGGTAAAGATTACAAGGAATTCCAAGATACTTAATTAAAGCAGTTACCCTGACAACATCAAGCAACACTGAACATTACAGTACAATACAATAACTAGCTTCTTATAGTTATCTATTTGTCGAGACATGCTGTATTTCTGTGAACTCATGCTCATTTTCAAAAATATAATTACAAATCTTTTTCACATGCAGTCCCATATCCTTATATAATTCCTTTGATTTCAGCAGAATTAACACCAGGTGGAGATCTGGGCCAAAGATTCAAAACTTCTAAAAGCTTCTTGGCACTAAATAAAAATTTGTCACAACTTTTTCCTTTGAGTTCCTCAGCCTGGGTCCCTTAAGGTGTTCTCGAGTTTACTGAAAATCCAGACAAAGGAAGTAAAAGTTGCTCTCATTAGGTCTAGCCTCACTCCTTCCTTCGTTGTCCTTGGCCCATGCCTGCAAACACCTAATTTCATGCTGACTTTTTTTGGACTCTCCCACCAGCATCAACTTGGTCTTCAAAGAGAAAGCAACACTTGGCCTAACTCAAAAAAACTGTCAAATAATATTTTATGTCCAACTGCCAAAGGAGGTGACGGAGAGTGAAAGCGGTTTTTAGGATTGTCTGAATATTTAATTCATCCTACCTCTTCCATGCACACGCAAATACTCAAAATATCTTTTTAAGGACAGAAACCTGCTCTATGCAGATAAAGGAATCTTATGCTTCCAAATCACCAAAAATTGATGGATATACAAGGTCAGAATCCAAGTTTTTGCAAGTACAGTTCCAACAATTGAAAGCAAGAAAGTACTCATAACAAGAGTTCTTGGTGTTCTTACACAAATCAATGACATTACTCTCTAGGAAGGCTCAGTTGTCTACTTCAGATCTGTTACAGGAGCAGAATTAATCATGATAGAGTTTCATATCCAGGAAACATTTCAAGAAGGTCATTGTCAGGAGTACACTTGAAAAAGTATTGAAAGCCCTTTTTTTACACAAAGATTAAAATTTGTAAATTTTCCAAACAAGAAGCAGACTTGAGGTAACACTTTTGGAGTGTCAAAACCTTTACAGTGCTTTTTAGGTAGCTTTTCAAGTTAGCATCTCATGATTTTATACTTCTCCATAGTTTTTACTGAATAATGAGCTCCAGCTATTTGTCATGTATTTTATAGTAGTTTCTTTCTGTACAGTTGGACCTTGGATGTCTGTACTATTGCCATATGTCACAAAGGAACTGAATTTTTTAGTTGAAGCAATCAGGATGGTTGCTTAAGTAAACTACAGCCAGTATGTTGCTAGTCTAAAAAAAATTTTTTATCCTCTTGTCCTAAAAAGTGCAGGAAATATTAAATCATTACTACTTTTCCCATGTTACGTTATGTTAACATGTTATGTTAATCAGTTACGCAGTGACAAATACAAATTGTCAGGAAAGCTATACCAAATTATAAAAAAGTTATGGTTTTACCCCCAGCTTTGCTATTTCCTCTTCTAATGGATTTTAACATATTGGTTTTGCCAAACTTCCTTTGAATCTTTGTTTTTCATCATATAGCTACAGAAGCCAGGAGAGCAAAAGTACTTCCCAAATATTATTAGGCTAGATAGACTGTCACATTTACATTACTCGGTCTATATAACTGTCAAGCAAAAGAAAACTCAGAAAGGGGCAGCACTCCTGATGCTTACCATTTTCTAAAATATTGATATTAGATATTTAGACAACTGTTTCTAAAAAAAAAAAAATTATATTACTTTTTTCTGTGTCCTTCTGATTGCATCTCCCATAATGAGAGTTCACAGTTTACATTCTTAGCCCAGAGGAGTCAATAGGATGCAAAGTTCTGTACAGAGGTTTAATAAACCTATGGGGTGAAGGAACTCAGGAGCTCTGAGTTCTAGCCATTTGCCCCTAGCCATTCTAGCCATTTGCCCCTAGCCATTCTAGCCATAGCAACAACTAATACTGCTTTTTGCTTATAGCTCAGAAGTACTGCACCCAAAATTACTGCAATAAAATAAGAACATTTTCAAGGATATTAATGCTCAAATAATTGAATCATTTTCAGAAGAAATACATGGTCCAGCTGCAAGTGTACAAGTGTCTTAGTCTTTATATTAGCAAGAATGCTTTCATTCACATATGTTCTCCTAACCTTTACCCTACCCATCATGCTGCAATTACTTTGATCCTTCAGCCAAGTGAAGTCCAAACCTTTTGGATGGAAAGGGCATTAAAAGAATAATAATTTTGCCTTCTACAATGGAATCAATGGTTTCTTATGTCTTTTTTACTTAAAACCAGTTTGCACTGCATGAAATACTTTATAAACACATTGAATTCAAGCTGAACTAGTAAAAACAAATGTAAACCACACTAGTTTGATATTTTGACTGTTTCTAAAGTAATCTAAAATTATTTGGTAAGGAAAAAACAAACAACAAACAAAAAAGCCTAAGAACATTACAAATTTCTAAGTGAAGTACCTGTTCTTCAAAGTGAGAATGAGATAGACCCAAGGAACAGAAAGACAGGCTTCAAACAGTTCTGTTCTCTGATAAAGTTTTACTTAGAAAATAGTGGTCCCCGTTATAAGCATGAACATATCTTTGAACCATGCTCCTGCCTCCTTTTCAGTCTCCATTTACTCCTTTCAGTGCCTGAACTGACTATTTCACTTCAATAAAAGGAGGAACAGATTGGAAGTGGGGAATATAAAAAAAATTGGTCAGGTGTGTCACTGTCTCTTGCCATAGTCTGTCTCACTACTCCTTATTAAACCTACTCTGTACTATTCACTTTCTTATTATAGAAACCAAATAGCAATAACTGTTAGGCATCAACATCTATAGCTATAGCCCATGATTCCATGTGTTGCCTTTTCCAGCTGATGAACTCACTTTCAGATAAATTCTGCTGGGAAGGTGGACTAACTCTGCAACAGATTTTACTTAGTTTCAAACTTCATTCTACCCAAGAATGACTTTTTGTCATAGTTACAGGGGCTGGGACTGGTTTATTGCTATGAGGGTATAATAAAGAACTGTATATTCTATACCCTTTATGTCATTCCTGATGATGGGCTGTTAATGATAAATAATTGGTAACAGCTGCCCAGAGCACACTTCACACCCCAGGCCACAATAGATAAGGAAAGAGATCCAGGGAGACATTAACACCTCCACACCCAGCTGGAGTGGTCCTCCCTGCTCATGGGCCCAGCTGCACTGACACAATAGGCACTTACAACAGCCCACATTATCCAAGGATCCAAAATATTCCAGGATTTACAGAGAAAAAACAACCACTGTGGAACTCCCTGCCCTGGGGGACGTACTGGGGATATATAATCTCTGGAGTTTGCACCTCCTCACCAGACCCAGAGGGAGAACAGAACTCCAGCAGGACTGTGGCTGCCACTCTGGAGGAGACTGCTACCATTTCTCCAACAGAACTGCTGTCTTCCACAGGACCATCATCCTGTCTACCAGCTTTTTGCTTTCCTTCTGGTCTGCACACAGGGGTACCACGCAGTGCTGAGGCAGGGGCTCATGAGCACCGTGCTGTTCCTGTCTCAGAGCGGCTGGGTTGTACTTTGTTCTGCTGAGTCAAAGCAGTTTTTGTTATCTTGTGTCATTATATGTATTGTGATCTTTTTTAGTAAAATTGTAGCTCTGACTTGTGGTCTCTCCAACTTGGGTTCATTTCTCCTGCTGGTTTACTCCTAAACAAGGACACTTTTCCAAATTTTTTTTTCATAAAACACAGAGCTTCAGACTAATCTTATCAAGCCAGCCTCAGGACAATTGAGATATGGAATTTTGTGACTACACTATGTCATCATAGATCTTCCAACTTCAGAAAATGTCACTTCTCAGGTACCTGAAAAGGAAAGATTTGTCTAGCAACTTTCAATATACTTCTGCTTTTTCATATTCACCTTGTGTCTTGTAATATTTATGTCTTACTGATTTCCCTTCCCAAACTTTTGGCCTTTTTCTTCCACTTGCAGCAGAAGAAGCAAGTGGTCTCATGATTGTGGTCTCATGGCCACAAATAAACATGATTCCCCAGCACAAGCATCTTCTCATTCATTAGATATAACCCAATATATAGGTCAGATTGTTCATTCTAATTCCATGCAGGAAGCCCTAGCCCTCATTTAAAAATCATTTAGAGATCATTTAGATAACTCACCTATCGGCTCATTTAATTCCAACCATTTGCTTTTCTGGGGTCTATTTCAGATTCAATTGACGGCTTCATAAGTCTTTTTGTTTGTTTTGTCCACCTTTAGGAAGCTTTACTACGGTAAAGATCTTTCAAAGGGCAATCTTTTGGCCAAACTCTGGATTAGTTATTTGTTTCTTCTGAAAACATGATTAATTTACTGGTTCAACCTCTCAATTTCTACAAGTTGTCACATGTTCTGAGTACAATAAAGTTAAAACACTTCTCTCCATCTAACGGACATTCTTATGTTCTTGTAAATGGGAAAATTTACCATTGGGTTCACCACAGTAAAAATAGAAAACCTTTTTTTTTAGCAAGTACTAAACTACATTAACAAGATAAAGAACAGTATCAGATCATTTTGTGTTCAAAAGTATCAGATTTCTACCTTCATTAAACCACACTTCAAATAGATTTCCATTTCATATCACAGTCTCTAGGTCAATATCTGCAACAGCTTAATAGAGGTATTTGTGAGAAAGCTCGCTACTCGTTTTTTTTTTAAATAATTAATTATAAATATTTCTGTGCCCTGGGGAAAAAAAAAAGAAAATATATTTCCACTGCCATAACTTCAGATATCCCTTTGTGCATGGTAGCAGGCCTAATTCCTATTACAGAGACATTTTCCTATTTTTATTGTGTTTGTACAATCTCTTCTGGACTTCATCAAAACAATATGTCAGTACTTCAACTTTTTTACAGATAGCTACTACTCTACATCTTAATACTCTCACTTTCAGAATGGAAAAAATAGGTTAAAATCATAGTTAATCTGAAACCACTTAGATAATCTAAATTTGGATCAAATGAGAAATAGCCAGTGAAACTTAACCTGCTGGCTTTCCTTAAGCATAAAGAATTCTAAGAGCAAAAAGACAAAAGCAAATTCTTTGGGAAAAGGCAAAATAAATCTTTGAAGAAAAGGGAATACACAAAATCAAGAGAATGCATGAGAAATGATTGACAAGGTCACAAAATGCTATACACTAACACAGGAAAATTAGCCAGTAAAACAAGACAACTTCTGTCCTATTTTTCAAACATTTTACTTCCTAGTGGATTGTCTTGGAGAAAACAAGACAGGAGGCAATGCAGAGGGTATAACAGTTCTACCAAGCCTACCTGTAGGGACTTAGGTGAACTTAACAGCTGACTCCTAACTAAATGCAGTCTACTGACTGTATATGCACCTTTTGTACTGATTGGAAGAGAATTTCTCCCTGAAAATTGCAAAAAATAGTTTTCTCCCTGAAGAATAAAAGGGCAAGGAAAGAAGAATGAGAAAGTCAATGAAAATTGAAAGGAGCAAAAGGTTACCACAGAGAAGAGTGAGATCCTTTTCAAAATATTCTTAGGATCATTAAATTATTCAAGGTTGGTGAAGGTGTGGAAGTCAGTTCAATGTAGAAAACAAAAAGTATCCATGCTCCATTGAAGCTATCTATCAAAGAAAATTTTCATTCCTAGCATATGAAGAAAGAACAAGTTGAAACAGAATTTTTCAGGGTCTCCTTCCAATCACCCCAATATTTGCCTCTGTATCATTTCCCTCAGTGTATATGTAAAATAGAACAAAAGACAAAATATGTGCCAAAACTAACCAAAATTTAACCAGACAAGAGGAGAATTAAAGCTAATTTTAATTCTTTTTTATTTAACGGAGTTACACTTAAGGGTCAATTTGCCTTTAGCGAAAACACATGTCCTGAAGTGTCTGAAAATTGAGATATCAACAGGAAAACACAGCATCTTTCCCATTTCTTCTTATGCTGCCCAGTATTCTAGCATAGTTCCTGCTGTCTGGTACTGTAAAAATCTGAGAATATAACATCAAAGGGAAGATGCAACTCTGATGGGAATGGAAGGAAGTTAACTATTGTCATCATTTTCTCAACTTACTTCTCAACAATGAGAGAAGTCATATCCAATGACAACAGGTAGCATGTAGCAGAAGGCTGCAGAGATGACATTCGCAGTTCCCAGCTCTGCTTTTTCACACATTCCTTGTTATGGAGTCAAGGTCATGTCTCAGAGATTGTGGGAAAATATGGAAAATCTGCAAAAATTCCTGTATGAAAACAGAAGACACAAGTGCTGCAAAAAAACATGTGGTCTTCTTGGCCCCTAATAAATTGGTGTGGTAGAAAAAGATATTTTTTTATTTTTCTGCTGGGTCGCTTAGGGACTAAAAAACATTTTGGGCATGGTGTCCTTGTAAATTCATCAACCTGTTCTAACTGAGAAAAAGAAGTGTACAGTTAAAAAGTACCCAGAAAAAAAAGCAGTAGTGCTTCATTGACAGAGTAATTCTGTGATTTAGACCTTTGCTGGTGAGGCACTACCTCATTTCCCTCACTGAGATGTGGTGACCTGATTCAAGCTTCCTACTGTGCTGAAAAGTGCCTGAGCTGCCAGGGTAAAGCTCAGCTCTTCTCTCCTCTTCCTGAAGTGCAAGCCCTTCTAAGAACATAAATTACCACCAAGAGAACATCTCTTCAGTCACTTATCTCCTCCTGGTCTTTCAGTGAGGAACACATCACTTCAGAGAGAATTTCTGGTATCTCATGGGTTTATTTTTTACACCAAAAAAAAATCAACAAGAGATAGAGAGCACCTTTGGCACAGACTATGCAATGGACTGACTGCTATGGAACTATTTGGGAGTTCAAGTCTGCTCAGGCAGAAGGAACTTGGCTCTCCAGCAACCTGGCTAAGAGCCCTAAAGACAGGGCTTCCAGAAGAAATGATCCTGAATTTTCTAGCAGTATTTTAAAACTACCCTTTCATCTCTTCTTTGTTTCCAAATGTCTGCAAATGCACAAATAATTTTGCTTTAATTCTTGGTTTAGTTGCCATAAAAATCAATTATTTACACATCTTTACAATTCAGAAAATACTACTTTTAGGTACTTTTTCATATCAACATGAAGCATTGCTTCTTTTCTTGTATGGTTTTGTTACTGGAAGCAAAACTTTGACAGGCTCACAGAAGGATTGGTGAACATTTTTTCCATGGCTAATTTGAAATTAGCCATAGCAGTAGATTGGAAGATTCAACATGCTTCATCAACAAACAACTGAATCTCTGCAGAAGATTATAAGCAGAAACCTGGCAGATTTCAGCATTTTTTTCGTGCAGACATTTCAGTATACCCGATTCAGTTATGCTACTTTCTTTTACAAACTATAGCAAAATAAAACTTTTCAAACACATAGAGTCTTGCACAGCCTTGTCTCCTACTGAGTAGCTGCCTGCACTGTTTTCTTTAGTTTATTGCCACTAGATGTGAACCATTGTTATTTTTGTTTCCTTATATATTTTACCATGTTAGCAGGAAAAAAAAACCAACAAAAAAACAGAGGCCACATTGACTTATTGCCTATTGACATCCATTTCTTGACTTCTTTCCTCACCTCCTGAGAAACCCTAACTTTTGGGTGGATAATGCTACAATTTTAGCAACTAGCAGTGAATATCTTGTGCTTAAGAAGAGAAAAATTGCAAGAGGTGCATAAACTGATCACATTTTTTATCAAATGTTAAAATATAATGCAGTTTTATTTTGCCTTTTTTCAATGTGTATTCCCGGAGAAAAAGAATGATTCTACATTCAGAATGATTCAGCAAAGTATGATTCTACATCATTCACTGCATCAGAGGGTCTCACACCATCTGACTTGGCATAATTGCACGTTCTGTGTAGTACTCATATCATGCATATTTATGTCAATTGGAAGTGACCCATCCCTCCCTAGAAATTACTGGACTTTATTAATTATCATCACAGATGAGTAAATCATATGGGAAGAAAGACACAGACTCATCTTTTCTAAGCCAAACAACAGAAGTCAAGTTAAAACTTAGCAGCTGTACTAGCACAAACCTGGGCAGCACAAGTTTTACCTGATTCACAGTTCTTTATTGAACTAATTACACTGTACTGCGTAGCTACTTCAAAGAAATCTGAAACTAAAACACGTATAAAATTGATGATTACAGCAGGTACTAGTTTCTTTGATGATGTTCAAAAACGGCTTGTCAAGGGGCATACAGCTGAGGAAAGTGTGTATACGGATATAATCTGCAGTTATATACTTCAAAAAGTCAAATAGGTCTGTTTTCAGACAACAGCACAAACTATTCATCCAAGTATTGTAATTGAAGACAGGAATTGATTCAGATGTCCATAAATTACGAAATGGAAAATACCTGTTATGCTGAGTAAGTAGTTTAGTGTATTTACCATGTCTATGAACTTACTAAGAGCTCTCAAGTATCTACAAGGTTAAAAAAAAAAAAAGAAATCAGGTTTCATGTTAAAGTTTTTAATTTCTTTCCAAAATTAGTTCTCTTCTGGAAGATAATGCTCAATAGTTATCCATGTAATACTTTCATTATAACAGAATGGAGAATAACTGCATTAACCACAAAAGAGATATGAGCTGTAAAGGTCGCTTTCCAGATAATGGGATTCATCAAGGAGACTGAGAAGGTACTGGGCAAGATTCACAATGAGCATCAATTTCTTTACTTCAACAATTCTGGGGGAGAGAAGAAAGTTAGACTCACAAATTCAAAGGAGGTTTTCAGCTGCCAAAGTGAAATTACTCCACCACTGTAGCTGTTGAATAGGCTTCTAGCACAGCTGTGAACAGGAGATCGTAACCAGCAAAGTCTGAATGATGAAAGAAAACTCCCAGATTCTTTTGACTTTCGCTAACATATACTCAATTTATTATTTTTGTAAGGAAAATCAAGTTCACCACTTCTTTACACAAGTTTCTTTTCAATTAACAACATGAGTATAATATTTTTCCTGTATTTTCTTTTATATGGCCTCTTTCATCTCAGTTATCATTTGCATTTTTAATATGATGAAATTAAAATACAGGCAGGCTAAGGACCAGTTTCTGTGTCATGTGCAAGTCTGAACCATTCCAGAGAAGCAAAAAATATTTAAGCAAGATTGTTCCCACATCCCTCATGGTGATTTTCTTGCAGACCAGTGTGGTTAGGGGAATAGGGAGATACACCAATTTTACTGTTTCTTGTTTTGATCAGAATGAACCTGCATGACACTGTCCCTTTTTGACATTGAGGACTGCAGACACAGTAGTCAACTCTCATTTGAGTCATACCAACATAATCACTTCCCCTCCACACCCCTTCTGCCAATACAAAGTCCAGTCCTAGCCTTGCTCGAAATAAGCCGCAGTAGGGATTACTACTATAACTAGGTAGAAAGTTTCATCATGTGTTTCATTGATTTATCCACTTTACCAATCAGCCTGAGAAGTCTGGGACACAGTGGCAGTGTTTTCTTAAGGTCCTAAATGGCCTGTTTTTTTCAGTTCTGTTCTGTATCTCAGCAGATCTTTGTAGGACAGTAGCTGACATGGTCACTTTCCCTAGTCATCCATATCATATAGAATCTTTTGGAATAATTTTCCATGCGCTAGGGGGGCATAAGAGTTCCTTCTTTTGTGGAGAACATCTTGTATGAGATAAACTCTGTCATCACAATTTTATTTTATTTCATTATTAAAACTTTAGCATACATTTATCCAGATGTACTGAACATCTTGCAAGCACCTGAGCAAAGGAATTTGTCAATGC
>WEIV01024162.1:0-18520 GCA_013390005.1 Calyptomena viridis
GGCTGATTTTGTGCCAGAAAAGGGGGACCAACAGGGGAGGGTCGAGCTGAGGAAGAGGATGGAATTGGACTTTAGGGGTTGTCCAGAGATCTCCGACCCTAATTCTAGAGATGTGTCTGGGGTGGAGTGATGGGTGGAACAGACTTGGAACGTAGGTGTAATGATGATGTAATGTCTAGAGGCTATAGTATAAAAATATGTAACCTGTGAGTTTTGGGGTGCAATTTGGAATGGAATTCCTGTGCACCTGGCTGCCGTAATAAAGAAATGCTTTCTTTCTAATACTCTTTCTAATACTCAAAAAAGAGAGTTAGAGGGTTCTTTTCCAGCCTTTTTCAACAACAGTAACACTTCAAGTATGTAAAAATTAGATGGTTGAGATGAAAACTCATTTTTTTCCTTTTAAAGGGGAAAATTAGGTAAATCTGAAATCCTTGCCATTATTAGAAATGTATATGTACTTAAAGGAATGTGATTTCAAGGACACTGATGATTTAGTTTTAGTCTTAAAAGAGGAAATAAGATGTCTTGGTTAAAATCACTGGCTGGCAATAACATTTTTCAACATTTTACCTGAAATATTTTTTGGAAGACAGCTTCTAGGTCTCACTTATGAAGGGGTACATGCATGTGGTGATGATGACAAGTAAAAATCCCCAAAGGAGCAAGTGAAAAATGAGTGTGCCTAGATTACATTGTTTCTTCTATTGCAAAATCCTAGCAGGGAGATGGTTATTTGTTGTTGGATGAGATAAGGAGTGTTGAAAACTTTAGTTGATTATGTCTGCCTCCACCATCAGTTGTCTTTGTGACATCAGGTCTATAATAATAGATTTTTTAAAGGAGACAGTATTGGTCCAAGGAAACTGAAATAGGTTGCTTAAAAAACACATTTCTTTCTAACTTTGTTATAGCACTTCTACATTAAAATATGTAAGTGGATTATAACTGTGTGGGTGCTATAAAATATGCCTTTTGAAACCACCTACAGGTGGTAATATGTCTCTGTGTCTCTAGAGAATTTCACTAATTGCTTTTCAAAAAATATGGAGGAGGTCAGTTGTCTACTACCTTTTATTACTACTTACTCGAGGAACAGCTCTGAATAGTTGTCTGGAAAAAGAAAGAATGAGTAAAGAAGTTTAAAACCTGGAGGGAAATATGTTTTTTAAGTATTTGATCCTTGGTTCAAAATGTAAGCCTTATGCTGCAGGAAGCAATATGGAAAATATGGTAAGTGAGAGAAAATGAGAAAAGACAGTCTGGGGTAGAGAGGAGAAAATTCAGTTTTACCTCCAGTTATCCTGCATACTATGTAAGACCCTCTTTGTCTAGTGGATAGGCAAGTCTAGCAATAAAATATTGCTATTTGTGGTTATATAAACAAGTGACATAAATAGATGTAATTTATATTTTTGCATAACTTCTGTTTCAAATTGTAGTAATAGTTTTTAGATTTATCTTTGTGCTTTATCCAGAGCTGAAAGGCTCTTTTTTATGTGGTTTTTTTGGTTGTTATTTGTTAAGGTTTTTGTTTATGTTTTTTTTTTACATGATGTAAAGCTAATTAACATATAGCAATGGATCACCGTGAGTGTTAGAGTAGAAGCTCTTCACACAAAGGAAACTCTTCCCTCCTTTGACAAAGAGGGTCTGTAAGGAAGAAGTGTTTCCAGTTTCTCTTGCTCCAGAAACCCACATGATTTTGGTATAATATTCTGACAAGTTGTTGATTCCACACTGAGGCTGCTGAGTAAATCCTATGAGGCATTGAATGTCCTGAACAGCAGCCAAAGGATTATTGCCCTTCCCAGGAAGTGTTTAGGATTGTGCTATGGCTCAGACCTTTATGGCCTGGGGTGTGCATTGCTGAGCACTTCATCTGACTTTGTATAATTAAGAGTTTAGAAATTAATATTGTAACTTTTCAGGTGGTTTCTATAAAAATATCAGGAACACAACATTGATTTTAAAGCTGTACATGAGATATAACAAAATATTCATTAAACAACAGTTTAAGGCTCTGCATTGCACAAAGCATAAGTAGGGAAGGGATTCTGCTGTCATCGTCAATATGTAGATTGGATTAAGCAACCTATAGATGGTTACCAGGGTAAATCCTATCCATATGAATGGGTCCCTAATGTAATAAACATAACATGCTGTAGCCTCAGTTAATGTAAATGAGATTGGTAGTTCTGCTGATTTACACCAGCTGAACATTCACCCATATGTTCAGTAGTAAATATTTGTTAGCTCAGCCCATAAATAATATTTTATTTGCAAGTGTATATGGACACAACTATCTAGACTCTAAATGAAGCTTAACACATGAATGCTGAAAAGGTTTCTCCTGCAGAGGCAAATATGAAAATATATTTTTGAAAACAAATTAGTAACTGCCAACTTCCCTTGTCTGTCTTTTCTCTCATGCTTATACGTCAATGTCTTTTCCGTATGAAAAGAAACTCTTGTTAAGTTTGCTTTACCCCCTTTTCTTATTTGACTTTTTTAGAAATTTAGTGTTTGTGACTATTAAACTCAGGATCACTTAGAGTGAATGTAGTCTCCAAAGAACTGGTGCTGGACTGTGATGAGAGCACTGACTTATTATCTATGTCATCTGTCAGATGTGTCAGGCACACAGATTCCTTCAGTTACTCACCCGGTATCACACCAGATTTGATAATGGAGAAACTTGCTGAAATTTGGGAACAGTAAATCAAGCTTTAATTCTAGAATGTGAAATAATCAAGGTAGCTGCAATTGGAGATGGAAAATGGTGTGGTTGTTTCCCTTTTCTTCCTTTGTCTGTCCTCAGACTTTTTCCAACCTTTATGGTTACAAAAGGCTTAATTTTTGAATGCCAACAGTTCAGCATAGTTTTACAGTGTTTGTGTTTATGATAGCCAAAAACATTGCAATAATATTTTGAATATCAAATGTTTAAATACTCCTTCTCAGCACAATAGTTTAGCTCTTAAAAATGCTAATTTAAGTAAAGTTATAATAAGTGCTGAAAAAGAAAATAGTCAAAAAACCTGATAGAGAAGAGTTAGGGTGCAGGCACGTGGAATATAACCTCATGCAAGGCAGGTTAGGGGAGCTGAAGCTTCTTCCGAATCTCCCAACCTTCTTTTTCACAATTAAATTCTCTAGAAAAACAGTGTCTATTGCATCTCTTGGGATTTAAATTGAGACTGGATGCAAAATATCAAGATGGCATATTGATCTTAATCCCCTTGTTCAGGAACTTTTGATTCCTATACTCTGGCCTTGAATGCTTCTTACTCTTAAATATATCATAGAATCATAGAATATGCTGAGTTAGAAGGGACCCATCAGGATCATTGAGTCCAACTCGTGGCCCTGCACAGGACACCCCAAGAATCACACTTTGTGCCTGAGAGCTTGTCTGAATACTTCTTGAACTCAGACACTTGGTGCTGTGACCACTTCCCTGGGGAGCCTGTTCCAGTGCTCAACCACCCCCTGGGTAAAAATATTTTTCCTGATATCCAACATAAAATTCCCCTGACTCAACTTCACGCCATTTACTCAAGCCCTGTCACTGATCACAGAGTGAAGAGATCTGCACCTACTCCTCTGCTACCCCTTACAAGGATCCTGTAGACTGTGACAAGATCTCTCTCAATCACATCTTCTCCAGGCTGTGGAGAAGTGACCAAGTGACCTCAGCCACTTCCATAAGTTTCCCCTCAAGACCCTTCACCATCTTTGTTGCCCTCCTTTGGACATTCTCTAATTGCTTAATGTCTTTTTTTACTGTGGTGCCCAAAACTGCCACAATATTCAAGGTGAGGCCACACCAGTGCANACCAGTGCAGAGCAGAGTGAGACAATCTCCTCCCTTGACTGGGATGCTGTGCCTTATGCCCCCCAGGACACTGTTGACCCTCCTGGCTGCCAGGGCACTGCTGACTCATATTCAACTTGCTGTTAAGCAGGACCCCCAGGTCCCTTTCCACAGTGCTACTCTCCAGCATCTCACTCCCTGGTCTATACACACAACCAGGATTACCCCATCCCAGATGCAGAATCAAACTTTAGCCCTTGTTAAACTTCATACTGTTGGTGATTGCCCATCTCTCTAATTTGTGGAGGTCTCTCTGTAAGGCCTCTCTGTCCTCAAGGGAGCTGAGAGCTCGTCCCAATTTAAAATTTTATAAGTTGAGGTTCAAAGATCTACTTCACTACTCTTGTCTGTTGTGTAGGCTTTTGCACGTGTGGGAAAGAGGAGGAAAATAAATGAGCATAAAATATTTCTATTAAAATCTGCCTGTATTGCAATTCTTGCTGTACAAATGTAAATTGACTCCACAGTTTAGAAGGTAATAAAATTTTAGAGGGCAGTGACCACGTTCTCATTTAAATTTGGACTCCTTTATATTACTTGGCAGTAAAGGGACTTTAAAATGGGTGCAAATAACTTTATACTATATTGGCATAACCTGCACATAAAAAAACCCCAAACCAAAGTAATTAACAATGCATCTAGAGACATTAAAACACAAATTAAATTTGTCTTCTATTTAATATCTTAGAACGAGAACAATGGTTTTTCACTTTCTTCCCTCTCTCCAGAATCAAAATGTATTTTTCTAAATGTCATATTTATAGTTATTGATAGAAAAGAGGACTTTTTCATCTTGTAGGACAATGATAATCAATAGTAGAACACCTACCAACAGTTTTATTCCTCACATTGTTTGGATTGTCAAATAAATGTATTTTTTCTGTAAGCTATATGACATCATGCAGGCAAATGTCAACTACCATATTGTTTTCTTTTCCATCAGGATATTATTAAGGCAGCAATTTTAAAATTTGTGAGGATGGATATGCAAATAAGGTGAAGTTGCATTTACATAGTCTAGACTGCTAATAGTTTGGAAAGCATCTAAGCATGATTAATATAGAAAGGAAATGCTTCCAGAACCTGAGCCATTCAGATCAAGATGCGTACTTCTATACGATAAAAGTTGTTGTTTTTCTACTAACTGATGTTGCTTCTAAGTACAACCTAAATGTTACAGACTAAAGCTGATTTTATTTCGTAGGATCCACTGAGCAGCCATCAGATGGTTATCTGTCCTGTGGTTAAAATTTGTAAGTGAACTATTTTCAAAGTGAAAATATCAAAGGGTTTTTCACAGCCTTCAGAGAAATCTAAACTTCAAGTATTATTTTATTTTTGCTAGCCTTGAAGTGGATCCAGAACCTCAGTTGTTAACTTGAAACTGGTTTCTATAGTTCAGAAATGTTTCTGAAACTTTACATGGTAATAAAAATGTCTTACAACCTCAAATATTAAATAAAACACTTTTTTTTTTTTGTTGGTCTGGACCAAATACAAAACCTTATGCCATATGTTTTGAAAATGATTTCTTCAATTTGAAGCGTTATACTATGCTATTACTTGTAGCATTTAATTAAAATCGTTGCTTTCATTAGAATCAAAGAGTTACAGATGGAAAAACTATTATATCACCGAGCACATCTCCCTGTTAAAATGGTAATACTATATAGCAACAAGGTGGTCCATATTATTCTGTACTACCACTGAGATGAAAAGAAAAAATGTACTCTAACAGTGTATGTGTTAATCCATGTTACAAAATTGTTGTGATTTGGTAATCAATTCTATTAAGATATAAAAGTTTAGTTTTGTTTTTCTTTTCTTGTTAACAAACTGCCAGAGTATGAAAATTTATTTGAGAAAAAAAAAATCCATTTCATGATGTACATTGTACAAATATTTGGCTCCAAACAACATTTTAACAGATATCATCAGAGAACTCAGTTACATACCTCAAAGATAGTCCCAGGCTACGGAATCAGTATCAAAACCCAGTCTGTTTTGAAGTACGTGAATTTTTAGATCTTTGGCTTTGGTTGATATCTCAACTAAAAGTTAAGATGTTTAACTAGAAATTCAAATATATTTCATAAGATCACCTACATAATTATTGATAGATTTTTTTTATAATCTAAATGTATTTTAAATAGAAGACTCTTACATTAAGTGCAACATAAGTAAAACTTTAACACATTTGGTTTTATCATAGATTTTTTTATCATAGATATTCTAGAGGTATGCAAATTATTTATGGTTCTCTTTAACATTCTCACTGCCAAAGAAGTTTCTCTAACTTAATTCAGTTACTTCAGATTTGTACATGTGGAATGGAAAAGGTGAGGACCTTTTGCACTTTGCATTACTACTCTGATCGTAATACACTATTTTATGTTATGTAAGTACTTCCCTTAAACTAACTCTTCTTTATGGAGAAAAAAATATTTCCAAAATTAAATTAAAAACAGATAGGAGTGTGATCCAGAAAGCCTTGCAGTAAGATCCGCTTATGGGGTTATGCTTTGTGCTAATGTAAAATGTCTCAGCCCTATGGTCTCGTCTGATAGAATATCCCAGTGCATCTCCTTCAGCCATACAATTCCTTTCCCTCTCTTGTCTCATGCATCTGTTCTGCAATGTTCTCCTCCTCTAACTGTAGTGCTATGAAGGACTCATGGTGGTTTCTACCTGCCCTGGTTCTGTTTGCCATATTCTGTATGTACAAAGAGTACCTTTGAGTTTGAGGTAACTGCACTTCCTATGCATATGAGCCACCACCTGGAAATGGGTCGTAACTGACAGCCATAAAACAGGCAGTCCCTTTTAGGGATCCAGAAGTCAATGGTGGTGGTGGCTGTGTCAGGAGCTGGCTCTGTCCTAGGTGTTTGTTAAGGCCCCAGGGTGAATTAGCAGCACTGAGTTCAGTACTCCCTGTTTGTTTATTTGTTTCTTCCCCATCGTGGGAGGTTGCATTTCCCAACAGCTCCTGGGTTCTGCTGCTGGTTACAGGAGATCTGGGCTGAGGCCATGTGAACTGCTTGGAAATTATGCACAATTCAAGTGCCATGGGTTTACTAACCCTGCTCTGCTACTTAGGCTGCATAGAAATAATAATTTAATATTAAAATGCCTCCAAATCTCTTATTTTAGGTATAAGCAAAAGATTATTTAACTGGTACACATATTATTTTCTGTAGAACTGTGGTGCTTTTTTTGTTAGGAGTCCAAAATAACCATATATGAGGTAAAGTCTCCCATAGGGCATATAATGTACAGTGAGGTGGTGTTTGAACTCGCTTTGTTATTGTGAAATTTACCTATGTCACACCACAGAGACTTGAGCAAGGGAGAGATTACACACAGTGTTTGAAGAAAAGAAAAGGTAATACGTTTTGCAAATAACACCTCTCTGTGGGGGGGTTTAAGTGCATCCTACATATTGGTTAGATAGTGCAAACTAAAAGTAACTTTGCTTGTCTTTGTAGGCAAGGTAGAAGTGAGCTGAGATTGGGAAAGAAAAATATGAGAAGGGAATAAACATTTTCTATGAAATTAAACCAAATGCAATTGAAGCTACAGGGAAAATTACCAGTTAAAATATAATAAACAGTCTTGAAGTCTTTAAATTCCCACAGGAAAGGATTGTTCTGTTAGAAGAATTCAGTATTATTAAGTGGAATTCACCCGACTGGGCAGGAAATCCCCTGTAGGACAAGCAGAAGTTTAAAGCTCAAGGCTGTGTATTGAACTATGTGCTTTTCTGTTAAAGAGAGATTATTAAAGTGAGGGAAAGATGAGGCAACAGCACTTCTCTCGTTCTCCAGGCATGCTATGAGTTCAGCTTTTGTCCCTCATTAGTGGATTTATCACTTGCTTAGCCTCTAAGGAATTGGAAATATTTCCTTCTTACTTAAAAAAAACAAAAAAAAAGAAAAAAAAGTTTCTGCTTAATAAATGTTGTAGGATTGATTAAGAAGTCTAACAAGGTGAACATTCAGGTGCAATGCTAGTGCTGATATAAGGCATACATGGGACAAAGTTGCGCTTGTTGGATTTCCCTGACCCTACCCAGGTGATGGTTGTAAGCCTTTGGTGCACTGATAGTGGCAGGAACACGTATTGTACATGCCTGTACATGTATGCAACATATTTGGTAGCTCATGTAATGGCATTAGTATTGGTAGAAGAAGCTGTCAGAGACTTCAAAATGACAGGGTAGAAATGTCCCAGTGGAAGCAAGGGGCTCTGCGACAGGAAGAAACAAAGGCCAGAGAAAACATCTGCTACAAACAGTAATACAGGGGATGGAGAAAATAGTGTGGGAGGCAGAGGCACATATGCCTTGCTGCCAGGCATACTGAAAAGAAGGTAACATGTTGGATCTCACCCCCCACCCTTCGATAGGAAAGGAAAAACAATGCAATCTGCCACAGCTGCAGAAAATATCAGTAGAAAGAAAACAGGTATAGGAATAGAGATTCAAATAGCTGACATAAAAGCCTGAGACAGTTACTTGCAGAGGAAGGAAGGGCAGAGTTGGGAAAACACAAATTAAGTCTGTGTCTGTAGAAGGACTTAGGAAGGTCAAGGCAAATCAACTGAAATTGATTTCGCCATGTGGATCATCTCATTCTGGAGCAAGGCAGCCATAAAGTTTAGCTGCACTTCACACAAGAGTGGGAAAAGAGTATCTTATGCATACTGGCTTCAGACTTTCAGCTGAGCTGCCTTTCCAGAGTGTCCTGTAGTCAAAAATTACAACGTGAGTATAGTTTGCACTTTCAAGTCACTTCTGCAGGAAGTGTCACAAGTAGCAATGACAGGCATAAAGGATATGCAAATTGCCCAATTAGGCGTAACCTACTATTGAAGAAACAGTTGCAACAGCAACAAAATGGAGCACAAACCATCATTCAATGTAAGAAGGCCAATTCAAAATCTATCCTACAAATGCATATATAATACATTCAACTTTTCTGTTTATTTATTAGGGCACTGAAATTCTTCAGGATCTCGTGAAACATGCATTTCTGAAAGCCTAAAATTTCCTTTCTTCTAAGGTGTGATGGATAGGAAAATAGATAAGAAAAGTGTCTTTATTTCGTATCCCCAGTCACATGGAGCACACAGGCATAAGTTATAGATTTTCACCCTGAACTGCAGCTCAAGTCAGTGTCAGTTTGGTGGAGACTTATTCCATGCATTGTCTGATTTTTCATCAGTGTGGTTTTGAAAGCAATATATATCACCATGGGAGCGTGTTTGAAAATTAAAAGTCACTGGTCTTTAAATAGCAAGTGTAAGTGCATTAGAGTACAAGCACTCATCTCCACATATTTTCTTCCAATATCAGAGGGAAATTACAAGACTCAGCGTATTTCTAAAGGTGTGGAGCATCATTCAGTTTCAGACTGAGTATTTTTATCTTATTCTGTCTAGCCAGTTGCAGCTAGATTTATCTCCTGTGCCCTGGCCTGATGGTGGAGCATGTGAATGTGTTCCTTCTCTGCCCTCTAAAAAAAAATCTCACCTACCTGCTAGTGAGAGAAATAAATTTTTTTCTTCTCTTGAAAGCCTTTTATCTTACCACTGTGGTGTCTGGCCACTTTCTGAAAGTGAATGGAGTGCTGCAACTAAAGCCTGGTGTGTGTGGGTCCCATTGCATATTTTTATTTTCATAGCTACCTCTTTAAGAAACACGTACGTTCTGTATCAACCCGTATTGATGTGTTGTCAGAGACATATGACATGATTCATAGAGAAGGGGATCACCTGGTGTTCCTTTTAGTGTTCTGAAATTTCCCTGATGATTTCCCACATCCTGAGGGTTAACATTTTTCTTGTTTGGTATCATGAAGCAATTCTTCTGGAGATCAGACTCTTTAGGGCAGATGTATGGGATTTGTTGTGCTAGCCTTGCCCAACAGCAGGAGGTGAGATGCTTGTCCTAAAATCACCCAGCAGATCCATTAGTTTGCTTCCTGTCACAAGAATATAGGATACCAGTTCTCTGAATCTCCTTTCCTTCAGAGTATAACATTTATAATTTTATTTTATTTTTAACTACAAAAATTAGTCATAAGTCAGGGAAGAAGTTTATGATGTGTGGATATGGAGCACTTCTTCCATAGAGCACTTTCAGACTAAGCAGCTATTATTACATGATTGTCTGAGATTTTGGGGGACTACTTGATGATCTGTGTCACCTCTTCTAATCTTATTATAATCATTGTTGCTCTCTGCTTTTCCGTGCTTTTTGCTGGTTGCCATGGAGACATCCTACTCTCTCTTCATTCTTAAGTGGGAGAGCAAGCCAAAGCACTGTCTCCGATCTCCCTCGCTTTCTCACCTTTCTCCCTCTCTCACACTTTCTGGTTGTCACTGGAAATCATGTCAGCTCCTTTTCTTCATCTCCAAAAGAAGCATTGATGCCCTCTTAGCACCAGTATGTTCGTTCAGCATTTTTCACTGTTCCCTGGAGAGAAGTGTGGCAGCACAGACTGCATCCAGAGCCAGTGAGACTCGGCCAAAGCCAGGCTTGCCCTGCTCAGACTTGCAGATTACCCAGGAACTGTGTTGCAGGCCTTGCAGAGGCACAGTTTGAACACCAGTAATCTAATTTGGGTGTGCTCCCATGGAGCACCCCTTGCTGGTGTTCAGCAGCACGAAGACTGGACGCTGTATTAGTTTGCCACAGTAATAATAGGAGACTCTTGAGCAGACTAACATTTGAATGTTTATGGTTAATTGAGAATGAGAAAATCAGATGCTTTTAAACACTGCAGATTAAGTGCAAGTTGTTTCCAGGGAATGTGTATGGAGTGCATTTAAATTTGTTTTTATTGTCTATTTTCTAAATTATGTTCCTTTACAGGATAAATTGAGTGGATTAGGTATGGAATCATCTGTAATTAACTGGGTGCTAGCTACTTAGGAGGGCACATACAATTTTTGTTATTAAACAGCATCATGTCAGATTTAATGGATGTCATTACAGAAGTACCTCAGGGATCTTTTCCTGGACCATTGTTATTTATGATGTCTGTAAATGAACTGACAAACCAGTGCACTGAGTGCAATGTTCATTTTTATTCTGATGACACAGTCATGACCTGAGCTCCTAGTTGCTAACTGAACTTGAAATTGCCCTGTTAGTATTTCTGAGAGCTTGGCAATGGTTAATTCTCAATGAAGTTGTTTTAAGCAATGCTAAGGCAGACATTCTGACTAAAATAATGCTGTGTGGGGTCAGGCTGTTGGTGTTAAGCAAATCTAAAACTTCCACACAGTGGAGTGGGAAAAATAAAATTTATGGATCCCTTATTTTATACAAAATTGACACATTTTGTCTTTCACATAATATTTTTTTACTGCAAACAAAGATTTTCTAGTTTTTGTTATAATAGCTGCTATATTGTATTGATTTTGTAAGACAGACATAGTTGTTAAATATGAATGTGCAAAATGATTCAGAAATTAATTAATGTAAACATATTTCAATTTGCATTGTGCTAGTTTGTAATTTTCTGTTCATTTGGTGCTTTGAGGTTTTTTCCTCTGATTTTTATCAGAAAAAACTCAGTGTGCTCCCTTTTCAGGTATCTGTGAATCTCGATGCTAGAAATCTCTTTTTGATAGTGCAAATTGCTTTTTATTTGATGATAGTGATATGACTTATGGATCATTTGCTGATGTATCACCTCTTGGGAGAAAAAGCCTGGAGGTTGGGCCCAGATTCTGCTCTTGGGTTTGGATTAAGATTACCCTTGGGGGCAGGAGGCAAGTTCCAACAAGTCTTTATTTCCGCCTATAAATTGAACTACAAGACACTAGAGACAAAATGAGGAAGCTGAGCTAATGCTGCTGCTCTGGAAAATTGTGTTAGTGGCTCTGATAAAATTGAGGGTCTGACATGGCAAACAGAATTTAGTACAATGAAAATGACTGAAAAGAATGGGTCAGAAGGTGATTCATTGGATAGAAAGTAATCATCAGAATATCATCATAAGTTGCCTGTCCATAGGCAAATGAAAAATGACTGGTGTTTCTTTTAATGGCTCTGCTCTGCCTGATTGTCTGTTAGTGGGTCCCTGTACTACTGAGCTCAGGGTGGGAGGACATCCTGAGACATCCCTCCTTGGTGTGCACTGGGGTTTTAGGACAGTTGCCATGCTCCAGGAAGGACAGGGATTATGGAGCACAGGAGAAAGTGGGCTTCACCATTCCCACAGGTCTTCTGTGCAACTCCTCTCCTCCACACACATACACCCTACCCCTGAGAACCTCAATGGAGGTGTAAAAGGCCTTCTTTAATTGGTCCCCACCTAGGGCAATAATCTTCTTTCCTGTGGCTTGTATTGGTCTCAGAAACATGATCTTTCTATTTGTTTTCATTTTCACTGGATTTCAGCACTTCAGCTGCCAAGTGAAAAATGAAATTGCTAAACTGACTGAAAGTACCAGTTCTGTGAAAATGCACGGGTTTTCTCCTCACATTTCCACACAGAGAATAATCCTCTTAATGTGTAGGTACACTCTTGTCTACCACTCATTCAGACAAACCGTTTCTGCATCTTACTTCTCCCAGGCCTAGATGTTGTCACTGTTGAAAAGAGATATATTGCCCCAATTCATTTTCTTATGCCAGTTTAGCGTCAGAGTAAATTTGACTTTTTAGCATTAGTGTCGGTTTGACATTTTAAGTCACCAGTGTAGTGCAGAGGTGCAGTTTATGATACTGTTCAGTTTATGATATGCATAACTGTTCAGTTAATTATATGCTTCCTGTTCTTTTGTTGTCTGTAACACATGATTGTACCCTTTTGGAAAAAAGCCTAAACATACAAAAAAAAAAAACCACCCCAAAAAATCTCAACCCAAAAAACAAAAAGAATACATAAAAAAGAATGTGTTTTAATTATTTTAAAACTATCAAAGGACTATTGAAGCTCTTCAGATGGTTCTGTTGAGTTTTGTCACGAGCTGGCCTTCCAATACCTACAGGAAAGACAGAAACTGGAATCAATTTATTTTTTTCCGAGATGTCAGCTATAGACTTTTCCTTATTCTTAATCAGTAAATACTATAATATTTTCCAAACGTGGCTCATATGGTTATTTAAAGCAGAACGATGGTTGTTTTAATATGGTTATTGTAGCCATACATTTTGTTTTTATGAGTTTTTATATAGCACTATTACTTATATGCTAATCTTAAGGATATTGTTATAATTTGTTTTATGTTTTAAGTATTACAGAGGCAATTGCTAGTATCACTATAGTTAAAGGTCTTATGAGCATCACATCTGACGAACAATTGCTTGCTGCCAGAAGCCCAATGAAACAGTTATACCCAGGGATACAAATCACCTTTGCAGACAGTTTACTTACAATTTCTTCAAATAGGGAAAACCATCTTAAATGCGTTATGTAGGCAGATTTGAAGTTTCTACATTCATATGCTTGCAGAACTTGCAGGCTACTGGACAAAAGGTGCTCCCCTTTTGATAGTCATAGGCATGTTCTTCACAGTTGCTTTGCCTTACCTTTTATCAAACATCTGTGTCATTTTATGCTTTTTTGTACTAGTCCCATAGAAGGGACATGTAACTATGCATGCTTTAGAGGTTTCTTGTTTTTTTTCTGTGTCATGCTCAGTGCTTTATTTTATTTGTCTCATTCTAAAAGTGAAGTGATACATTTCCTTTGAGAGGGACACTCAAAGGCAGCAGTGACAACTTGCTTTTCTAGACAAAGTCCTACAGGGGCATTAATGCCAGTAAGTCCTGTGACAGGAATACATTCCTTATCCTGGACATTAATGACATATGTGCTTTGTCAAGTGTTGTCATCAGGCTCACCAGGGTGCCATGTGACAATGACTTCTTAATTTTGGCTTGTGTCTCTGAGAGTGACAAAGTATATTTCTGCTTTCCCTTACCATTTGGAGTTCTGTGAGAAAAACACAAATGATTTGTTGGTCATACTGACTGGCTGGAAATTTGTTAATGTAAAGATTGCTGTTGCTGGGTGTCTATTTGCAAAAATGGTAGATTTTGAGACCCATTCAAAAATGAATGGCTTATTTACTGAAACACAATGCGCTTAGGCAGGAGCATTTTGCAGACATAGACCTGTTTCAAAGAGACCATCTCACCAAAAGAACAAGGACTGTCAGTATTACATTAATAAACCAGGAGATTTTTCTCTTCCTGAATGAATATTTAAGCCCATGTGGGCATTTCTTAGGGTAAATTATTTGAATTCCCATGGGCAGGAGGACATCAAGTCCGATTGTTCTAATGTAATATTTTACTTAGTGAATTCATAGTTAAAAACCATGAAGGGAATGATGAACACTGTTAATTTCACCCGTGGGGTTGTATTTTGAAGCCTATCTGACCTAGAAAACATTGACTAGAACAGAGCAGAGAGTTGACATAGAAAATTGTCCTGGCAGGTTTTTCACAAGAGAGACAACCGAACAGGTTTGCTTACCTGTTATGCTATTACATTATTCTGTTATGTTATGCTAGGCATTGCCATGCCTAGTAACTGTGCTTTTTAATTTTGGAAACACCAAAACTCAGGTTGTCCAGGCTGAGTCTCGTAGTGGGATGAGGTTCAAGGATTTCTTAGGATTCCACTCTAAGTATTTACAATCTTCAGAAACTGCAGTTTTGCATTCGTACCCTGCCTAAGTCCTCTAGGACACAGTGCTAAATTTTTAGGCACTCTACAGTGTGTGGTCTCTTCAGCTAATAGTTTCAGTGATATCAAAACATCTGTGTGTGAATTACTGAAAGGAAATTAAATTGAATTATAATTATCACAGCCATTTATACCCTAAATTAGTTATCTAGCTATTTGCAGAGAGGTCAAGAAGCCAATGTACTGAACAGTAACTGGCAGTAAGTGCCTTACCAGGGTAAATTATAATTGCTGACAATAATGTGGTGTCTGTAGACAAGAGGAGTACTACAGAGCTGGCATAATTTTTGTGTAGGAAAGGAGCCATAAGAATGGTGGTAGTAGGTGATCTTTAAGAGGAAAGTGGCAGATTTTTACAGGCTCATTTTGCTATATTTGGGGCTTGAGAGATAACATAGATGGCACTTAATAAATGGGGCAAGATTTTGTTAATCTTTCACAAAATCACAGAATAGTTAGTTGGAAGAATAGTTGGAAGGGATGTCTGGAGGTGTCTAGTCCAACTCCCCTTGCCAAGGCAGCAGGTGACACAGGAACCCCTTCAGGTGGATTTTGAATGTCTTCAGAGAGGGAGGTTCCATGACCTCCATGAGCAGCCAGTTCCGGTGTTCTGCCATCCCCCATGTAAATAAGGTCTTCCTCATGTTGACGTGGAATTTTCTGTGTTTTAGTTTATGGATGTTGCTTTCCATCCTGTCCCTGGGCACTGCTGGAGAGAGTCTGGCACCAATCTTTTGCCATCCACCTTTGAGATATTTGTATGTATTGATGAAATCCCCTCTCAGTCTTCTCTTCTCTAGACTGAATAGGTGTTCCAGACCCACAGCTGTTTTTGTGTCTCTCTGCTGGACCTTCCCCAGTATCTCCTTGTCTTTCTTGAAGTGCGGAGACCAGAACTGAACACAACACTCTAGCTGTGGCCTCACTAGGGCTGAGTAGAGGGAAAGGATCACCTCCCTTGACTTGCTGGCCACACTCTCTCATCCTGATACAGCACAGGATACCTTTAGCCCTCCTAGACACAGAGACACACTGCTGGCTCATGATCATCAACTTGTCATCCAATAAAACTCCCACGTCCTTCTCCACAGAGCTGCTCTCTAGAGCTGCTGACTGACTGGGCCAGTCACTGATCCAGGCACGAAAGCAAGATAAGTTTTCTATATGAGGATAAGTATAAAGGGAAAGATTTTCCTAGTGATGATACACATATGTATTAAAGGACCTAGCTTGAATTTATTATACAGCCTAGAGAAAGACTGCACGCTGAAGTACCTAGATCATTACTTTGGGATAATTTGTAACATTTTTACATCTCTCTGATGAAAACACTTGACAAAAGACAGCTCCTCTTTGGAAGAACTATGCTATTGCTAAGTAGAATGTCTGTGCTTTGTAGCTTGGGAAGGCATGAATCTAAAATACTGATACTATGCAAAACAGCCCTGTCACCCATATGACATGGATGCCACTACATGTTCTCCACCAATGATTGATGTGACAAACTCCATATGTTAAAAGAAGGCTGAGGAAAATCTTTTTTTTCCACAGATGGAAAAAATATGTAACTGTGGTACACAAACACTCTTTGCAGAGCTTCTCTGTTTCCTCAGCAGTAATAAGGTATCTAAAAATAAGACTTGGATCTAGAACAAGAAAAATATCATAGCCTACCACCGCCCTAGTTTTCAGCACAAAAGAAATTTAGACATTTAAAGGTGTCAAGGGAAGGTGGATTTTTATTTATAGTAATGACACTTCTTATTATTCAGTACAATTATCTGGAGAGAGAATAAGGAAGAGTGCTCAAGGTACTGCTTTCCGAGTAATTAACAAAAATATTTTAAACATACACAAGGACTGGGAGATCATTAATCAATGATTATTTAGGTAAACTGCTCTCAGTAGTTTAGCCATATGTGTTTGTGAGTGCACCTTAAGGGAGCCCCACATTTAGAGAAAGGAAAAATAGTTAAAATTGCTAGATAGGCATCTTTTATTAGTAGTAGAAGAAATGATACAAGAGAAATAAAACATTCTATTGTTAAGAGATCTTCAGTTACAATGTGTTATACATGATTTCGGTTTGTGGAATTTTTTGTTTCAAATTTGCAAAAGAGGTTATACTTGATGGGGTCACTGTTTCTAGGTAAAATGGTATTACTGCAAAATGTAGAGATTTCTAAAACTTACATATGGGCTTTTATATGGACTTTCTAAAGCTTCTGTATGGGCAAAGAAATGTCATTCAAGTGTTGATGAGTGATAGGTTACCAATTTATGAGTCTGTAACATATCAGTTTGGGAAGAAATATATTACAATTAAGATTTTTAACCCCCAAAATAGTCAACTCAGTTCAAAGTAAACATTTAAAGAACAATTGACACAGAAATATTGAGAATTACCAGAAATACACAGTGCCTTAATGCTCATTAATAGATGTGTGTCCTAAGGTGCTCTGATGAAAGCTCATTTGATTACATTTTGTTTATTAAATACAGACATCTCACAATCCACACAATAGCATCATTGGGTATCCAGTATGTTCAACTGTCACCATAAAGTATCATTAAAGCATGTAAGAGGCAGCAAATTTGGGGTTTTTTATTTTTGAGGAAGAGAATGAACTGGAAACTTTTCTCAGGTACAAGAATTCTACACTGTATTTGAGAACATAGAATATTTCTGATGAGTTTCAAGAATTCCTTGTTATAGGCTTAAAACTAAAAGTTTGGAAGAAGAGAAACACTACAGATTTAAAAGCTCAGTAACAAAATAATTGATAGTTATCCTACTTTAATTCTTTACACTGTTTTACATACTTGTGTTTTCTTCTTAAGCATAAATGTTTAAAATAATTTGGTTTCTGTAAATAAAGATCACAATTGCAACAGCTGCTACCCTGTAAGAAGAGATTATATCTTGGTCTCAGAATGTACTTGTTGGTAGTTTGCCTGCAGTCAGTCTTTTCCTGTTTCACAATTCAAAATATGTTTATAGTTCGGAGTGAATGACTACTGTCAAGTAGTCTGCAGAGTGCACTTATATGCACATTCTCTCAAAATAAATACTAAAGTTTGAAGTACTAAGTAAGTCTGTGTAAGTACAGTTGGCTGTGATAAATTTGGGGTTTATGGCTATGAATAGTTAATGCTTTTGGTGTTAATAATTTCTTAGCAAAAAATGGAATTTAGCAAACTCTGGAAACTTTGTTAACTCTCAGAATTTTCTGTCCTTCATTTCATTAAATAAATAAGCAGTTACTATAAACATGTAAAATCTCTTCAAAGGATCACAAGCATAAAGTATAGCTAAAATTGTAATAACCTGAGTTTAGAATGGGAGCATCTTTTGCATCAGTATTGAGGTTACTTCTACACAATTGTCAAGTTGAGGGAAGAACTTGTGTATTAAAACAGAGAAGTATCCTTAAAAAAAATCAAATGTGCAGAACTGAGAAGGTATCATCTACACCAAGAGGTCAAGGGATTTGGAATGAACATGATTATTAGATTATAACCCTAAATTATCCATGACTTCACCCATTTCTTTTTCGAAATAGTACTACAGTTTTGTTCCTTTGTTACTGTGTTCATTTGCAATGGTTTCAGTCTCTTTCACTCCTTTCCTAACTTATTTTACAGCTTGTGCATTTCTCACAGCTGGATAACAAGCTGGAATCCCATTGCACAACACAGCCCATGCTGATGAACAGTAATTCTATGCATGAATCATGCAGTGAAGCATACAGGAAGAAAATTTCAATAACATTCTAGTTTTTCAGGTAACCAGCACACAGAACTGAAATGGATTTTCAGGTGAAATCAGATCCTATTTCAGGACTCCGAAAGGGGACAGCTGATTTTCAAAGTTGTCTAGTACTGTCACATTTCCCTCAGGAATTATAACATTTATGGTGATATTTTTAAAATA
>WEIV01024187.1:8529-21714 GCA_013390005.1 Calyptomena viridis
TTTATTTTTGGCAAAACTACTGAAACACAGGAGAAAAAATAAAATACAGGCATAATATTGAAGCAATTAGGGTATTCAAACCAATTTGTGTTGAAATGGATGTTGTTAATGCAGATAGACCAGTGATTACTTAATATGCACAGGCAAGTAGCAATGTCTGCATAGGTATTCAGGTACTGTGTGTACAATGGTGATAATAACCATGTCAGAGCATCCTCTCAAATAAAAGAGGTATTGTTGCTATTCCATTGATTTACTATAAAAATTGAGGCACAAAATCTTCTAGAATTAGGTACTTTAAATAGCTATAAAAGTGTAAATAAATAAATGGCCTTATTTTGAGACCTATGGGATGCTGCATTCTGTCTTCAGCTCTTGGCTTGTAGGTTTGAGCACACAGGGTGTACCAGATGCATATTGTCTGTGTATGGACTTGTTAACTTATACTTCTACTGTTTGTGTGTGTGTGTAGCATCACTTTTACTCAAATTTCACCTTGGCTTTTGCATGACTGTGACACTTGTGGCACAAGTGTCCCTTGAACATAAATTGGGATGAGAAACCTTAATGAAATAATATTTTCCCCTGACTTGAAAAAAATTGCGAATTTAGCAGAAATTTTGCTTTGGAAAACATACATCCTGGCATGAAGAAATCATTATGCTTCAGCTGTGTCAGAATGAATTGTGGGGAAAGGAGGGTATTTTTTAATTGTTTGGTTTCCTTTTTTTATTCTCTTAAATATGTCAAAATAATATTTTACACATGAAAACTTAAAATCTAATTCACCTGAAAATAATAATAATTATTTAAAAAGTCAATCACTTCAAAGTACTGACATTTTATTCCTAATGAGAAACCCTGATAAAATAGAAGAATCTTAAAATCCTCCATGAGAAAGAATTTTAGGTCAAAAAGATCTCCAGCCTGTGACTCATTGATAAAGCAATAGTAGCTGCTGGATGTAACCTTTTGGCTCTCTGAATGTCCTTTACTAACACTTGGGGTATTTTCTCTGCTTGGGTATCACTGCCATCACTCCAGCAATATACAGGCACTACCAAGTTCAGTGTCCCTTTCCTGTGGAAGGCACTGCCACAGGAACTGGGCTTTCTGACCAAAAAATCCACACACACACCTGATTTAAAGTACTGAAATGAAGTTCTCTTGCTGTAATTCTGTGGTCATGGTTGCAGGCACACTGTCCCTGAGTGAGAGGAATGGCTGGTTCACTGAATCAGCTCTATACAGTTTCCATCAGCTCAACCTACCCATGCCCCTGACTGCTTCTGTTCTGTGCATATAAACCTGTTGTTAGATACTCAGAAGAGAAAGGAAAGCCTACTGAAATCTTGGACAGTCAAAGTTAAGGACACTTAATAATAATGTGGCACTTTCACATTATAGGGGATTTAAAAGCATGAAGAGGATTCCAAATCTATGTTAAGTCCTCCGCTTTGGTATCCATACAAAACCAGCGGATTTTCTGGGATATCAAGTTTATGTGGTTTCTGTCACTGGCAGAAATTTTTTTTTGCTCTTCTTTCTTTGGACTGAGATATTTTTTAGTGACTGCACAAATAAACCATGTGTGCTTATCTCCACAAATTCATCAAAAAGAAGAGAAGGCCAAAATGACTGTCAAACATCAGTAGTATGAAAAACTACTCTTCTTCCTTCACTCCAAGTTCCACACTATCAAGACAAAAAAAAAAAAGTGCTAAATTAAAATTGACTGTTTAATGCAGAATTTCATGGTTGTTCAGGCTACGGCCTTTACATCACAATAATGAGAGGAGATTAAATAAGTATCGTGTCTACATTATCCCACTGACTCAGTCAAGGTGTTTTTCTTAGCCACTTATTTGAAAATAAAACCTATTTCACGAATATTCTTTGCAAATTTGAGTAAGAAACCCCCCTTCAGTGAGGAAGAGATTTTACTGCTTGCCATTGTGGGATCAGTCACAAATGTCTTACAATATTTTTTAAGACCCTCTGATTGACTGAAGTTTCCACATGAAACAAGAGCAAATAAATGGAGCTAACAAGCTGGGAAATCTTTCTTGCAATAGTCACAAGCAAATTACTTTATGAATGTCAGAGAATATGTCCTGCAAGGAGCTGGGCTTGCCTGCTGCATGTTGAAGGTCCTGTGCACCCCACTAGCTGCTCAGATCACTGAATATTCAAGTTTTTCCAGCACAGAAAATCATCAGAATAGCCATTCCCACACCTTTGCACAACCAGTACCCCTCAAGTTATCAAAAGCAGCAAAAGCTTAAGATGATAAACATGCTGAACCAAGCAGATGTCCAGAATTTGAATGGAAATTCATGAATCCATTGTGTTTCAATGTTAGATGAAGAGAAGCTAAAAGGACAGTTTCACATTTAAGATGTTATGTCACGGGTAATTTCAGATATTACTGGAAAAAACACATTATTAAGTTTTATAATTATAGTTAACGCTGTATTTTCTAATTTCTGAAATGTTCTCAGCTTGGAAAATGAAAATCTGAAAAGAAAGTTTCCCATTGTCAGTCACTTTGATTTTCTGCATTATACTGTTTCCATACTTACAATGTTAAATTCTGAAAGATCTTTCACTACATTGGAAATTGTTCCAGTAGGAAAGAATGGATCTTCATGGCTTTTTTACTAAGTCTAAATTCAGACTATGCTTGAGCTATCACAGTCCCTTATAGGTGTGATTTTTAGCACAGAAGTCATCAGCAACATGAGTCAAGGCAGCAGTACTTTTTGGTACCATTGATCAGTTGATACTTCCTGCAGTAGTAACTTTCTGGGACATAATCTGCCCACAAAAGTACAGAATTCTGCTCTTTACTACTGCTCACTTTGCACTGATATTTCTGTCAGATTCCCTGGAGATGCCCTGAAGTTAAAGCTAAATAAAGAACATAGCTTCTGTATTTACAACTAGGATGGAACTAAAGCAAATGACTTTGATTGAAGTAATAACACAAATTTGTGCTACTGAGCAGAAAAGATCATAAAAAGATTGTTAATAGTCTATTTCTCCTCAAATATCCTCATCTGGCATTTCATATCCAGGTTAAAAGGCTTCAGAGTCCTGCTGGGGTCACCACAACATGCCCCAGCCTGGGCAAGGCTGTGTAGGAATAAAGTCTTCTCCTTGTGAAGAAATGGGCAGAGAGGGGTCATGGAGATCCTCCATCCCCAGGATGACTTGATATGTCCTCCCCATTCCCTGGAAAAGGCACCAGATGAGGCTTCCCACCTTTTTCTTGCTTTGTACTTCTCCTGGAAAAGGGAACTTTTCCACTAACGATTTTAAGGCCAATTGGCCCCATGTAAATGGATAAACAGTGTAACACAGATTATCAGAAAATAAGATTTTAACTCATAATAGCCATAACATACAAAAAAACTAAAGCTTTTAAAGTGACTTTATCTATTTCTATTTCAGGAGAATCTATATTTCCGGTAAGAGATTACTCAAGTGCACATGTGTGCAGAGTGTTACTCACTGTATTTCTGTAAAGCCATTTTCCTTCTGAACCACCAGTGGTAACTGCCCTGCTTTAACAAAAAGGCTTTGGGTGTGCAGGGTAATACAGAAACTACCTTTTGTAGCAATTGTGCCTACAAGCTCCACAATGAAAGCTGAGAGAAAACAATTTTGTGGAACAAAATCATACCTCCCTTCAGAAGTCAGTATCCATCTAAAGTCAAAGGAAAGCATAATATTTCCGGTAAGATTTTGCTTCTAAGCACAAAAATACACCCTTCAACAGTGAAAGACAAAATCTGGCCTTCAGATCAGTATTTCTAGATCACAAAATCCACCCAATCCAGCTTTGTACTGCTCCCCACAGTGAAAGCCTGAACCCCATGACAGGGTGTGCCACGGCAACCAGGACTGCCTGGGTCTGGGGCAGCTTTTATTGACAAGCCCAAATCATCTCCTTCTACCTGCTGTGCCAGAGGTTACAGTGCCACAGTGAGAATAAGCAAAAGACTTCAGTCCTCTCTTGGAAAACAATAGTTTGGGGTAGGGAAAAAGTCAAGGTGAGATTCATACTCTGTGTGGTATTACTTCTTCTTAGGACCACACATTAAACTGGATGCAAAGAACAGATTTATCTTTCCATGGTAACTCTGGAATCATTCAGGAAGGGAAAATGTAATTCATATCTGCCTTCAATATTTCTCTATTTTTTTGGCTTTCTCTTTTGTAGCAAAAAAGAAGACACTGGCTAGTCCTTCACAATTCTAAAGGTTTTATGTGCAGCTGTTGGTCAAAAAACTGTCATGACTGGTTACAGTTTCTTTAAAGGAATGCACTTATCAAGGTCTCTACACCTAGGACACTTTTTCTCAACCTCTGCTTTTTTTTTCTCCCCCTTTTTCCTATTTCTCACATTCACTTTCTTACTTTCTTTGCTGCCTCTTTCTCCTTTTTCAATCTTTCTCATCTAGCCTTTCCATTGTTATTCACCCTGTTTATTGCTTCAAGCAACCCTGACATACTGGACATCATCTGAAACTACAAACGACAGGATGCAATAAGCTAGAGAATAGCAGTAATCTGAGGAAAGTTCTTCATTCACTCTTGCTCCTAACTCTCTGTCTTCTTATCCTACATAGAAAATAAAAAAATCAATACCACCTCACAGGGCTTGATAAAAGTGCTGGACGAGTACAGCAGGCATGCTGGATATAGTAAATTAAAGTGATCAAAATTTTCCAGTCGACTCTGCCTATAGCCTACATAAACTAACAACCCTGTCTGCAGAATGTCTGTCACTCTAGAAGCTTTATTTTATCTGTGTCTCTGATTACCTAGAGAATGAGTACATATAGGGTATATGTGTGTGCATTTATCTCTATGCATATGTGTGAGAAATAGATAGGAGTAGAAATCAGCCTGTGTTTATAACAAATATTTGCTTTTAGGTGGGTAGATTTCGAATTTGCTAACATACTTGTAGGCACAAAATGTTGTGGAAATAAACATTATATCATCGTGAGATTTATACAACCAAGATCAAAATTACTGCATTGTATTTAATTTTCAATATGTCATTCCCTGCCAGGCTAGATTTTAGCCAGTGTAAATCAGCACTTAAAATACCATTTAAAGATCAGGCTTGTTACCTTTTCATGTTGTTTTTTTAGGTCTAGACATGGCTTAACAATTTCCAATCAATGTCTAAAAATGTATTAGAGAACTGAGAGACAAAGCAGGCAGCAGGGAAATCTGGCACTAGCAGGATTCATAGATCAAATACAGGAGAAGATAAATTCTTACCTCAAAGGAAAACATGCATGGATACCTTGACTTCAGAGGGATATGTGTAAAGGGTGAAGTGAGGCCTCACATTATTTCTTAATCAAAATGCCATTATGTAAAACGAGAGAATGTCTGTACGAGAAGGCTGATCTCATACTGATTCAGGAGGAATTCTATCTTAAAGAAAGGGCAGAGCAGTAAATGCTTTCACCTGGAGATTTTTCCCTCTAAGTCCACCTTTCTGATCATTTGTCTTTGGTGGATTATGCCAGTTTCTGTCTTGTGCTTAAGATAACCTGCATCTGATGAGCTACATAATTTTGGAGAAGAGGAAGGGGAAGGGAAAAGGGAAGGGGAAAGGGAAGGGGAAAAGGGAAGGGGAAAGGGAAGAGAAGGCAAGGCAAGGGTACTGTTTGGGGTAGTTCCCATTTCACTAACTACATCCTTACTGGATCACATGGAAGAACAGTTTGGAGAAGCCAAACAAGCATCCAGAATTCTTTTTTTCACCCACCAACTAAGCTTACCTTTATCTAGAAGGAAGTTCTTTCTTTTTCCTCATATTTCTCCCTTCTCTGTCCACATCTGCTTTTCTCTTTCTCTGCTTGTACAGAATTCCAGACTCTCCAATCAACTCTGCTTTGCCCCATGCCTGCCCTAGGCTAATGGGGCTAATGAACACACTCACAACACATCTGAGAAGGATCACAGAGCAGCTTCAAGGTGTCATTTCCACCACTTTTGACTTTTGTCTCCCTTCTGGTCTTGTCTCCCCTGAACACATGATAGTGCTGAGCTCATGAACCTTCTTAGGCTGCTTTTGCCTGAGGTCTACACACTGAACAAGGTATTCTGCATTAAAACAACAGAACCCAGCCCACTCAAGCAACATATGGCCAAAAATGCATGGCTTTAAATTCTTAGACCCTTTTCTGAAGCTTTCACATGGTCTCTGCTGCATTTATGCCTCTGATTTTTTTCAGTGTTCAATTTTAATCACACAACATATGCATATTGGTTCTGCATATACAGTTCTGTTTGCACATACAATTTTTATGACTATTTAGGGGGTTATGTGCACACATATATAGGCTCTGATCCTCAAACTATGTGCCAGAGTAAAATAAAAAATAATTCCAGCTGTTCAGTGTTTGTTGAGCACTGTTTGTAAGCAAGTGTACTGGACCACACGTGGTGCTTTTCTGGGATACTACAGCCTATATGTGACCACATCAAGCACAGGAGCCACACTGGGGAAAGAGTGTGGGAGTGTAAAAAATATATGGTGAAAACTCAAGCCTTACCCCAGCATGGAGTTTTATGACTTTCTCCATCAGAGATTACATCCACCTCACCAAGCTGCACAATGAGGTGCTCAGCTCAGTGTTGCACAGCTGCAAAGTCCACAGTATAGTACATTTTTGCCCAAGCAGCATGTGTCTTTGTCTATTTTTAAGCCTATTGAAGTAATTTAAGGCATTGCACCCTAAGCCCTTTTCTGTCTGCAACAGTGAATAATTATCCCCTATTAACTTTTCCCCTGTTTTTTGGTTTTCCACATGGGACTATCACTTCTTCTTTCTTCATCCCCAGACACCCTTTTTTCCAGGGGAAGTTTCAATTTTTTTATTCTTTCCTTGGGATTGCCTTTTGGTTTCATTCTGACTTCTTTTCTTCACAAAGGATATGTTCTCTGTTTGCCTTTCTCACCGGTTATCAATGAGACTTCCAGATAAAGAGGGAAAGTGCAATGCAAGCAGAGGATCATTGAGACTTGAACTGGTGCTTCATGGATGCTCCACCTGCTTGGTCTAAATTCCATAAAAACCTTCAGAGCTCTTCCAGAGAAAGTATTGCAGAGCATGACCTGAAGAAACTCAGCCTTATTCTTCCAGAGGTCACAGTGTCTCATTAACTTGTTTCTCTAAATTTCTTTCTTTTCAGAATAATTTTTCTCCACAGTTTATATTTGCATTTCACCTCTCATTTGGTTCACTTCTGCAGAACATCCCCTCATACCACATGCCCAGTTCCTCTTCAGCCACCCACAGCTGGAAACCAATACTTTGCCCTAATTAGAAGCCAAAAGCATCTTCACTGGGATGCTTCCTCAAGCATGGAAATACTGTAGCTCACTGGTGCACAGAGCACTCATCTGTGGGAGCCTGTGACCTACAGCACACAAAGAAATGTCTCCAAATATAACTCGTTGCCTGTCAGCTCTCTACCAACGAGCTTTATAGCTGGTAGGGACTTGATGGGAGTTTTTGCACACTGCCTCTTACACAGAGCAGTATCTTTAGGAGATCCCATCCATTTTTAGCACCTTTCTCCACGATTGAGGCATTGTCTACTGAAGGCAACTATTTGCACGTATAATCTGACTTTTATTAACAATCATGGATAAAATTAATTGTTAGGATATCCTACTTCTATCCTATAATATCTTAGGTAATTTTGCTTTCATCTGTTGTATTGTTTCTACTGAATACCATAAGTAATTACATAGTGTCACAAACTTAGTTCTTTTTTTTTTTTCAATTCCAAGCAATTTTAAGTTATT
Source organism: Calyptomena viridis (assembly GCA_013390005.1). Lineage (NCBI taxonomy): Eukaryota > Metazoa > Chordata > Aves > Passeriformes > Eurylaimidae > Calyptomena > Calyptomena viridis. The sequence goes on from WEIV01024187.1 coordinate 16,373, forward strand.
CAAGTAGTACAACTATATTTTTATGCCACTATAACTTAGCAGTCAAATGGATGGGTAAAAAAATTGCTCTTGGGCTGAGACCCATTTGCCAAGTTTCATTCCAGACCGATGTTTAAAGTGATGTTGTAAATCCCTACGAACAGTGGATTTGTAATGGAAATGCTGGCACAGACTTCTAAGTGTGGCAGCACAAATGACATTGCTAGAATAAAAAGCCATTATGTATTGAATTAGTAAGTAAGTATGTATTGTAGCATATATGTTCCCCTTTTTTGTCCATTTGTCCCCAGAGCTGTCTATTGGTATAGAAACTTCTTTCCTGTTATTATCATAATGTTATTTTCCTGTATCAAATACCAGATAATGACAATGATCCAGCAAGAAAACAGATCTAAATTTGTGGAATATTTATTTTATTTACCTTAGAAAAGAAAGATGCTACAGATGGTATCTTCAATTCCACTGCTCATGGACAAATTTAATTTTTGAGAGACGTATAATTTGCCCAACTGCATGTGGACTTTCCCAAACACGGCAAAAAATTCTGATCATCATAGTTCAAAAAACTTTCAGTCACAAGCTTTTGATAGTAAATATCACAGGAATATGTACTGAGCATCTGTAGTCAGAGCAGCTCTCCAAGCTCAGCAGAAGCTACAGGGGTGCTGTCAAGACAGACTCAGCATTTGGGCTTTGTCATTTAACATGTTGATTTTACAAAGCTCAACACTAAGAAAATCATTCATCTTTGTTTATAATCAAATATTTTGCTTGTATCCCTGACAAGCTGTCATGAAGATATGTTTCTGCATGATTCCTGGCTAGTAAGACTGGCTGAAAAAGGCAGTGTCCCCACTGCTTGTGAAGCTTCTTGTGTTTCTCTCACTCTCTTCACTGTCACAGCTGAAATTTCCCTTCTTGCCTGCTTTTCCCACTCCCCCTTCCTTATGCCCACTCTCATCAGCACCATTTCCCTCCTGTCTTGCTGCACAGCATATTTCCCTGGCTGTCCATACAGGCATCAGAAATGGAGGAAGGGTAGTCAGATGAGAAAGCAGTTGATCCCACTTTTTTTGAAAAAAATCCTGACAACGGATGAGCTGCAATTGATCTAAAAGGAAGGCAAAGAACAATATTTGCAATGACACTTAAGGAAAAGACAAAGTGATGCATATCATCTGAAAAAAACTGCAAGAAAGGTGACAAGCCTTGGACTCTCCAATGGTCACAAGCAGTCAGACAGACCTCTGTTTTATGTCTAACCATGAAGTGGCAAATCTAATGTAGTCAGTATGTCTTTACATAGGAGGGAAAGCAAATGCCTTTGTCATAGATAACACTGTTCCCTTATCTTGACAATCTCCTCTTAAAGCTCTGGCCAGCCTCACTCAACCCAAAACCCTCCTGAATGACTGAATGAATTCACAACCTGACACACCATCACTGCACCCAAGAAGTTCACTTCCCCTTTTTAGGCAAAACACGTTCTATGCTTTAGGCCAAAATCAGTTCTAACTAGAGAATATGGGGCTCCATTGGAATAAATGGACATCTGTCCACTTGTTTGCAAGGATCAATGTGTTTATTATAAAATAACTTTAAATTGCTTTGAAAACTCATCAATATCTGGGAAAGAGAAATGTTATATTTTCTAGCTGAAAGAAGATTGCGGGCAGATTTAAATATTTCCTATATATCCTCGGAGTAGATTAACCCAAGTGAATTTTAATTTTTGAAAAATTTCAACAGTTTTAAATTTCTGGGGGAAAAAAATCTGAAAATATGATCTTTTTGCTGCAAAGTTGCCAAAAGTGGACTAAACAAAAAAATTAGAATTGTTTCAATTATTATGACCTCTGTAAGAGGTTCTCTACAGCCAATAAAAAGGATTATGACTATTGTTATTGGAAAGAGCTGTGTCTAATGTTTCATCAGGGTTAAAATCAGTTGTTTTAACAACCTGAAACTCTTCCTTTCAAAATTCTTATCCTGTTGTGCAACGTTAGGCTTTTACTGACTATGACTCAACTTTTCTTTGATTTCCTTTTTTTTTTCCTTTCAGCACAATTGCAGCAGTGGCACTTACATACTAACATCTTCAAAAACCTGCTGCTATAGGGGTACCTACTCAGAAAGAGTGAGAAATCATAAAGTGATAAAATTGTAGTGATATAACTGACAGGCACAGCTAGTATCACTGGGATGGTCAAATTAGAACCTTTTGTAGGCTGGAACTGGCAAATAAGTCTGCAAAATAATAGTTGAGGAATCTCAGTTCATAAAGAGATGTCACTGATAATTAATCTTGAGGTGTTATGTAGGATTCTCTTTATGAGAGTGGAGTGCAGCTGTTAGTATTGAAATATCAGCTTGTACTGCAGAATTCCAGAATAGAATAAATATTCGAGCTTTTTAAAAGTAAGAAAATATGTCCTCTATAGTTTTGCATTTGTAGGTCCTATTAATTTGCCAATCATCTGAAGATATAATTTGGTCAGTTGCTTGCATCTCTTAATAGCATTTATTAGAACTTGAGAAAAATGACCTCTCAGAAATCCAAAATGTCCTTTTATACGAGTTTTCTGTGTCTGCATTCATGTCTTCTTTGTGTTTGGCCTAGCAAATGGGTTTATTGAAACATTTCAAAGAGAGCACTTTTTTTGGAATGGCCAGTTCCTTTTAGCACATTCAGCAAGAATATATTTGTGATTTCTTTTGCTTAGGATTTAATTAGTTGAACTAAGTAGGGAACGAAAACCATGCCAACGTGACCCACTGTGTCCAATCAAAGCACTTCAGATATCAAATACTGGATGTACAAAGTGAACAGCTTGTGAATGAGCTGCAAACTAAAGTAGAGAAGGAGTTAATCCTCTCGCTGGCTTAGAGGAAAGATCACAGTTGCCAGCTTGTATATAGGAATTTGCAGGTTGGTGGGGCTGGGCCAGCTCTGGGGAATTAACTAATTCCTTCATCTTCTTCCAGTGTATTATAAGATGTCTGGGCTAGAGGAAGTGAAGCCTGAGACTGGTGGGGAAGAGTCAGTCAGTAAATAATGAGGATAATGATAGAAGGAAAAGAACCAGAGAGAAGTTCTTCTAATCCTGGAGTTTTGGAGAAGTGGCCCCTGTGTGGCCTTGCAGCAACCTGTGGGAATCATAGCCTCAGTCTGAACTTCATGGAAGGCAATCCCCTCTTGCTTTAAAGAGCAGGACATAATTTATTGGCTTTATTTAAGAGGAGGTTGAAACATGACACAATATAGATTTTTTTCTCTGCTCGTAGCAATGCCAATTCAGAAACTGACCTGGCACTGATGGCAGAAAATAGATGAGGTGGTTTTCTTATATGCATGGAAAAGAAAGCATTGGAAGACGGGGTGTGTAAAAATCGTTTTCCTTTCCTACTTTGCTAACAGAAAGGTCACATATAAAGTTTGGTTTTGTCATGAAGTTGTAGTTGCTTTCATGGTGAGATTGAAAGAGGGAAGTCCACCCTCCCGAGGAGTGCAGTGTGTGGCTTGTGTTCTCACTCTGTATGAAGGCATAAACTGAATACAGAAATATATTCACTTAAAATACCAGGAATAGCAACTTTCATGTGAGTAGCTTTGGCCCTCTACTACCTTTATGTAAACTTCACCATTTTTACAGACCCCAGAATTTAGTCCAGGTTATACCAATTTGTAGTTCAGGTATTTGAGTATTATGTTAGATTCATAATCCTTATCAACCTCCAGATACTTCCATACCCTTTGTAAAAAACATCTCATACTGAGGGAATCAACACTCCTTATTTCTGATGTATTTCTTTTCCCACATATTTCTGAAGCTTTGGGGTTACAGGAGGTAGCAGAAGCTCATTCAATGGCAGATTACAGGAATAAACAAGACAGGAGAACAAAGACCTGATTATGGTGAGAAGCTGTGGAAACCCAAATATCCAAATTAAGGGATGAATGCACCCTCATCCAAGAGGACAGAGAAGGTTGGGACATGTGGTCTTTTTAAGAGCTTTAATGCTTGAATACAGCAGGAATAAAACCAGAGCAGCAGACACCAACATAAAGACAATTGCAATGCCTGCCACAAAATATACAGCCTCCATATTGCTGCAGGGGAAGGTCAAGTGCTTGTGATGACATTGCTCCCTCACATGCTTTTATTACATCTCCCCTACCAGGCACGAGCTTGCATAACTTGCACCAAATACTAGGTACACAGAACAAGTAGAATTTATTTGTCAGCAGCCAAGGGGAGGAAACTGTCCACATGACATTTGCTTTTCCAGCTATGCTCCACGTCCCACCATCTGAATAAGTTATATTCATTTTACACTCACTGAAGGCTTTGCTGAGACAGGTTGCACTGCCTTGACACAGCTGGATGTAGCTACGCTCTGACTGATGGTCAATTTACACCCAAAGAATAACCTTCCTTTAATATACTGCTGAATCAAGAAATAGCTCTACCTGCATCATGTATGAATTTGACCTATGTACCATCATTGCATAATTTATACAAATTCTGTGGAGTAACTGGCTAAAGTATTATACATTTTTCTGTTATTTTTCTGAACTATTTCACATACTGACAAGTTCATGAGTAATATTTTAAAATAAAATATTTTATTTAATAATAAAATTACTTGTAAAAACAAGTAATATTTTTTTTGTTTTCCTCTGAAGAATTCAGGTTGGAAATTCAGTGTAGTTTATGTCTCTTAAAAACTGTGAAGTAAACTGAGCTGTAGGTTCAAATGTCTTATTCAGTGTTCCTTACATCCTTATTCTGAGATTTATTTTTTTTTAAAGAAAACACACAGTTCTTTCCTACAGATTCAGTTGTTCATAAATTATATACAAGTAAAGTAAACTCATGCCAAATGCAGGCTCCTGTTTGGAAAAAGTCAGCTAATGTTAAAGCCTCCCATTATTACCATTTCAGTTACACTGCCTTGGAATCTGTCCTCAGAAAAATAAAACAAATATGTAAAAACTGGATCATCAGCTTGGTGCTTCAGCCACCAGTCTGGAGACATTTGCAGGTGGCTTCAATAGGAGCTGAATTGTGTTCAGAATAAGCATCAATCTTTTTCTTTCTTCTTTTTTCTTTTCTTTTCTTTTCTTTTCTTTTCTTTTCTTTTCTTTTCTTTTCTTTTCTTTTCTTTTCTTTTCTTTTCTTTTCTTTTCTTTTCTTTTCTTTTCTTTTTTCTTTTCTTTTCTTTTTTCTTTTCTCTCCTCTCCTTTCCTTTCCTTTCCTTTCCTTTCCTTTCCTTTCCTTTCCTTTCCTTTCCTTTCCTTTCCTTTTCTTTCCTTTCTTTTTCTTTTCTTTTCTTTTCTT
>WEIV01024187.1:24305-48088 GCA_013390005.1 Calyptomena viridis
AAAGTATTACAGGAAAATACTTAACCATGACGTTTAGTTTTATATGAGCTTTGTTTCCTGTCAATAGTGGTGATGAACTTTGTAAAGAAAAACTAATACTGGAGGCTGACAATAAGCTTTCAGTGTTGTAAGAACCAGGAAGCACAAGGAACTACATGGACGGCCACAAAAGTGTTGTGCAAGTAGTGCAAAATGAAGGGCTTAAATCTCCCATGCCATGGATTTCAGAATACAGTAATAGAGTTAAAATATGTTTAAGAATTTATGTCTCAGCAAGAATCTCCCGACAAAGTTTCTACAACAACCTTTTCCACTTTCCTAGGAATTCATTTTAGTGTTTAATCCTGAGCACTCAACAAGGGAAGCTGTCTGCCAGAATAGTCAGAGGATATAGTGCCACTAATTGTGAATTAAATATAAAATTATAGATTCTCCTCTATTCCCATGCACCCAGTTCTCTTTCCATTAGTTCAGTGTCAAGTGTTGCATTTAACTGTGGCATGTATGGAGAAATAAGGGTGATTTTTAAAATATCATCTTTTAAAAATTACCTCTTGTAAGATACAGTATCTATTAACAAACTGCTTTTCTAGACTGGAGTTACAGAGTTCGGAGCAAAGTGTAACATGTCTTCTTACCCTAATCAAATTTACAAGCAAATAGTCTAGAATGCATATGTGAAATTAAAGTTCAGTGAATTTGGTGGGGAACTGTTGTGTTTGTTTGTCTGTTTTCATTCACTTGGGCATAAGGTAAACCACAAACCACTGACACTGTGGAAGTTAACTACTTTTTACATTTATTCCCTCACATCTCCCCAAATAATAACAGTGATTAGTTAGTCCATATTGCATGTGGACTGTGCACTAGTGCACTATGGATTAATTGCTGGCTAAATGGCTTCTGAAGGGAAGACAGACACATTGCCACATTACAGAAAACTGCACTTTTTCACCTTTCCAGACTGGGGATCTGGTCTAACAAGCAGTTACATACGGGAGTAACTTTATCCACTGGGGCAGTTAATCCAAATTTTACATATAAGTATGAAAAAGTTATCATGTGCTCATACAATTATTAGAAGAAAAAAGAAACAGCTCCTTTTCCTATTATGTCCATTTTGAATAACACAAAAATAAAAAGTATGGCAATCTTCCACATCCCAAGTCTGATAGAGATGCTAAAATAATGGAGATGACTAGCTGGGTAAAAAAATCCTCCAGACAGGAGTTTGCAGTTATTGTTTACATTTACACAGTCCCAGGGATTTTCATGCTGTTTAACAGGCCTCCAAGATAGCTAAACTTATCATCCAAAAATGTTCCCCTATGTGGCACACAAATGACGTGTGAAAGGTGGGAGTGGAAATCCTGCATACAGCATTAATTCAGGAAAGCTTGCTTTTGTATTAAATGTTGTGTTATGTGAGTGGTTCTTTTCTTTAAAAGATCGTGCAGAAAAATTCAGACTTAGCCAATCCTATGTAAGAGAAAAGATGCAGTAACATTAGTGAAAAAATAGGGAAGTAAAACTTTGCAATGTTCCTCTTTTATTCTGAGTGCTTTCTGCAGTATGTCTGGGGGAGGGTTAGACATTGGAGGATCCCACTACCTTTACAGATGTAAAGTCTGGGGTTAGAAAGCAGCATTTGCCAGGCTAAGTAACTCTTCTACAGACTGCTAGGGCACACATGTTTTTAGGATCACGCAATATTCTACCTCATTTCCAGCAAGAAGCTGTGGAAACATAGCCTGTATCAATTATGTGGCTACAAGTCTTCTGAGAAGTAAGTGTGCTTCAGAGCAAGGGGGTTCAGGCCAACATCTAACGTTCCTCTTGGTGAAATACTCCAGTTATCACCCCTAGCTCTCCATGCTGGCCTTCCCCCTTCCCACACCACACAGTGCCAGTGAGTCTGCTTTCAGGGTAAGAAAGGTATTAAACTATTAGAAAGCATCCAAAGGAGGGCAACAAAGATGGTGAAGGGCCTTGAGGAGAAGCTGTATGAGGAGCAGCTGAGGTCACTTGGTGTGTTCAGCCTGGAGGAGAGTGAGGGGAGATCCCATTGCAGTGACAACTTCCTTGTGAGGGAAGGAGGAGGGGCAGGCACTGATCTCTTCTCTGTGGTGACCAGTGACAGGACTCAAGGGAATGGCCTTAAGTCGTGTCAGGAGAGGTTTAGGTTGGATATTAGAAAGAGGTTCTTCAACCAGAGGGGGTGTGAGCACTGGAACAGGTTCCCCAGGGAAGTGGTCACAGCACCAAGGCTGACAGAGTTCTAGAGGCATTTGGACAATGCTCTCAGGCCCATGGTGTGACTCTTGGGGATGGTCCTGTGCAGGGCCAGGAGTTGGACTTGATGATCCTTGTGAGTCCCTTCCAATCCAGCATATTCTGTGATTCTGTAACAGGTTCAAACTTACTCTTCTCCTTTCCCCCCACTTCCCTCTAGGAAGATTGTCTCCTTAAATTGTTTTGAAAAATCATCTCTTCTGACTCTTCCTTCTTACAAGCCCTGTTCTCCAGCATCACACAAGGAATAGATTTCTGGTTTTCTTCATCTCAAGGAAATGCTTTCCTTGGCCACTGCAACTTTAAGATGTAAAGACTTTCAGATAACTGAGTAGTAGACTTTGGGAATGAGAAAGTGGTTGCTTTGTTTTTCTGAGTTTTCAAAACTCCATTTCACATTAATTCATGGAGCTCACCAGACTTCAGTGTCATAGGAGCACTTTCCCACCATAGGCCCGGGGACCACTCTGTCTTATCTTGAGTATTAGCCAGAGCTCTGCTGCTGACTCTGTAGCTTTGTGTGCAGAACCCTTGATACTTTGGGAGTCTGCTACCACAATCTTTCCTTGTTTACACAACCTGCTGAGGGAAATGAAAATCTTAGCCCTCAATGAATGCCGAATTCCAAAGAGTAAAGAAAAATAAAAAAAAGTTTAAAAAAATCCTTGCAGCGTACATTCTTAGTTTGATTACTAGGTTGAAACCTACATTAAAGCACCTTTGTAGTTTTTCGTGTTTAACAGACATTAGTTTTATCTTTCACTGTGTCACATCTTTCCTGACATTAGAATACTAACTAAACAACCACCTGTCTGAAATGGCCATCTTACCTATGTGTTTCTAAAGACATAGAATTGTTATCCAACTCTGATTCTGAAACAATGCTTTGTATCAATGTGCTCGATGCACTCCCTTCTTTTCACCTCACTGGCTTCTGTGTAAACTCGGTAGGAAAAGTTATTCCAAGTCTGAGTGAAAAACTTCAACATGGTAACGTTGCAAGGCTATGAAAAGTCAGCTACAACACATTTGTGTTTGCAGAAGACATCAGTGCATCTCCCAAGTGCATCAAGAGCATCAGGAGATGGAGTCATCTTCAAGCAGACTTTGGCTGATTGCACAGGATGACTGATAAATGCTCCATCACTTGAATATCCTGGGGTTTCCATGGCTAATATCTACTTTCTCATATTCTGGATGTCGCTTCTCACTTGGGTCCTCTGGCGCCCTAATCCCCATGCCAGTGTCACTCATGGCAGTCAGTCTGTAGAGTTACAAGATCAGCTGAGACATGGATCTCTAATAAGATTAAGATTCATCAGTATTGGTTTAGTCCTTTCCTTTTCTGAGGGAGAGCAACAGAATTATTCAAGACTTGCAACAACAACTCCAAGCAGTTGCTAAATATAAACAAAAATTGTAAAGCAACAATAACAAAAAGCATTTGATGTTTTGCTTGAAAATATCTTTTCTTTGACTTCATATGGATTAGCATTTTTTCATGAAGTCATGTACTTGTCAGCACGTATTTTGATACTTTGGTAGTTAAGTTTCTCAGTGATTAAGAGAACTGATGCATGTCCTTGCTCTATTCTCTTCTATCTTGGTGCAGCAGCTTTACATCTTACATGAGCAAATCACAAAGCCCTGTCAACTGGGATATACTGCTGTTTTTTGAAACTGTGTCTTTGAAGTAGTCAGAAAACTCAAGTTCACTATTGATTTACAAACCAAATGTTTTGTTAGCATCTTGTAGGATACTTCCAGGAAGTTTCACGTGGAGATGCATTACACCTTCTCCTTTGTGTAGTAACTTCAGGTCCCACACTGGTGTATGTCAATTGGATTCCACAGAAATCTAGGAAAGGCCAACTTTCCATAGGGCAACCAACCTCCTCCCCCACCTACCATGGCACCCAAATCCCAGATACTGTAGCTTTGAGTGACAGCTGGATTTTGAATCCCATGGGGAGACTCTATGCCTCTTGACAGATTCACTGTGACACTGCCCAGACTGCCTGCAAACTGGCAGACAGCTCTGTTTGCCAAAAGTCGACATTATCTAATTGGCATTTCAGCCCACTTCTCATTTTTAATGGACATGAGAAAGACCCAGCCAGCAGAGTGCTGAAGCAGTGGCAGCATGTTCAGGCTGTGCTGGCTGCAGCCTCTCTTGGACAGCTGCAGGATGGCAGCAGCACCCGGGCTGTGGAGGCTGGTACTCAAATCTGCTGGACCAACCACTTGATGGAAAATACAGGAACTGAGGAGGAGAAAGGAGACAGCAGAGGAATGGCAATTTTAGGAGTAGATGCTAGTAAGCAAAGCAATGTCACATTATTGTGGTGGCTAAATAGCCTAGGCCTCCTAACATATTTTACAGCTGTCCTCAATGGAAGAACAGGCTTGCCACAACCAAGAATATAGTCAATATATATATATACTAGTCAGTAAAATGATGTACATCTCACAATGTATTACGTTCAAAAATATCAAACCTTCAAAAGAGTAACTTGGATCAGAGTTCACACAGTGGGCCACCTGCTGAAACACCTGAGAGATGCCAAACCATATTTTAAGGTGGCTGTCTATTCATTCATAATTGTTGCCTACATCTCAAGAAATAGATCCGTTTCTCTTTTTCATATCTATCTGCCTGGCCTGTCAGAGCAATGGTAGATCACTTTTTCTCACTGTACTAACCTGTGGTTTTCCAAATAAATTATTACACCTCTCTTGGCTTGCAGCAATAGTGTAGCAGAATGGATAAACAATTCACGTGGTTCAGCCATCACTCTAAATCTTCATCAGACACCGTTTCAGTGGCTGCACCCCTTTATCTCAAACGTGTCATTCCTAATTTCCTGTCAGAAGGTCTTTCCACATTATTTCATATTGCCTTAAAAGGCAGGATATACATCCATGGGAAAAACACTGTACAAAATACTGCCTGGAAGAGAAAAGATCTGGTGCAAGACAAATGGGTATGAGTGCTTGAAGTTTCATTGAAATCAAAATTGGTATCCTGTAAGATTTTTAAATCTCACCACTCTAAATAAAGTGGGGGGGGCAGGGAAGTAAAAACTACCAGATAAATTCATGACCAAATATGAGGGGATATAATTATTTGTATAAGTAGTGCTTTTAAAGAAAAAAAAAATAGGAAAAGTCCAAGGTTTTGAAATTTAAAATATAATTTTCAAGTAAATGTTTTCTTTCTACTTACATTTCTTTAATGTCAGCTTTGTGTCACTTGGTGAAGTTGGAATATTTAACACTGCACTCCCTTTTGGTAAGCATACTTTCCCAAATATGGACTGCACCAATGATGGAGGACATTTTTAAAGCTCGACATCAAGATGGTTTTTAACAAGGTACTGTAAAAGGATTTTCCAGTTTTAGTGAGCATTACAACATTATTCATCATTCTAACAACATATTAAACACAAAGGAAAGCTTTTCTACTGTCTTAATAACATTTTCCATAATACCCCCTTCTAACTGCATGCAGGTGCATGTTTTCAGCCACTCTTTACAGTTTCTTAACAATCATTACAAATCCCACTTATCTAAACTAGTGATTAAAAACCTTTAAGAGGAAGCTGTTTAATTAAAAGTAAAGTAGACATTTATTGTGTGTTTAGTGTGCCAATTTTGCTGTGACCTAAGAACCATTCTCTAATTAAATTTTGCAATTCTTTCATATATTACAACTACAATATGATAACACAGAAGAAACCTAACAGCTAATTCAAGACTCCTATGTGCATTTCTAAAGCATTAGTTTGGCTAAGTTTTAAAATCTGAGGCTGGAATTTGCCCCTGTTAAAGTCTGTAGGAATATATATATATTTTTGATGTCGACTTTAACAAAACCAGAATGATACATGTGGAACTCATGGTCACAATTCATTTATATACATTGAACTTAATCTGTCATCTTTGGTTTCAGTGGAATCAATTCTGGATAGATAAAATCATTCCACACTCAGCATTTTCTACAGCTTAGAAACCTAATTTTTGTCACATTTTTTCTTTATTATGCACACATATACAGAGAACCTGACATTAATTACTCTCACACTAAAGCAAACCAGAAAAAATTCCACTGCTCTGCATATATTCACACCAGAAAATCAAATTGCTAAACCACACGTGCTCATTCACTCACTGGATAATGCACATCATTTTGTTCATTCATAATACACACACTTCCATACATATTCACACTAAAAGCAGCAAGCCTTAAGCTCAAAAGGTTGCCTTTTTGTTCAGGGGATGTTTGTGATCTACCAGTAATGCCATGATGAAGCTTAAAAGAGCACTATAAAGTGATACCACGGCTGCAGCGACTGACAGTGACGTGAGAACACACCTCTCTTGTTCAGTTTTTTACCATTATTACTTTAGCACTGACATCTGACCTCTTTAGCTGCTTGTGTGTAGTGAAGTGTTCCTGGCTCACACCTGGCGTCAGTAATAAAGCACAGCATGCATAAATAATGAAGATATGTTTGTGAAACTTCACTAAGTGGCAACTGCCTGTGACAGAGATCCTGCTACCAGCACTTACTGCTGTAAAGGTTTGTTAATGGAGGCTGCTCAGAGGATGACAAAATGACCCAATTAAAGTTTATTCCAAATGACATCAGGGTCATAAAAGGAAACAAAAGAGGAGGAAATGGCTCCAGTGGTTTGAAAATATATCGCAATGTATATTAGTGCATTTGCACTTCTTGTTATCACTTCATATTCACATAAAGCAATATCTATTGAAAGCCAAGTTAATGAAAAAGGCGACTGATGGCTAGACAGAAAAATGATGGCTTGTGACACTCTGTTGGACATGCTTTCCAGGAAAAGATCTAGTAAGAAAGCCTTTTGAGACTGGGATAGGAGAGAATTTCTCCTGCCAGATATTGGACCAGAGACTTTCCAGATGACCAAAAGATTTCAAATTCAAGTAGTCAGTCCATTTGTAGGAAAGAGCTCTCAGATACGCAGTAAAATACTTCTAGTGCAGGGTTTGTCGTATTCTGATTTATTCTGAAATTTCTAGATGAGGGCTGGAACTGTAGGCCCCTGGAGGACTAGACATATGGCCCAATTTACAGAAAAGTTATTTGCTCCTAAGTGCCCCTTCCATTGGAAAGGAGGAAATGTGTGTAAATGAAAGGAGACTGAGGTGCTCCAATGAGAAATCAGCAGGCAATAAAGTGTCAGTGATTTTGAGCCACCTGCAGTTAATTTTCCATTGGTTCCAGTCATCACTCTGCACAGGGAAGGAGGAAAGACTATTTAATTGGATTTCTTTTGCATTCGGACTCCACCGACACCTCGTGATGTACCTAATGCACCAGTGGGGATCAGAGTGTGATGTTCTTTTCCAGCAAGCAGGAGCAACAAGGAGAATATGGAATCAGACCACAACTATCACTTCTGTGTATTCATTTTGGTACAATCAATACAGATCAACTCAATTCTTTCTCAGAGACTGTGAGGCCACTCTGGAAATCCTAGAAACACTCCTTACACAGTGCAAAATGAGAATATTTAAGGGCATTTTAAATTTAGGGCATTAATTGAGGGGCATTTTTACTCCTTGGAAGCCTAGGAAACGAAGGTCACAGAGAAGCTTCACTTTGAGTACATCAGTTTCAGTTGATTGAATGAAATGCAGAGTCCTACTACCCAGAGAAAGGGTGCCAGAAACCAGCTCTGATTAACTAAGTTTCACTATGACACTTTTCCCATGTTTTAGGTGAGCAAAGTGATATGTTGTTTGCAGTCCTGTTATCATGTTTTAATAATTCACTGCTGCTCCAGCTCAGACATGCTGCTCCCCTACTGCAATCAGGGTTGATTCGTAGCAAATTTCATTTTTTAGGAAAATTCATTTTCAAGAATTTAGATGTTTGTTTGTTTTGGCTTGGGTTTGGGGGGTTTTTTGTATTTTACACTGCTACATACTTGCAGCAAGTATTCAATCAACTGCCTTTTGCAGGCAAGGAGCAACAAGCTGGTTTTGCATACATGAGCACCTCACCAGCATAAAAACACACTGATAAAGATGTAAATATGGGTCAGTGGCTGCATAAGCTGGGAACATTCCTATTTCTTGGGATTGCCTATTGCGGCCCCACTAAAACATATTTTAACGTATTAAGATGCAGCTTCAACTTTGTAATTTCAGTCTTCACCAGAGAGAAAGGATACTGGGCAAAGAGAGCTGGGAAAACATTTGGTTACACTTTTTTGACATAGTAGCACATCTTTCAACAGCCCGTGGCTCAAAACATCCTGGGCCACGGATTTCATGTTTAACAGCCCTTGGTGAATATATTTCTCTACTGACTGTGCCTGAGTTTTGAACCTACATAAATTTTTGGCACCTATTTTATGCCAGCACTAAAGCAAAATGAACACCAAGCCTCCACAGACTGCTGATTTAATAGAGAAACACAATTTTCTCACAATGATTGGATGCTTTCCTTGCAAAGTGTGATGCTAATTGGAATACAGTTATCTTAAGCCTGAAGATTTTGTTTTGGTAGAAATAATGATAAAACAAGTAGAGTCATACTTGCCTTAATAAAAAGTCATCCTACCCTTTCAATATGAAAATGGGATTTGACCCTCGTTAGCTAAATGAGTTTTAGTGAGAAATTGAGCAGTAACATTTTTGGACAATTAGTCTTCACTATGCTGCTTTTCTTAGTAGAGAAAAATATTTGCCTTCTACCCTAGCCCCTTTCTGATGTTTCTTGGCATGTGTTACTTTATTGTGAAGGAAGATCCTTCTCACATTCCAGGAGTAAGTGTGTGTCCTTGTAAAATCAACAAGATTAAGAAGTTTGCCTCAAGGCAGTAATTCCTGCCTTGGCAGAATATAATGCAGACCTGCGTATCAATGCTTCCTGTCACCTATTAAAAAGATGATGTAAATCCTGAATAACATCCTCCTCAAAACTGGGGGTAAATGTTTTTTTCATTTACATTTGTGCAATATTTCTAGCAGATATATTTTAAATTTTGTCTTCCGTTTGCCAGCAGAAAAAAGAAATTATGTTACCGCATAAATCCACGCTGTGTAATCCCAGCATCCCCAGTAGGATTTTATAAGATCACTTCTTGGGAAGAAGACGTCCAAGAAAGCAGACCACAGGCAGTTCAGCAGTGCTGTCTCCCAGCTCCTGCTGCCAGAGCCATCCCACAGACCTTGGTGAAACTCCTAACACGCTGAAAGCAGTGATGGGCTCAAATCCTCTCCCAAAAACAGGTCCTCAGTAAGCAGTCATCTTTCCTCATCACCACTGGGTCAGTGCCAAACCAGTGTGATTAGGCAGGGAGGGCACTGCTGTAGTACAGTAGCAGCAACTTTTTGGAAGGAAAGCAAACCAACAGCCCTGGTTGCTTGTCCTCTCTTTGGAAGTTCAGTGGTATTTTTGTGGTGCATGAGAGCTCTCAGCCTCAGACTTCTGACGAAATTTCTATTGTAGCTAATTATATTCTCCTTATCTACAAACCCCCCATGCTTCATCTTGCTTGAGTGGAACTTTTCCAACCAAATGTTTTTTCAATGGAAAACTGCTGTTTGATTGAAAACAAAGCTCTTCTGAGAAAGTGTCAACTTCAACGAAATCTGAAAAACAATTACAACTCCTTCAGTAAGGTTGAAATACCCTGCATTAACCTTTTGAGAACAGTTACTCCATTTTTCATTTTGAAATTACTCCTTCAGATTGTGTTATATTTTAAATTGAGATTAAAGACTGGGGCTTAAAATGAAATTGTTTTGAAAATATTACTTAAAGTGATTTGATTTTATTCTAAAAATGAAATTTTTTATCATTTGCAACTTTGCTCATTTGCTCTTGGTTCTATGCTATGGTGCATCACTACTAACCTCAATAAGGAAATTGATACATATTCTTCACACAAGATTTGCATTTCAGTCATGGTGACTTTAGCTGGGT
Source organism: Calyptomena viridis (assembly GCA_013390005.1). Lineage (NCBI taxonomy): Eukaryota > Metazoa > Chordata > Aves > Passeriformes > Eurylaimidae > Calyptomena > Calyptomena viridis. The sequence goes on from WEIV01024187.1 coordinate 34,574, forward strand.
AACATAAAGAACCAAATTTTTCTTTCTGCCATTGCTCTGAAGTCTTATGCTGACCTTCTGTATTAACATTATTGGTTGCTTTTACAAGTGAACTCCTGTTAAGTTTTTAAAAACTTTATATATCACAGCCTGAACAGTGTGTCACTGAAAATCAGTCACATATTTCTGCTTTACACATACATAAGAAAAAGAGAAAAAAAACAACACATTCTGATGAAAAAACTTCTAAGATGTTCACAGCTGGATTTCCTCTGCAGAAAACATCTGATTCCTCCCTTTGGATAACACTTTCCATATAGCTTCAGCTGCAGAAGTGAGTACCACATACCAGAGACAGCAAGGCAAAGGGAGACTTCAAAACATGACAACTTACAAGTTATTGAGAACTTTTGGAATTGTATGTGACAGCAATAGAGAGCACAAAGTTACTTAAACTGCTATTTTAACAGTGTAGTTAGAAGATGGTGCCAAACATCCTCATTAGACTTTTGCTTCTTGACAGTCCTTTTGGGTACAGAAAAATGGAACAGGTTAGTGTCAAGAGAGTGGTCTTTTGATGACAATTCAGGTTGAACTTCTAACACTGTCTATCTTACAATACAAGGAATGGTTGTGTGTCCTTGCCACTTCTGAAAACATGTCCTATGGATTGTGCCCACCAGTTGTCACTAGCAAAGAATGATCTTAACATCTGGCCTTAATCTCATCTGAAATGCCATAGGAAGAACAATGCTAAAGTATTTCACAGGGTTGTCATGAAGTTCAGTCCAGTAAGTACAGTTTACAAACACATTATCTTTCATAAATTCTCACCAGCCAAGGACCTGTCCTTGAATCCTGATTTAGAAGTACATATTCTGATTTAAACAAATCACATCAGTCTACTTCTAATTGGTTCTTGCTTGAATATTAGTTTATGAGATTTTGAAGCATCACAGTGTCACTCAAAGAAAGCATTCATAAAGTTTGTAGTACATAAACAGAGGTGCAGGCATTAGAGAATATTTGTAGAAGTCAGATAGAAAACCCAGGTCCTAACTCAGACTTCATCTTAAACTTATCTGTTTAAGTTCATGCCTGTTAGTGCATTTTGGAACCCTTATGCATCTGGCTGAAGCATAAACTCCATCAGACAGAAATGCTGTATCTTGTTATCCAACATAGGCAGGCAGCTTTCTAGATGCTTGAAGTTTATGAAAGCTATAGCATCTAAATACAACTTATTGAATCTGTTAAAACTCTTTGTAACAGAGGTACAAGAACAGAGGTCACCAGTATTGGTAAAGAATGCTCTGAGAGAACCTGGCCTTACCAGAAAACACACATTTATCAAAGCAAAATCATTTTTCTGAAAATACGTCTAGTTTGATACACCCTAATTAAATCACAGGTGTGGTTCTGATGGAGAATTATTCTTTCATGGAGAATTTCTGCCAGGAAAGATCCTGTTACAAATCCATGTGACCTAGGCTCCCAAAGCAGGACTTCTAAAGTCTTTTGTCTTTCAGTTCTTTGTCTTACCAGCCTTCTATTAGAAATGGAGGTCTCTGTAACTGATGTCTTGCAGGGGACTTTTGAAGCTTGTTGCTTTTTCAGTTGGGTGGTCTGATGCTGAAATCTTCCTTAAAAAATGGGAAATACATAGTGCTGGACGAAGCTTGGCTATTTTTGTAGATTGTGAAAGAATACAAACCCATACCCCACTTAAGACAATCAGTCTTACTAGTGAGTCTAATGGATTTCTGAACCTTTTCTTGAAAAGAATCTGATTAAACCTTCTTATGGTTCATTGTTATCTTCTAATACAATTTTGTCAGGTGATCCACCTGGAAACTGGTACCAGACCTTCAGCCTGAACTCAGATAGTACTCTAGGAGACCTTGCTAAATTGCTTCAGATAATATGCTCAACAATGCACAGCCCAAAATTAGGTTCTCTATGAAACTACTTCATATTAATTGGTTGTTTGAATGCCAAATGAAAGAGTAATACTTCCTCTTCCTTCGCCCCCTCAGACTCTCTCATACACAATTGAAATTTCACTTAGGCCAAATCAACTTGGTGATATACAGCCAGGAGGGGGGATAGTTCTTTCATCCAATTTGTTCTTCATGTGTAAATGTGTAAATACTAATCAAAATGCACTTGGATAGTAGGAAAGATTTCTTTATTCAAAAAGAATTATAAAGTAGCACATTAACAGAGGAACTAAAAAATATGCTAGTCATGACAAAGTATTGATTGCAAAATAATGTGATGTCAACAACACAATAATCACGTTTGCAGGTAGGAGCTTTACATACATTATACAGCAAAGGCTTTACTGTTGAAATGGAAATATAAATCAAACACTATGTATTTCTAGAAAATAAAGCATTGTTCACATACTAATACCCATCTTCTACATCATGATGAAGCATTATGATCTCTGTCCTGGACTGAATAATGAAAAAGGAAAAATTCAGTATTTGGAATTAAATCTGATGTAGATGACATTTAAGGTCATGAAAGGCAATCTTAGTTGTACTGAAATCTTTTAATCTTATTTGCAGATTATTCCATCAGTGGCTCCCTGGAGTTGCAAAAGGATTTTATTCTCATATCTTTATTATTTAATTGAATGTTGAAAGTGTAACATATTGCAAATTGCTCTTAATTTAAAAAAGTACTTTCTTGTCTCAACATCATTGCATTTGCAGAGCTATAGGAGTACTGACTCAGAAATATACCTGGGCAAATTCAGTAGTGGCATGCAAAGTGGTTGGATGTAATTAGGTAAGGAAATGACTATAGGGGGTGAAGTACATAATCATACTTAATTGCAATTCAACAGATGTTCAAAATTACTGTATCTTACACCAGTCTGATGTAACAGCCAAATTTGACTCTATATTATATCAGGATGCAATTCCTATTGAAATCAGCAGGTCCACATAATTAGGGGTATCACACTACTGACTTCTGTAAGCAGGAATATATTTGGCCCCGTGCAAACTCAGAGCTTGTCTCTACTGTTGTACAAGCCTAAGGCTGAGCTCTTGTCTTCACCTTGGCCTGGACCAAGTGTTTTCTCAGCATAATTGTATCAACAAAGTCAAAACCTTTCTCTCACTGTCTTATGTTCTTTCTCCCAGTTTACCTGGAGGTATGATCCATGCTTCCTACATTAAGGTGAAGAATATATCTCTCCCCAGAATTACAGGAAGAACCAACAATGTGAGTGATTTTTACCTTGTATGCTAGATGCACAAAGGGAAAATGTCACCACAAAGTAAATATGAACCTGGTTTCTAATCACTCCTCTACACAGCCTGTGTATAAAGGCTCTACATATGGATTTAAAGGTATTTTGGAAAGACGACAGAGAGTATGGTGCAAACTGTCAAACAGTGACAGCAGAACTGTAGTAGTGATGGTAAGGATGGGCAAACTCCATACTTTGGTGATCAGCCATGGTAGAAATCCCCTGAGTAGCTATTTCAGCCATCTGACACCAAGCTTTCCAGCAGACCCTCTTTCCTGGTCTGGTCTCCACTAGGCAGGAAAAACAAGTGGAGAAACCACAGTGAGCACGTCCATTGATGCTATATCATAGCTATATTATAATATAGCTATATTATAGCTATATTTGCCTGGAAGCCAGGCAAAGCTACAGGACACTGGTAGCAGCATCTGGATGAGACCAGGGAGGAGAAGCCACCTCTCCCTGAAACCAATGTCATTACATCTGCCAAGGAGCTTAGAACAGTTTTCTCTCACTACCTACTTCTACACATTTCTTGTAGGACAATCCTATTCCTTCATTTCCTGGCCAGTGCAGAGCTATCTCTGGTAGGTATTTACACAGCAACAATCACAAACCACTTGTGCATAGGTATTTATAGAGCACCAATCACAGGCAGTTGTACCTAATGACTGATATTAGCATGATGTGTCAAATACAAAATCTTTCTCTGAAAACAGCAGGGTCCAAACAACTCAGATAATGAAACAGGCAATGAGAACACATATGTGGCACCACCTCACCTACCCTATTTTTGACCATTAAAATAAATTATATGCATCTCAAGTACATGAAAATAACACAAGACTACCTAACTCACCTGCATGTCAATGTCTTGCAGCAAGGCTTTCAAGAGGGTTTTTTTTTCCTCAAAAGCAAACCCTTTGCATAAATCAGCTCTTTGGTGATAAACTAAAAGGACAGCTGCTAGTGCTCTGTGCTGAGGAGAAAAGCAGTTGAGCTATTCCTTTCCTGGCAGGAGTGCCTGGCTTCACAGCATGGCATTGTCCATATTCAGGCAATGTCCACCTTGGAGCCCAAATTAATGTCCAGTACCTGCAAGGCAGGAGAGTGTTAGTCCCATTCCATGATCTGTGCAATGGTGAAGCTCAACAACCAGACTTGTGTTGCAGTTAAGTGAAAAGCCCCATTTGACACACAGAAAGACAGACTTGCAGGGCAGCACTGTCATCACAGCAGTCCTTCCTGCCCCTGTGCAGCTTCCCTCTCCCTTTTCTAGGGTCCTCCACAATTAAATAAAATTAAGGTTATTTCAAAGAGAGCAACGTGCACTGGGTTATATGGTGCTGATATTGCTCTCCCATGGAAGCAGAGACAGGGAAGCAGATGAGAGGAAGCACTAGAGACATAGAGATGTAACCCAGAGAGCAGAAAGACATACAAATTTTCATGCTGGCACAGGTCAGTTGTCTGGCTTACTTGTTATTGGTCTGTGGCATTGGCCTTTACCAGGTGCAGAAACATTACTGACATTGAATGCAAAATTACCTGCTCATCATGGAATTTTTTTTTCTAACCATAAGCAATCAGTGGTTGGTCTCATGTTTCTGGTTCACCTCCCCTGTGTTTGTGTATGTCTCTGTTCCTCTCTAGGTTAAATGTAAACCTAATATATTAAATATCTGTAAAATTATCAGAAACATACCTAATGGATTGAATTCATCATTCTTACTAATTCAATCGCTGAGAGTCAGAGTCTACATTTGGAAAATGTCCTTGTAACACATCATAGATGTATTTATTTGCTTTGAGGACACAAGAGAACAAATGTACTTGAGCAAGAAATCTCCCACTATGGGGAAAGGTGGCTCTGTCAACCAGAGATACTCCTCTGCACCTGACAGGGAAAACACAGCATAACTACTGTCATGGATAGATATTGCAATCAGGTGCATAGATTTTTAAAATAACCATTTTTTGCAAAGAGACATGCATGGTTGGGTGTTGGGTGTTACTTCAAAATCAAACCCTGTGTTCAGGGAGAGGATAGGGGTGTGCAAATACACTTTTCAAATCAATATGGATATATCTATATAGTTCTGTATGTGACTATTAAATATTCATATCTGACTTAATGATCTTAAAAGGTGTTTTCCAACCCAAATGATTCTATGTTTCTATATACACACATGAATGTACATGCACACATACAAAAGCTGGTGCATTCAGGAAACAGATTTCAAACTGGGAAACAAAACTCTTCCCTTATTCTCACAAAGAGGGGCAAGAACAGATTCTTGCAGTATCATTCCTGTTAGCAGAGAGAGGCAGGCAGGGTGATCGACTGATCAATTGATTTTGATCACAGTAATGGCAGAAATTTTGCTATAATGACCAAAAAACATGAGTCGGGCCCTCCCCCATAATCATTCCACCATTTTATACCTTTCAGTGGTAGGAAAAAAAAAAAAACACAAAACAAACAAAACAAACAAAAAACCAAACAAAAATTTAAAAAAAAAACCAGAGAGTCGATACTACCACTGCAATCTTTTCTTACCTTGAATGAAAGGGCTGTCAGGTGACATTAGCAAAGGAATCAAATACACATGCTTGAAAAGGTATGCTATTGTATGGCCATTATAAGCAAAAGTATGCCCCGCATATAAAATATATATGCAACAGATATACAATAATATGACTCACTCTCAGCTGCTGAAGATCTTAGAAAGCAAAGCAGGGTAGACCTGTATTTTTTTCTTTCATTTTATTAAAGTCACATTCAAAAAGAGCAACATTCTATATTGGAAATAGCCATTGTGACACTTCATGCCTAGAAACTTTTCAAACAAACTGCTTTCATTCTACATTCAAATAGGACCAGTTTGATTCTGAATCCTCCAGGTCTGATTCTGAATCCTCCAGAATCTCATCCTATTACTTAGTCTCATGTGGTTTTTTTTCAGAATCTTGCCTTGTATAAGTCTTTATGTAAAACAAAGGCTGTAATTTTTGCTTTGCCAACTTCTGTGAACTCAGAGGTAACATTTCCAAAACACTTCTTTTCTCTCCATAGTCACACACCGTATTCTCTCTCTGTCCATGTAATCTCCCTTCCCATCATCTCTGTTTCACCTTTTTGCCCTCACCACCATTCTCTTACTACTCAAGTGGCTCAGTCTCCTATCTGTTTTCCCAAACTGCTCTTTTTCTTCCTTTTTAATAGCACTTCTTTACCAAGTATTCATTATAGGCTGCGCTTTTTGTTCTTCCTCCTGATCTCTACACATTTTTACACTCTGAATTATTCTAACTCAGGCTACACTATATGAACTAACACATATCATCTGAAAGCAAAACATATTCCAGCATGTTGCTTACATAATTTGTGAAAATTTGCAAGTTATGGAAAAAGTAAAATACCAGAAAGTTTTTCACAGATCCCTCTGGCCAATAGAGTATTACAAAAGGATTCAAACCCAGCAGAAACCCCAACCTCAAAAAGCCTTAGCACATGCTTTAAAAAGTTTTCTCCTGTTTCTGCTGAATGACACAGTGGTTTATATTGAAAGGCCAAGATACTTATCTTGAGATTTGATGATCTTCCTCAGCATGGACTTCAGAATTTAAATGTTTCCATGCTGCCTTATCTAACACTTTATTCTCTCTCACATTCTTGTTATTCATATGGGTGTGCAGTCTGAGTGGGCTAGCCAAAATCATTTATGGAAATGTATGCTGCCTAGTTTTCAAAAAGATTGTATTTCAGCTATCCTTATTTCAGATGACTACACATGGGCTATCATTTAAAACTTGCACACACTCAGAGAAACAGGAACAACTCAGCTTTGGTAGTAAAGGTGTTTCTAGTACAAAATGCACAAATGTTACATGCTAATGTGAAAACATACATAGAATTTTGCAAAATATCTAAGCATTTTCAAAAGCCCTTGCATTTGAAAATATCAGACATTCTTTCTAAAGGGAAGCTAGAGTGACACAGAAAGAAGCTGTTTCCTAATCAGGTGCTGCCTGTACCCAAGCAGGGTAATCTAATTTGCAAGTAGGTGACCTATATGTCTGGACATAGCTGATTATTTATTCAACTAATCAAATTATATTGTGTCATTTGACGATAGGATGTACACAGTGCTGACACGATGTTATTTTTTGTCACCAGATAAGGAGAATTGATTCTAATCTATATTACTTTTGTTAGTCATCAACTCTTACACCTAGACATGCCAAGGGAATCATGAATGCATTTTGTGAAGTTCAATAGCACATATAGCATTGGGTCATAGCAAAGATATGCATTGTGAACAAATTAAAAAAAAAATTAAAAAAAAAAAAAAAACAAACAAAATTAAAAAAAAAACCAAAACACTGTCCAGCATCATTTGATCAACTTTTTCTACATACCAGGTAGTGTAAGGGTGAAAGCACTCTTCTGCCCCTCTCCCACCATCCACTGTGATGATGCATTTGCCCTTTTCCACTTCTTCATTTCTGTCCTTCTGTCATCAACTCATTTTAGGAAGAGAGCAGATTAGACTGCCTCTGCCGAGAAACCTTGCCTCTTGCTATCCCCAAAAGCATTGAAATCTTAAGAATATCCTCTGTCCAGCTATGCTTGTGATGCCCACTTTGTAATTAATTTCAAGCCACTTGTCATAACCTGGACAAAAGACTGTCTTTTTTTTTTTTAATTTTGATTGACTGATTTTATTTTCTAACAATATCTATTGCAACGGCAAACAAGCAATTCTGAGATATCTGCTAGGGCTGGGGGATCCTTCAGGAGAGGTCTGTGTCTGTGTGCCCTAGTGAGGAGCAGCAACTGAGGCCCCAACAAATCCCGATATTTTTCCCATCCTTCCCCGGCCCCGCTTTGGAGGTTTATTCTCGATGACCCCGCAGGTTATTTCAGTGGGGAGGAAGAGCAGAGGGAGAGTGCTGAGGACTTAGTGGGAAGGAGGAAAAGTTTTTAAATACGTAATTATGAGCCGCTCACGGAGAGAGCGGAGCCTCCCGTGTGGAGCGGCTGGAAGCGCGATGACAGTGACTGTCGCCGCTGTCGCTCCAGCGGGTGAGGGGCTCTGCCCCGACCCGCGGACCGGGGGGGCTGCTCTCCACTGCCAGTGTTGAAGCCGCCGGATCTCACGCCCGCCACCTCCTCGACCCTGAGCCACAGTCGTGGGTTCGCAGGAGCTCCCCGTGGGAGCTTCCCCCGGGGAACCGCCCGTGGGCGAGCGGCGGCGCCGCGGCTGCTGCGGGGGACACGGGGAGACAGGGCGACATCTGCACGTTCGGGACAAGTTGGCGGCAGCGCAGCAGGACCCCGTGAGGCGGCGAGCGTGTCNCCCGGCGGGGCCACCTCTTGCTGGGGTCTGCCCGGCGCTGCCCCCGCCCCGCTGCCCCCAAAGGGTGCCCTCGGTGAGGGAGCGCCTTCTCCCCGAAGCCGTGATCGCTGGACGGACTGAATACAACTTCAGCCGCCGTGGCCGCTTCCATCGCCGTCCTTCCTTCCCTACCCCCGCCTCCCCGTCTCGCCTGAAAAGAGCAAACTTGCGCTGAAATGGCACCTCGGCTCGTGCGCCAGCCTAACCAGCCCATTAAATATGATCAACGTACCGTTTGCATGGATTGAAACCTTTCCCAGTCCTGATTGCTCCAAAGGGGAATCACGTCCTACCTCCCACCTTCCCAATCTTCATTCTCCCAGTGTACACACGCTTGTAATTACTGGTGATTGTGCTAATGCAACCCTGAGCAAAAGCATGCTGGTACTATGGAGAGGGAAGGATGACAATACCGTTAATTTAGGGCAATATACATGCGGATTATGTTTTTTTCTTTCCTACACCGTCCTATAGATATTGCACGTTAAGCACCAACCCAAACATCAGCTGCTTATTTCCTAGTCTCCTTTTTACTTTTTTCCCCCCGTGGGACTTTATTTTCCCTCTCTCTTTTTTTTTTTTTTCTTTTCTTTAGCGGATCACCAGGTGATCTGAAGAGAAATGATGGATCGCTTCGTGGACCTGCAAAAGGAGAGAAAGTGAGAAGAAGACTTGTTAGTCCTGACTCTAACCAAGGAGAATGCTGCCTGATCCCCACTCTTTCCGTGATTGCTTCTTACATAACTCTCTGTATTCACCGCAGACCGCTTCGCTCGGGGGCGGAGGGGGGGCACCACATCGGGCCTTCTCCGCACTAGATTCCCCTCCTTCGGCAGAGTGAGGCTTCGCGTGATCATTAACTTCGGTGACCATCATTTGGTTTCTTTTGAAGGCGGCCGAACGGTCTTTTTCTTAAGCTAAGATTTTTTTTTTTATTATTTGTTCTGATGACATTCCCTGTTCTGCTCGCTCCCGCCCCCGCGGCGTGCGCGCACACACACACACTCACACCCCTTTTCTTTTCATCATCAGCAAATAAAGATTAGGTGGGCAGATTATAGAAAGCGTTTTCAGCCCTGTGCTGATCTTTATTCCAGAGCCTTTGTGATGATATTGATGATGATGATGGTCAAGTGGACAGTTTGATTTTTGTGTTTGGAGCTAGTTATAAAGAATCAATATTATATCAAGGGGTAACTTTCGTGATAAAGGACTTTAACCACTCTGGCTATTCATCATAAGTCTGTAGCAAGCAGATAGGTCAAAAGAAATTATATTGCACTAAAGAGTGTTTCTTCTTATCTCTCCTATACCAGGGGAATAAGGGACAAGCCGATCGATACAGTAGCTGCTGTATACTTCTTGCAATTATCAATAGCTGATTTCGTCTTTTGAGGCCTGCATCTATTAATACAAACTAATAATAATTTTCTGAGCATATCTGTAGCCGAGGCGATGAAAGTTTTTACACTTGCCGACACTATTTATATAGCTAGAGCTAGTGAACGATGTAATATCGTTTGTGTGTATGTGTGTCTGCGGTGTGCATATATACATATATTAATATTCATCTCACTTGTCTTTTTTGGAAGCATACGGATTTTTGCAAAGGGGCTAAAGCCACTGAATTTACATGCACGTTGTATTCCTCCTACACGTACTTCCTGCAGCAGGTACTGACAGACGTGTTGCACGCCAAATACAGTGGTTTAATATATACAGCACCTATGCATCTGTATGTGTGAATGACAGGTATGTATGAGCTTAAATGTATGTTGTCTTCATGTCTCCACAACGATGAGTATTACAAATATTCCATAAAGTATCTAAAATTCTTGGTTAAATTAGTGTATCAGCTGCTAGGTTAAGGAATGGAAGTAGATGTTAATTGGAGTTTGCTACGTGTGAACATAAGCCTTTGTGTATATGAATCAATGTTTATTTAGACCCAAGGGCAGCATGGTATTAAATAAAAGGAAAAGTAACTTAAATGTTTAAGGCAAAACGTTTAGGCACAGTTGTGCTGTAGACTGGTTCTATAAATCTCGTGGTGGGGCTAGTTGCCTTCCACAAAAAAATTGTAATAGAAAAGAAACATCTTTATAATTGACATTTGACATGCTGTTTGGGTTAGGCTGTGGTAGACCAAGCACAGATTTCCCTCTGATGGAAACATTTATCATCGTGATTGCTGCAGAGTGGCAGGTGGTGTTATCAATTACCTCTTCTTACCAATAATAATATTAGTATGGTAATATCTTTGCCCATGTGAGAACGAATTAGCGGTCAGTTGTTGCAGCTTTAAACAGACAAAATCGTGCTGGATTTAACCCCAGGGTCCTCAAACAAAAGTTGTGGTGCGGAAAGGGGGTGGGAAGATGATACTTCAGCCTGCCAGGAAGAGTAGGAGATGACAGAAAATAAAGCCCAAATAATTGCATGCTCCTTCGAATAAAGTTGCTGAGCAAAATAATAACTTTAAAAGACGGCAGATGGATTGCACGAAACCTCAGATCCATCTTATTCGCACGTTGGTAACTTTGATGGGTTTAAGAACAACAACCTTGTATAAAGTGTAAGGGTAGACAGAACTACTTATAAACTCTTTGTAGAGTCAATCTTGTAGATAAGCTTTCTGATGGTTTTTATGAACGTCGAAAAAGGATAAAAATTAAAGCAAATGTGTAACTAGGTGTCCCATTAACGTAAGAAAGAAAGTACAAGTTGGTAAATAATATTATTAAGCAGGCAGAATAACAACGTGTCGCTTCTGACGGTGAAAGCAACATCGCAAAAGAAGAAGACAATTAACAGATCAGATTTAATTACGCAGAGAAAAAAACACTTTTGCTTCCCATTACTAGTAAAGTATTTTAGCAGACCCACCAGTCACGGCGAGGGGGACACGAGCGGGCGCGGTTTGCGCCGGAACACTCGTGACTGCCAACCTCGCAACCGCATCCCCCGCTCGCCTGCGCGCCCCTACCTGTGTGGGTGCTCAGAGATTTATGCAGCTAAGCGATCCCACCCCCCTCCTCGCCCCTCCGCAGTGGCCGTGGTTTTTCGCAGCCCAACTTCAGCGAACGCATCATTATAATTTTTTTTTCGCCCTCGAGTCAGAAAGATTAATTAGAAGGTCCGCGGAAAACTTGGCGGTGTAATGGGGAGCGGAGGAGGAGGAAGGGGTCGGAGAAGACGCCTATCACTTCATAACTTTCCACTCGCCTCCTGAGCCCTCTACACTGCCAGGGTTTTCCACGCAGGTCGGGGAGAAAGTTTCCCCCGGGGGTGCCTGAAGGAACCGGGTCCCCGCGGCTCTTCCCTGGCGGGGGGCAGCGGCCGCCCAGAGCCGCCCGGCAACCAGCTCCGACCCCCGAGCACCGCGGCCGGCTTTTCTTCCCAGGGAAAAAGTGGGAAGGCGAGCGACGTAAGGGAAAAGAAAACCATAAAATGTACCACTAGTAACCCTAGAATATGTTAATGTCAAGAGATACAAATCTGGTAATTATGCCTTTCTTGCCTGTTGTGTTCTCCATTGTTCATTAAACATTAAAGACGGGATTATTTAATTTTCCGCTTAAAGATTCTCTCACGTTCCGCAAAATCATATTAATTTTCAATCATTTTACTTGTTACAAAGGACAAAGTTTGGGGTTTAGAACGCTGTCAATGAGCTACCTCTTTTTTTTTTTTTTTCCTCCACATCGCACTTTTAAAACGCTCTTGGAGAAATCGCCTGCTGCTGGGGGAGCTACTAGGCACTGAGCAACAGAAAACGCCAAAGTTTAGGTGCGGAAGGAAAAATGTTGCCTCAGCAACAGCAAGAAATCCTTTCAAAAGATGACAAGATGACTGGATGAAAACTGACACATTTCTGGTAGTCCTGCAATTGGGGGAAAAATGCATGGGCGAGGTGAAAGTATTCTGGACAAATATTTCGGTCACAGGGAGTAGCTAAGCCTCTTCACCGACAGCAAGTCGGAAAAAATGTCCCTCTCGGTTTTTGAAGGGGAAGCCCTAATTCCAGCTCCCCACTCGCGGCTGAGGGTTACTTGAACACCCGCAGGCGCTCGCGTTCACCTGCACTCTGCCTACAATATAATGCAGCATACACACACAGGCGTGCAACGTGTTATTCGTGTGTGCCGGGTGCAATAAATCCCTTCTTCCGACGAAAAAAAATGCTCAATTAATGGGCTCGTCCCCTCCCACTTCATATTAGAAAATTGCATCAGATTTCGACCATCACGATCGTCTCCAGATATTTTAGACGAGACACGCTCAGTGCAAGAAAACTTTCAGCGAGGATGGATACACGGAGAGAAGATGCATTAGAATTTATAGACAGTAAACAAGTTTTTTAATTATAAAGGGGGGGCAATAATTGCGAAGGGTAGCGTGTATACATCTCGCTAAACGAAGGACAGAAAAGTACACTCGTCTAATACCAAAAAGGCATTGATCTGGCGTTTTAGTGTTGTTTCCCTCAAGGGTCGTGCCCGTTTCTAACGAATACCTGCCCCGCAGAAACCGCTGATGTTATGCATGTGAGCAAGCTATCCAGAGTGGCCTAAACTGTCACCTCTAACTTTATTTGGTTTGCCTACCAACATAAAAGCGGGGAATAAACCGAAAGCCCGGAGACAGAGTATCAGAGCGCAGGAGATAAAGGGAGCTATCAGCAGGGAAAGTTTACACAGAGAAGGCTCCCAAAGAAGCCGGGGTTAGTGTGTTTTAAGGACTAGGGCTGGATTACACGGGCTGGGGTGGGGGTATTAGGAGGAAATCCCTTTCACTGATCCCCGGCCCCATGCGCGGAGCTGCCCGCCTCCCTCCCGCGCCCGGCAAGGTGGGCTGCGCCTCCGCGCC
>WEIV01024187.1:51009-61009 GCA_013390005.1 Calyptomena viridis
CTGCCTTTCCCCTTTCGCCTCCTGGCTCTGCTGCGACTGTAATTATTATCAGTGGTAGGTGACACGGAGTGCCACCACCGCCACCAGCCCCTGTCGCGCCGGCTGCAGGCTGTGGGAAAGGGTTATTTTCTCGTCCATCCGCCATTCCTCGCTCCCTCCCCACACGCAGGCACACGCACACTTGCTTTTATGCATCTGGGCTGGCAGGATGCTAGTGAACAAGTGTCCAAAGCTGGAGAGATTTGGACTGTAATCACGTCTTATTTCCACTGTAATTTTATTTTCGAGAGTAGGGCTGCAGGGTTTTAGTCTTCCTTCTTTTTTTTTTTTTCAGTTTAATTTTCTTAGTAGTCCCTGGCAATGCAGTGTGCAAAGGCACGCCACAGCCATCCTTGCTTCTCTTGGACTAAGTTGAAAGCTTCCACTTGAAAGTTTTTCTTTTCTTCTTTGCATAGAGCCCACTGCTTGCTTAGTTTCTCGCATAACCAAGTGGGAGCCCCAGTGTTTTTGGGGCCCCAGTGTGCAGGCCCTTTACTCCACTGTTTTACCTCCCCTCTTCCTCCCTTCGGAAAAAAAAAAAAAAGAAGTCCTTCTGCTTTAAAACTATAATTACTCTTAAGTTGCATCTGTGGGGAGAGAAAGGCAGCAAAGTTGAAGCCTGAGGAGGATTCTGACTATTGTATCTGAACTTTACAGCCCTGAAGCTTAAGGCAGCATGAATCCACTTCATCAGGTTAAAACATCTGTCAGACTGGCAAATTGTTAAGCCTCCTGCTCCTTCCCAGGGTATTTGGGGAGGCAGGGAGTGAGTTCCACACTGTCCAAAGCTGCTAAGGAGGCTCCTGCCACTGCTCTAGGAAAACCCACTGGGTTGTTGACAATAACAGGCACACAGAGAAATGCTTCCTTCTGTCACAGTGGAGGAGCAAAGCAGTGCATTTTCAATTTTTTTTTTTTCTTAGGAAGCTGTGGTCACGTAAAATAAATTAATACAAGCAAGCAGGTGAGAGTTAGTATTTTATTATGAAAACAAGATTTGTTGAGCCCATCTCTGTTGGTGTGGGTTCTAGGTCTCAGAATTTATCATTAGCATTATAAACTTTTATATGCTCTGAATCCATTTCAATACAGAAAAATAAAATCCCACTACTTCATTATGACACTCCTGGTGAGTTAATAAATTGAAAAAAATGGTTAAACTAGGTTTTTGTTTTGTTTTGTGAATCTTATCTATGTAGCCATGTCACCCGAGATTAGAACAAGAGATATGCTAAAAAGAAACGCTTGCATATGGTGGGTAGATTAAGGACAAAGAATCTTTTTGTCATGGAAATGTTTTTTTTTTTTCCCCTTTTGGGGGGGTTTTGTTTTGTTTACTTCATCACATAGAATTTCTCACACTTGGTTTGTTTTGTATTGCCCTCAATGACTACATGATCAAATGAATGGATTTATTTCTGCCGAATGAGAAAGACAGTCTTTCCATCAAAAGGACTACATTGCATCCCAGTGAGGAATTTTAAAGCGTTATTATTGTGGTCCCTGAATAGCACAAAATCGGCTTTCACAGCAGCCCTAAAATGCAACAGTGTAAATACTTTTCAGCCTTAGAAGGCTGTTACCAAAATGCGCTATGTTACCTTTTATTAAAACATATATTAATTAATATAGCGAAACCCTTGATAGTTAAAAATTAACAAGCTAAAGTAATGCTGTTGGTTTTGGACTTTCATTTGAGAAATGTGAACAAGGTGGAGACAGACTACAGGAGCAGAGGGCTATCTAGTGCACATTAGTGTAATGTAAATCATTTACACGTTATATTAGGAAGCCTAACGATACTTGAAAGCAATTTTATAGGCTAGATATAATGAGAGCTCCAAATCTCGTGAATTAAAACACTTCTTGTCAAGTCACTGTTCTTCATTTCTGTTCACAGCTGTAATCAAGATATTGCTACAGTTCCTGAGTATATTTTGCAACAGGCCAAAAATAGTTTGCACACTGCAAGAATATTTGTCATTTTTAGAAAGCAAACTGTTTAAGCAGTATTGATATATGTGGCCTTTTCACTCACTTTGCTGGTTGTCTCTAAAGGAGTTAATGCAAGACTAAGAAAACAAAGCTTGTTATTTATTCAATGAAATCATGTTTCATACCACCCCAAAACAGATTTTATAAAATGAAGCATTTAAAAATTAATGCCCCAAAAATGAAATCCTTGAAGTGAAGGAACTAGCAGAGAGAAGCCTGGCATTTTGGGGTGTAGGGTGGAAGACAAACATTAGGCTGGGGTTTAAGTTGACTGCTTGCACAGTAACTTTCGTGCTAACGTTATCACGAGAGTTTTAGAATGTAAACAAATAATTTTATAGCCAGCTGTGACTACAGCATAACACAACTGCATTCAAACAGGGCAATGTCATGGTGGTGAGAATCTGTTAGAAATCTGAGGATAATGAGCAATGTCATCAACTACAGATATATATTCAAAATGATTTGAAATTATTTGTTGAAGATGAAATGCTAAAAACCGTATTTTTTAACAATTTTGAGGGGAAGTGCTAACAAACAGCTGCTGATGATATGTTTCTTGAATAATTGCCCTGTAGAAAAGTGAACAAAAGGTACCTATTAAAAAACCCCACACTTTGAGGTTGCTAAATGAGAGGATCTGCTGGAAATCATTTAAAAACAGCAGCAGCAGGACTCAGATGACTGCCTGTAGAATACAATAATCTCAGTTTCTCAGTAAATGTAAAGCATTGTAATAGCTGGAATTACATTTCTAATACACTTGCCTAATTCAACAGATTACAAATGAATCAGAATTGTAGATACAATGCACATGCTTCAACTCTGATTAATTTTTAAACCACAGACATAGCATTTGTATTTTTAAGGTAGGGGTAATAAAAGGGTTTTTTTTTTGTTTGGGTCTTTTTTTTAATTAAGAAAAACTATTCTTACGAGTGTGCAGATGAGGTTCTGGTAAAGGTGAGGACAAATAATGCTTTGGACTTTTTCATGTGAAGTTTCTGGCAAGACATATCGTTGTTTAGCCTGAGGTGGAAGAGATCACCTTTTAGTGAACTGT
The DNA here is from genome assembly GCA_013390005.1 of Calyptomena viridis. Taxonomy (NCBI): domain Eukaryota; kingdom Metazoa; phylum Chordata; class Aves; order Passeriformes; family Eurylaimidae; genus Calyptomena; species Calyptomena viridis. The sequence goes on from WEIV01024187.1 coordinate 54,107, forward strand.
GTAATGACAGTTTTATAATGTGCTTTTTGCAGTCATTTTTTAAAATATCGGACCTCTTTTTCTTTCCACGCTTCAATACATACAATATAGTCTAAACTAATTGATCTTTTGCATCCTGGGAAAGTGGGATTTGGCTGTGCAGTTTGGGGCAGTTTCGTGACTGCACTCAGTATTCTTCTGGAGTATATAGACAGATTCACATGCTCAGCCTCAGCAACGACCCAGTTCACTGTGTAGCAGCCAGCTTCGTGTGAGTGTGTTCACTCTATCTGCACATACAGGGGGTTAAAACACATTTGGGGGGGTTATTCCTCCATATAAAATAGTTACTCTCTATTGCTTAGACACTGTTGCATTTGAAACTTTGTAAGTCTCAAGCAGCAGTCAGTTAACATAAAACTTAGGTGATTTTTTCAAATGTTTGTTCTGAGGCAAGTGTAAGAGAAGGCTTTTTTTAAAAAAAAAAGAAAAAAATAAAGGCCAAATAATTATTGCTATAAATTGTGCCTCTGATAAGAAATGGTAATTGAAACTTTATAGAAATACTTCTGCAATTACAGCAGAGACTTAACATTCAAACTATGTAACATCTGTATTTGTATAATTTTAAAGATAGCCTGCCTTGAATTGTGTTAGCAATAGAAAATTATTTGGAATAATAAGGAAACTACAGCCATCGGCCAATTTACTGATGTATGTGTAAGAGTGAAAGTAGACAAAACTGGGTCAGATTTTGTCTGGTGATGCTGGTCTTGAAGTCTTACCATCTCCTGAGGTAGACATTAAGGCTCTTTTTTTTTCAGAATGGAAGAGAGGAAATTTTGGAAGGTGTGTTGTTTAAAATTTTGTGTAATTAAGCTATTAATATGCATACATTTAGCTGTTGAAAATTACTTTCCCTTGCCTAAGAGAGAGGAAAAGCTACAATTCAAAAAACGTGTGGCATTAAAAAAAGAGTAAAACTAATTAATAGCAAGTATTAGTGCCATCTGAAAAATAGTCTGAGAATCCTGGAAGATTTTCTGGGTATCTCTCCTTCATTTGATTTGTTGACTGCCTAGCCATGGTCAAGCATATCCGTTGACAACCCATCATTCAGGACATGAGTCAGTCACTTTTGCTGATAATAACTGGGTCTGGCATGACATTAAAATAGCTAAATACTAACACACTTTCAAAAATAAAGCATATAAAATAATGTATTTCATAATATTGCATTCATAAAATGAGAGTAATTTTCTGGGGGGTTTTTGAGAGGAAGCACAAGTAAATCTAGTTCCAGCAGTAAATGCATATTGAATTGTACATAGCAATGTAATTCCTGTTTCCTTTACACTCTTAAAATTTCCCACTAAATGTAGCGAAGGTTTTCCATTAATATAAAAAAGGGAGTTTAGGCCAAAATGTACTTGTAGAAGCTGGTTCAGTTGTAGTTCTGTTAGACCTAGAGAACATTTCTTCTTATCGAGGAAAAAAACCCCTTCAAAATCGTGAAAGCCAGAAAAAGGATTGTTTATAAGGGTGATAGGAAACCGTAATGCAGAACATTTAAAAAACCTGTTTCTTTTAAGTTGAAAAGTGAAAAAGATAGAGGACCAAAGAGAAGAGGCTTTACTAGTCCCTTGCTGTAGTTAGAGTACACGAAGTAAGCATACTTGGCACAACGTTTATTACTGCGAGATAAACTAAATCTTTACAACAGATAACGAAGTTCTGAAGTTCTTATTGCCGCTCTCTAGTACTGCTGTGGTGGGGGGGTTCCCCCTCGAGTTTCACCACTTCCCCCCAAAAAAATCTGAACGGTATCAGTGATTGCGAAAGAAACACCACCAAAATGTCCAAACTTTCGGGCCACACGGCGCAGCACCCCGGATCCCTCGGGCGGGCTGTTGTCCCGGTGCAGCAGCCCCCGGGCTGGGCGCGGGTGGGTCGCGCCGTGCGGTGCCGCGGGAGCTCCGCCTGGGATTGGCGGGGAGAAGGTGGGATCGCGGAGTGCCAGAAAGCTTCCCCAGGCCTCCTCTCCCCGAGGGTGGGTAGTTAGGAGTGCTTTGACAAGGCTTGCTGATTTAACCTTTGCCTGCTTTGCCCTGCCAGGGGTGGCCACTAGATGTCAAGCTCATAATACAATTAGTACATCTGTGCAGTTGACCTTGGCAGCGCGGCTTACCACTGTTCTGTTAAGTGTTAACACTGAATTTGAGTGTTAACTAGAGATCCCTCGGAGTTTGCTACATGCTGTACAGCTTATCAAATGCTCATCTAGTTCGGCACAAGTGTTTACGGTCCTTAAAGAAGGAAAAAGGTTTCCTTTTGTGAAGCCCAGCATCTTGAGCTGCTTAATTAACCCTGCAGGTGCCACCGTATTTTTGCTTCAGTTAATCAAAACCGGCTTGTCGTTCAGGGTTTCAGGAGATCCCTTCTCCTGGTGCCATTTGATAATTTTCATTAATGAATTCGTTGATATAGTGATGTCCCCAAAACTGGAAATGTTGAAAGCTCATGGATTTGTTCAGAACGTTACGTGCTTTCCTGTCCCATGCACTGCTGCAGTGTATGGAATGGTGAAAGGTCAAAATGACTGAGCTGCACAACTGACGTTGAATTACTCCAGATTTGCTCTTTCAAGCACTCCTGATTGTGAGTAATTTTGCTCAAAGGAGTAGCGTCACTGAGTCCAGGACTTGTACATTCAGTTTTGAGATACTTAGGATATGCAGGACTGGGTCCTCACATCGGCTTCTCTTCTTGTGAACCTCCAAACACAAATTCATCAGCATTTCTGTGCTTGGTTAGAGAGTGACCAGCTTTATTGGTTCATGCAGGAAGTTAAGTGTTATGTAGTTTAAGATGTAGGTAATGACACACTTTTCAAAATAGGAAAGCTATGCAGATTCTACAGTTCTTCTTTCTTCTAGTTCGGTTTAATTTGGTTTTTCAATGTCTTTTTCATCTCAGCTATGCTGGAAACATTGACCTCGGTTTTTTTAATTATTTTTTTAGGATTCCTAATAAAACTTGATGCATTCCAAATAAACTTAATTCCTACAAACACCGTTGGTATTTGTACACAAATTCTGCACAACCCCAAATTAATGTATACATTCCATAACAGCCAAACGAATAGCTGTTCATATGATTTTGAAAAGGTCTTATTTAATGTGGTATCTTGCACAAATATTACAATTTGTGAGGCTTGCATCTGTTTCACATCTGCGTCCACACAGAAAGGTGCCAGTGTTTGGGATAGTGAAGTGCTTCACTGCACAGATTAGAAACTGCAAATGTTTTAACCAGAGTACAGTTGGTGTCTGTGCCACAGGTGGCTGTTACTTAACAAATTCTGAGATTTAGGCTACGGAATAGATCAAACCGGGTGTGCCAGGTCAGCACCAGCTTTTACATAGCAAGAGTGCCCTCCACTGTTCAAATCCATACTAACAGCTTTTGTGATCTGAGAAAAGGGACAGAAAATTTTTCTTTTGAGCCTGGAATTTCTTCTACATTGTTAAACACAGTAGGGGTCTCTATTTGTCTCCTCCTGTTTCACAGCTTGGGCTCAGTATGTGATAATTCATCTTTCTTTATGGGATTCAAAGCTATCATAAAGAGTTAAAAAGAATTAATTTGCAAGAAAATAAACGTGTTCTAACAATTTAAGAAAACTTTCTTTAAAAGCTCCGTCAATTGTAAGAGATGATAGAGCTGAAGGAAAAGTAATACTGTTCATCTCCAGGATCAATATGTTGCTACAAGGCTACTGTTTCCAAATTAATATAATTTTTAAACCAAATTCGTGGAGTTTTTTAGCATATTTCTTTCCTTTATGTAATCTGTGCTTGGGGAAAAAAAAGTTTGTGTTTTCTGATGCTAGCACTAGTAAATAATTGTCCTGTATCACTGTGCTAGGCTCAGAGTTTTATTTATAATAAAGCTTGTTTAAATATACAGAAATGCTGTGAGCTGCACTTTGAAATGATTATTGGATTTGCATGTGAGAGCATTTTATACATCTGTTCATAGTTAGCAGACATTTTAGCTTTAGCTGATGCTAACAAATGCATTTTTTCCTGAAACTTCTTCACCGTTTGTACACTGCTTCTCAGTGATTGTTTTTATCTTCCTGAAATAAATGAATACATTTAGAAAATACTAGTTAACTCTCAATTATGCAGCTCTGAATGTAGAAATAATAGTAATTCAAACGACACTTTTCCATGTTTTCACTTGTATTATTGTATATGGTCTAAAAAGAAGTTTCAGAAAATATTTTACTACATATTCGTTGCATTCTTTTAGAAGGCAGTTTTGTTTGAATGCTTCAGGAAGGTATCTGCAACTTAAAATAGATGCAAGTGTTAGGAAACATTGATTCTCTCACTTGATTTTATCTGAGTGTCTTATGAATCAGACATAATTTGAGGATTCCGGTGTAACAAAATACCGAATAGTCAGAGGTCATTGTATTGTAATATAATTTTAAAGGCTCTTTTCAGGTAATTTTTATATGTGGAACTAGAACAGATTTAAGATGGGACAAAATGAAAAGAGTCTGGAACAAAGATGAAACACAGTGCTTGGTTAGAGCTTTTTCCAGACAGGAAGGAGTTAGTCCTAAGAAAAGGGGCATTAAATAAGCAGTATATGTTTTCAGAATTAACCCTACTGGCATGTGGTGTTTAATTTAAGTCTGTTTCACAAAAGCAGATGGCAAGATTTTTGAAGCATCCATCCATTCATTATATTTTCTCTTGCACATCATGCAGGAGGCTTTCCTCTCACACAGAGGAAAAAGATATATGCCTGCAATAAAAATTCAGAACTAGTAAAGCCAGGTTTACAAATCCTCTGTGTGTGTAGTCAGAAGTGGCAATTTTTTCTCAATTCTGCGCATTTCCTGATGAAATTTCCTGGTGGCTGAAGGATGCAGGGCACCCTTTCAGCCCTCTCCCTTCTCCTTGGGCACTGAGGAGTGAGGCCAACACCATCCTCGTGTTTGGTGGGTGCACTTAGTGAAGGGGGCAGAGCAAAGCCCCTCCCTCACTGAGTCAGCAGAGCACCTGAGCAGCTTCAGGTATCACCACCCCAAAGTGACTTTCTCAAAATGCCTTCGTTTGAATTTCTGTGGGCTAATTTTAGGGCCAGACCTTGGTGATGCAAAGTGACAGTGCTGCTGGAGCCACCACAGCTCCGTGGGCTGGTATCTGCTCAGGAGCTCATTCCAGGTACCATCTGAGAGATGCTGCCTGCCATTTTTCTCCTGTTTTCATAGGGTAAGCTTTATGTGCTGTAATTCATCTTGCATCCCCTAGCAGCTTCAGATTAGTCTGTTAGCTGTTAGACTGCTAATGAGAAAAAGAAAATAACTGAGAGGTTATTAGTGGCTGAGATCCTGACTGCTTGACAAAACTCCCATTCAACACCTTTTGTGTAACTAAGAACTGCGAGATTCAACCCATGTCTGTAAGATTAAGCAAGTCCTCGATTAATTCCCCCAAAGTCCTTGAAAATTTTTGCTGCATCGTATCCTCACTGTAATAATAAAAATGATTGTTTCTCTTCAGGAAAAATAGAAGAAAAAAAGGTTAAACTCCTTACTATCTAATGGATTCAATCACTTTGTAATATATCAGAAAATGAAAGCAAGATATAAAGCATAAAGAACTATGTAAAAATGCTGTGTTTTCCTGCAATAGATACATTATGTAACTAAAAATAAAAATTAATTTTAGCTTGATATTTTAGCATTTAACATTTTTAATATTCTGGAGTAAGGATTAAATTTTAGTATTGATTTCTGTCATTCATAAAGTGATCGAGTTTTAACAAACGGCAAGAATAACTTCGCATGTAGAATGCTTTTAAGCTTTGTTCCCTGTTGAATTTGGTGAGGACTTAGACCTCAAAAGCAGCAATTCAAAAGCAGCAATAAACATAGTATCTTAGTGCTTTCATAGTAACAAGTACAGAAAGAGATGTTAGAAACCCCATTTGTGAAATATGGAGGCAACTTCCAGTTGTCCAATCCACGTATATATTAAAAAAAATTTATCAGTTGTAATTTTCAGCCTTGCTTGTTTCCCCTCTGGAAGTGCTTGGTTGCATGACTTGTTCATACTCTTTCAATCCTGTTAATTTCAGTGGTATTTCTAATGTGAGTAAAGGCTGCTCATTTGAGCAGGACTTACTGGATTGAGACCATAGTCTGTCAGTCTGCGAAGCATCTTAGTAGCCTCAGTGTGCTGTGCAAGAAATGTACCATCATCTGTAGCAAAGCAGCATTTATGTTGGTGCCATCTGTGTCACCTACTTGCCTACCTGTCTAAGAAAGTGAAGCTTTGAGAGAGATTTGTTTGATTTTTTTAAGAAATGCCAAAATAATTTATCCTAAATGGAAAATCCTGTGGTGAGATTCTTTGTATGTCTAGTTTGAGGTTGATTTGGGCAGAAAAAAAACCCTAGCAATTCCCCAGCTTTATTCTCTAAAATACGTTTCAGAAGCAGTCCTTGAATATTTCAAGGCAGATAGTTGATGAGGTGAATGAACTTGAACCAGTCATTTGAAAAGTATTCTCACTATTTTTAAAGCATGGGAGTTGAGGGAAGGGGAAACACAAAACAAGAACTATAGGTCCTCACTTAGTGTAGGTGCAAGCTTAGTCCCCCGAGACAGCACAAAACTAACCATTTAATTCATTGGGAGCAGAGCTGAGCAGTGCTTATCCCAGAAATACCTATACAGCTGTATTCCACATATACTTTTTCTCGAGTTATATTTCAAAGGCAAACTGCTGCTTCTTTGAGTTTGCAAATTAGTACTCTACCCTGTCTATTATTCTGACATGCTGAACAGGTCCTGACTGATACCTCCTGGCAGTGGGCACCAGTACTTCAGGTTTCTTTGGA
>WEIV01024187.1:66009-75960 GCA_013390005.1 Calyptomena viridis
CTTTTAAGTGTAACATATGCGGAAACCGCTTTTCCACAAAGGGCAACCTAAAAGTTCATTTTCAGAGACACAAAGAGAAATACCCTCATATTCAGATGAACCCTTATCCTGTTCCAGAATACCTCGATAATGTGCCCACCTGCTCTGGAATCCCATATGGGATGTCGCTGCCCCCTGAAAAGCCGGTCACAACATGGTTAGACAGTAAACCTGTTTTACCAACTGTCCCGACTTCCATTGGCCTCCAGCTGCCCCCCACTATACCTGGTGTGAACAGTTATGGAGATTCTCCAAGTATCACTCCTATGAGCAGGTCACCCCAGAGGCCTTCTCCTGCCTCCAGTGAATGCACTTCTTTATCCCCGAGCCTCAACACTTCTGAATCCGGTGTTCCAGCATCTGCCGAATCTCCGCAGCCTGTTCAGAGCGGCTCGTCTCTGACCAAGGCAGAACCTGTCACTCTGCCTCCCACGAGCACACGGCTCGGGGACCTTTCTGCGGGTGGGCAAGTTTCTACAGCTTCCACGTCTTCAATTCCTACTGCTGTTACGGACAGCAGCGTTGCAACAAGCCTCCCAAACCCTGTGCTTCCAGTGGTGTCTGACCAGTTTAAGGCAAAGTTTCCATTCGGTGGTCTGCTAGACTCTATGCAAACGTCAGAAACCTCAAAACTACAACAGCTAGTGGAGAACATTGATAAGAAGATGACAGATCCAAATCAATGCGTCATTTGTCACCGTGTGCTTAGTTGTCAGAGTGCTCTCAAGATGCATTACAGAACACATACAGGAGAAAGACCATTTAAATGCAAAATTTGTGGACGTGCCTTTACTACGAAAGGCAATCTAAAAACACATTTTGGAGTTCATCGAGCGAAGCCACCACTTAGAGTACAGCACTCGTGTCCCATTTGTCAGAAGAAATTTACAAATGCGGTTGTTCTTCAGCAGCACATTCGTATGCATATGGGTGGACAAATTCCAAACACACCGCTACCAGAGGGCTTCCAGGACGCCATGGACTCAGAGCTTTCCTATGATGAGAAGAATGTTGACACACTGAGCAACTTCGATGATGACATTGATGAAAATTCTATGGAAGAGGACCCAGAACTAAAGGACACAGCAAGTGACTCATCTAAACCCCTTATCTCTTACTCTGGGTCATGTCCTTCTTCACCACCTTCTGTGATCTCCAGTATTGCTGCTTTGGAGAATCAAATGAAAATGATTGATTCTGTCATGAACTGTCAGCAGCTGACCAGTTTAAAATCTATAGAAAATGGATCAGGGGAAAGTGACCATTTGAGCAATGACTCCTCATCAGCCGTTGGTGATCTTGAAAGCCAGAGTGCAGGCAGTCCTGCAATGTCAGAGTCTTCTTCCTCCATGCAAGCTTTGTCTCCTGTAAATAGCAATAGTGAAAGTTTCAGATCAAAGTCCCCCGGTCTCAGTAACCAGGAAGAACCACAAGAAATACAGTTAAAGACAGAAAAACCAGACAGTCCACCACCCACAACTGAAAACGGAGGCGCATTAGATCTGACATCCACCAACCCGGGAAGACCGGTCATCAAAGAGGAGGCTCCTTTTAGTCTGCTGTTCCTGAACAGAGAACGTGGTAAGTTTAAAAGTACTGTTTGTAATATCTGTGGCAAGCCTTTTGCTTGTAAGAGTGCATTGGAAATTCACTACCGCAGCCATACTAAAGAACGTCCATTTGTTTGTACAGTCTGCAGTCGTGGGTGTTCCACTATGGGTAATTTAAAACAGCACTTACTGACGCACAAATTAAAAGAGCTGCCTTCTCAGTTATTTGAACCCAACTTTACTCTAGGTCCCAGCCAAAGTACTCCTAGCCTGGTCACCAGTACAGCACCTACCATGATCAAAATGGAAGTGAATGGTCACAGCAAGCCGATCTCTTTGGGTGAGGTTCCCTCGCTTCCAGCTGGAATCCAGGTTCCTGCTGCACCACAGACAGTGATGAGTCCGGGGATCACCCCTATGCTGGCACCCCCCCCTCGCCGGACTCCCAAGCAGCACAACTGTCAGTCGTGCGGGAAGACCTTCTCCTCAGCAAGTGCACTGCAGATACACGAGCGCACCCATACCGGTGAAAAACCGTTTGGTTGCACAATCTGTGGTAGAGCTTTTACCACAAAGGGGAATCTTAAGGTAAGAGGCCACATAAAACTGTAAAGGCTTGGGGAGGGGGGGTTTAAGGCACTGCGCTTGAACTCAGCAGGTTTTAGTGCTTAGTGTTTGTCCCAAAGACAGGTGAGAAGGGAGCTTCAAGGAAATGCTTGCTGTATAGTGGTGATCATTATGCTTCCACTATGTTGAAGATAGGGACTGGGAAGCAGCTGTGCAATGATAACGAACTTTACAACTGGTTCCATGTGTACATGCAGGCACGTTGTATTTCTCCTGACCGACGTGATGGCACACCTAGTCGTGATGGTGCCAGAGGTGATGGACACCCTATGGCAGTTCATGTGGACCATCAATGCAGAACAACCTCTCTATAAACCAGAAACACAGAGCTTGCTCAGATCCTTGGGTGCCTCCCCATTTTCCATTTTCTGTTCTACTTTTCTGCCATTTCAGACTAGGAAGCTGTGTCTCACAGATTTCCAGTGGGTTACTACAGGACCAATGGCTCTTATTTCTCCAGTCTGGTTAACCATCAGGACACACTGGTGTCCTTTTTAAAAATATTAAATTTAGCAAAGTAATCAGTGCCTCTGTCATTAGATAAAATATTATGAAAACAGACAAGATGAAAAAAGGGGAAGGTAGAAAAAAACACCCATCTCCTAAGACGAGTAATGTCCTCCGTAATCTTCAGCATGTGAGGACTTTCAGCTTGCATGTGAAATTGTCTAACCTAAGAGAGTATGTACTCTTTAGTCTTGCAGCAGTGTGTTTGTTTTCACTGAGAAGAAGCAAATGCCCACTGAAAAACTACTACGGAACTGGGTTTTCTTTGCGTAGGCTGACTGGACTTTAGAACTGTGTCTTAACTGGAATTGATCTTTTTTCAATGCGAATTAAAAGGCATTTTTCAAAAAAAGCATAAAGCACTGTAAGTAACAGCATTTCAGGCCAGACATTTCACCAGAATGCTCTAACTTGGGGGTGCTTCTTGTCCTTGTTTACTCCCCAGGTTCACATGGGGACTCACATGTGGAATAACGCCCCTGCGCGCCGCGGCCGCCGCCTCTCCGTGGAAAACCCCATGGCTTTGCTCGGCGGCGATGCGCTCAAGTTCTCCGAGATGTTCCAGAAGGATTTGGCAGCTCGGGCCATGAACGTTGACCCCAGTTTTTGGAACCAATATGCTGCAGCTATCACTAATGGACTTGCTATGAAGAACAATGAGATTTCTGTCATACAGAATGGAGGCATTCCTCAGCTCCCAGTAAGTCTAGGCGGAGGCGCCATCCCGCCTCTAAGTAACCTTACCGGTGGCATGGACAAAGCTCGCACGGGCAGCAGCCCTCCCATTGTCAGTCTGGACAAAGCAAGTTCTGAAACGGGAGCCAGTCGTCCATTCACCAGATTTATTGAGGATAATAAAGAGATTGGCATAAATTAAAAGCGTTCGTTCCGAATAACTGTTGGACCACTACTTGACACAACACTTGTCCTGTTCCATGTACAGCTTTTGAAATTAAGCATTAGTTTCCTGACCTAAATGCATAGGTTCCCTTTAAAGTTTTACCCATAGCAGAAATACATAACTTTGTGGCTGCTGAAAAGTTGTCTTGCAAGATCTGCATGGTACTTCTTTCAACAGTGAGTTTGACTGTTACTGAGAACTTTGAAACCTTTTAATTTAACAGAAAACAAACAAACCAACCAATCGTGGGATAACTTCATTAGAAACAGAAAAAGGCTAGTCTACATCCACTTTGCTTCTTACAAAACTTACTATCACCTGAGAAAGGGGGGCTTCATTACAGCATTCTGTCACACTTATTTGCTGGTTTTGTTCAAATTAGTTAGCAACTTGGACTATGTTTTTAGGAATCTTAATCTTAAATAAGTGATTTAGTACCCCAATGCTGTGTATTATTACAGTATCCTTGTCTGTAGTATTTATAATGTTAAGATTATGCGGGTAACAGACAATATACTAGCCCCAAACTTAAATGAAGCTTTTGTACTGCAAAATACATCTGGCTATGTGATTTTTTTTTTTTTAAAGCAAGTTTTGTTTTACTATGAATAAGTGGTTTATTTCAATGCAGGCAAAATTGTGAAGTTTTATTGGGAAAGATAGCATGCTTTTCATGTGCAAGTACCTGTCAGTAACAAACCTTTTTTTATTTAAATATTTGTAGCTGCTATGTGGACAGTTGTTCTATTAAATGAAAAAAAATTGTAGTGTGGATTTTAGCTCAATGATTGGAAAACAAGTTACAGACAAACCTTAGCACCATAAATTATTCACAACCTTATAAACAGTTGTGAGTAAATACTTCGTGTTATCAAAGCTGTACAATAAAAAGGTAATGTTTGTATAATGTGGTTGCAAACTCTTAATTTATACTATTGCACTTTTAGTATTTTGTATTAGGGAGGTTTGTCTATAATTTGAAACTGAACAAAGATGTAAACTATTTTATAAATAATTCCTTAAGAAATAAGGAGGAGGACTCTGTTGCAGTTTCTTGTTTTGTTTTGAGGTCAAACAATGAGAGATCTCTATTAACTAAGCAGAAAAGGTGCAGAGAACTGTCAGATCCTTAGGAAATATGGGGCCTGCCATTCTTAAAAGGAAGTGATTCACTTAACTTTTCTAAGCCCACTTAAAAGCATGACCACCCCCGACAGAATTCTGATACAGTGATCTTAGGAGTGTGGTATTAATACGAGTCTAGAATAGAGGAAGGAGAACATTGTGTAGGTTTAAGTTCACTGTAAGCTGTCTGTTTCACATGTAACCACGAGAAAGATGCCAACTGCCTAATAATTTCAGAATAAAATAAGAACTTTCAGGCAGCATGAGCAGTAGTAACGCATGAAAATTCTGTATTTATTTCCAACTCTGGCTGATTATCTTTTCAGATTTCTCCAAAGCACAATGTACTCTGATTAATCAAATATAATTTTATGTTGATTACATTGTTAAAATTACACCAAGTAAACAAAGGGAATGGTTCCACTCGTAAGTTAGGCTGGGGATGCTGAGGAGACTGGGGCTTAATCAAAACTTGAACAGTAAATGTTTTGTGTACTACCTCATTTTTGTGCATTACAAGCATGGTGGAGTTGACACTATGAACTTCCGTCCAGCAGAATTGCTTAAGGGACATTATGGGTAGCTGGGTAACAGCACAAGGAGTTTTATGCCCCTGAAGAACGAATCAGACAGTGAGGTCTTCTCAGTTGAGACTGAAAAATAGGACAATCTTTCTTATACAACAGAAACCATTACTGTAAGAGGATGGACTATTTCTGCCATCACGTAATGGAGTGAAAAGAGGTTCAAAGACTTACTAGCTGTTTGTTTCTGTTGGAAATGAACAGTGAACCCTACAGCTCCATTTTCTACAATGATGAGGTAGAGATATATAGATGTATGTATCTCTCTATATAAGAAAAATTATATATCTGTAACACCTCTACAATATAACATCATTTTTTGCCACAGTGTGTGGGTGGTTAGGGGTGTTTCCAAGCATTGGGAAAAAAAAAACAAACTGAGGTGGCTTAATGTTGCTGTATTTCAGCAATTGAATGTTTTTATTTATCTGTGTAATTTTTGGTGTGACTTTTTTTTTGTTAGTATTTGGTACCATCTAGTGTTATCTCTATTCCCTAAAGGATGTGTATAACTTAAAAAAAAAAAAGGAGGAAAAAAAAAAAGAGAAGAAAAAACTAAAAAAAGGAAAAAAAGAAAAAATATGTAAAGTGTTGTAAATAAGATGGTTGATGATGGTACAGTAAGACTGACCCCATTTTGTATTCAGGGTTAGGCCATTCCTCTCTGCATGGTGAAGAGAGACACTATTTTTATACTGTGATACCATGTAGGGCTAGGAGCCTCCCTGAAACAGCTGGGAATTGTTACCTAGATCCAATATTTTTTATTATTAAATCTTGTTGGCTTGACACATCTACTGATTGAAATGGATGTCTTAGTCTAGGTTACTATTTTTGTCATATGGAATTGAATAAAATGCAGGATGTAATATTATTTCTGAATTGCGTTCCTTGATTATTCTAATAACAGAGCAAGATATGAGATTAAGGTCACTTGTGGTAGATTGGTGTCAATGACTTCTAATTGTCACATCTGAAAATCAAAATAAGGTCGACACCTTACATTGGAATGTTTTTCTAATTTCTATTAACTGTGCAAAGGGATAGAATCATTAAAATCTCTTCTCCCATGAAAATAACTCATACGAGCATTTATCACAAAACAATAGAACAAAAAAACCCAAAACCACCAAACCAAAAGAAATATTTTGGAGTGGGGAAAACAGACTTCAGAAGGACTACTGTTTCAAATTGACTGCTTTCTGAACACTTATCATGTGCTGTCTACTGAAAATGCCTCCTTTTCAGGTTGTGTAAACATCTGCCTAATATTCACAATATACTGCATGATAAAATTTGGGAACAAAGTTATAAGGAGCAGTTCAAATTCTAAAATACAAGAAAAAGAAAAAGGTAAAAAATTGACAGCTCGCATCCATTCATTCCAAATGACATAACCTGTACATTTAAACCTATGATTTTGTTTCATCTTTTTTTTGAAAGACCCTAATATCTCAAAGTATTTCTAACTTTAACCAAATTATTTTTTCACATTGACTTAAATGGAAGTATTTACATTCTTAAGATTAGGCATGTGATTAAGTATCTCCTGCAAAAAAAAGCTGTATGTTTGAGTAACCTTCAAGCTGTTATATTCCGATGGTGAATGCCTGCTGCATTTAAAACGGACAAAAGATAAATAAAAGAGAAAAATCTGTATTAATCATCTTTCAGTGGCCTTGTTATGAAGATACTGTGTTTTATAAGATGAACCCAAAGAAGGTGTGAGTTTCCTCAGGTGACTCAACAACAATGATAGGTTTGTGCTTTTCTTCCTGCATGTATGTCCCTGAGCCTTGCTGAGAGAAAACATGATAGGCAAAAGAGAAGGAAAGCAAGGAGTACTGACACTTCTGTTCCAAATGCAAGAGGGAAAATTACTTGGCTTCCCCTTCTTCTCCCCCTGTTCCCCCAAAAAAGGATGCAAGCAGAATGGTATCTATTTTTAAATATGTATGGTGTTTTGTTTGGGGTTTTTTTTCGGTATAGGAACACATTAAATAATGAAAAGTGCTACACAGATAAAAATGGTCAAAGTCTGTTGAATTACAGATGTTTAAAAATAGAATCAATTCATATAGGAATTCTACATGATCGGAAAAATTGCAAGATATAATTTTTTGAGCGGAGGGGTTTTTTTACTACATGAAAATTCTAGCAAGGTTTGCAAACTCTTCACTTACATTTTTTCCCATGAGTTATTAAAAAGCAGTTATGACTAAATGATTAACTAAATTTTTGGCCCTTTTTTTTTTTGCCTATTTTGTATATATTAGCCCTCAATATATTACCTGTCCCTTTACATGTTTTGTCCTTTCTCTCTTGACAAATACTTTAAAGCTGCTTTTGTGCTGTATTTGTGTTCTTTAATTTACTTCTCCACATGTACTTTAGAAGATGCTGTGTTTTATTTTTTTTTCCTTTTTCTCTAATTCTGCAGAGGTCAAAAGAGCTGCCTGTTTTTTACGTCTTTGTGTAACACTAACATAATGAATGCTGAAGTCTTCAGTGATGTGATCAGGTATGTGCAGAGCTCACAGGATTTCCTAACAAACATGCCATTCACACTCCTTTCTCCAGATGAAGGCATTAAGTTTGTTAGTGTTGCTGTTATAGGGCAGCTGCAGATGGCCAGGAGGATGGAAGTAGTGATCCTAAGCTTCACTGTGCCTGCTTTTACACCATTGAAGCTCCATGGACTTCAGTGGAGATACTCCAGGTTTATTCTGGTGCAAGAGGGATTGCTTCCAGGTTCAGGTGTCTTACTTTATTTTACATGTTATCAAAACAATGGCTAGCTATACAGTTTTTTAAACTATGTCTTAAGCAAAACCATTCCGGACTTTAAAAAGAGGGAAAATATATATATATATGACATATTTTAGTACATTCCATAGGATTATCCCAGTTTTAAAGGAGGTCCTGAAAGCTGAATCTAAAAACTGATGGCTGTGCCCCTTAATATAGAATTTGATGTCATCATATGAATTATCAGTGTATTCACATAAATGAGTAAAAGATCCTGTAATTTTAATGCATAAAAGTAGAATGGGAGACTCCTGCCATGGCACTGCTACACAAGGTAGGCACTCAAAGGGAAATGCCTTTGCAGAGACTAAAGGTACCAGCAGATTTATGAAAAGAAACATACATGTTTGTGCATGTCACAGCATCACCATAATAGTTTATTTTTAAAAAGGGGGAATATCTCGATCAATTGACTAAGTGACAAATTGAAAAGCCAACAGCTTTGGGCTGTGACACTGGCATATTTTGAGGATGTGGACAAGTTATTAAATAGATTTTGCTTAAGAATGACATACTTCTGGGGCCTCTGGGAATCAGGGACTGAACTCCCCTTGCAGCTTCAGGTAGCACCTTGTAGTATTGAGATGAGTTGCCTCATGAGTAAGACGGGGTGACACTGTTGTACCTACCTCACAGGGGTGTTGTGAGGAATAGTTTTATGTCTGTACAATGTTTCAAAGATGAAAAATACTTGGTATTATCACTGATTTTAGAGAGTTTACAGTATATGTGCTATTATTTATTATTTGTACTCCAGTAGTACCTATGAGATCCAGTCAGGACTGAGAGGCCTTATCCTAGATGTTATACACTCACCTAGTTGAGATTGATACAAAATTTTACTCAGTAATATTTTACAATGCATATATTTCATTATCAAATATCCATTTGATTACTATAGGGTTTAATTCAATTATTTAGGTGTTCAAATTGATTATCAGTTTTAGGCCATGGCAGAGGATTATCTGGTATCACGTTTTGTTTTGAGCTTGCATTGATTTTCAGAAAAAGTGCACCAATTTTCTATGGATAATCTAGAATCAAATCTTGCTATCAGTGGAATTCTACTGTACTTTTTGCTATTAAAGCTAAACGTTAAAATACGTGTGTGTGTATACATTATTATACACCAATATATAATATACATATACCTGTAAACATGTCTGTTTTAAATTTCTTTAGCTGCTTAGAATTCATTTCAAACTGTGTGTAGCATATTTTGCTCAAGCACTGCCCGTTTCAGATGCAACTAAAGCATCATTAAACAGTGTTTGCACTCAGTAAAGATACAAAAACTGGAAAACATGACAAAAAAAAGACGTATTGTCACTATCATTATTTATGAAGGCTTGTGAGGAAAGTGTCTAAGTCTCAAATGTGTTAAAAACCTTCAGTAAGTCATAGAAGTCTTAAATTATCTTGAAATAAACTATTATATCAGAGTGATCTCACTGTATATAAGTATGTTAAAATGAATAAATAATTCTTGCTATCATTTGGATGCTGAACAGAAAATAATTTGTTTCCCAGAATTGCAAACTATAGTTAATATATTTTTACAGGTATGTGATTTACAGTACCATGTTAAACAGCCTCTTTACCAATTGTTCACGTGCTAAATATATTAGCTCAATTAATTCTATCGATACTCTTGGCTTTTTAATTTGATTATATGGCAAGTTTTTGGTTTAGCTTTGTTTAAGTTGTCATCAGTGATGTGAGTGTCACTGATTTCACCTAGGCACATCATGGAGTACCAGTGAGTGAATCTCCTCTAAAGAATGTCTCTTTCTTTTCCCTCTGGGCATTA
>WEIV01024238.1:576-27761 GCA_013390005.1 Calyptomena viridis
AATTGTCATAATTGTGATTCAGTATGCAAAACTTAATGAAAAATTTTGCATTTGTATCCAGAGCTTGCCCTTCATCTGCTGCTATGCCATCTTTATCATAAAAATTTCCTGAAATGTACACTATGTAGTATGCTTCTATACTGTTTTTTTTCTTTTCCCTCATTTTTCAAAGGCAAGTAATTGCTAAGCAGCTATCAAAGGTAGATGGTTATCTAAGCTACATGTGAGTATTCTACTGTAATAGTAAAATCCTTTTGGACTGTTTAACAGGGAGAACTGAAATGCTAGCTTTCCTGAGAAAGTGATGACATCTTGCAGAACAGATTAAAAAACAAACAAAGAAAAAAACCAAAGCAACAACAAACAACAACAACAACAAAACACCCAACAACAGAAAACCCAGACAACCAACCCCCTCAAACCTGCCAAAACAACAACATAAACAATCCAAACCCATAATGAAAAAGAACATGGAAAAGGTATCAGTACTCTGTGATAAAATGGGATTCTCACAAGCAAGAATGAAGAGCTTTATTTTTCTCTGTTCATGGTGATTTTTCTGCACTTGTTGCTGTCATAACCTGTAGAAAAGAAATTTGTGAACTTTTTTCAGGTATTATTGTTACTAAGTTCTTAGTTGTTCTTTCTGGCAGTGTTTCTGCTCTTTCCTCAGTGATACAGACTGTTACAGGTGAAATTTGCTTTGGCATTTTTTTTCCAAGAAGCAATTAAATGTTTATTGTGAATGTTGTTAAGCTGAAGGCTTTTGATCTCTTAGAGGTCTTTGATGAGTATGAAAGAATTTGTCACCATGGAGTTCATAGTAACTCTCCAACTGTGTATCTGCACTCTCTGATAAAGTTATTAGGCAGTCTTTGTTGCACTCTTGTTCTTATTCCACGCCTAATTTGTTCTGGTCAGTGTCCTAATAGTAGCTGCTGGTAATTTTAAATATCAAAAACTGAGGTAACATATGACTCAAATGACTAATTACAAAAGAACTTGCTTGCAACTACAATAAATTCAGTTTAGAGTGTGTCCTATTCACAGAAAAATCTATGTTTGTGTTTGTACTGATGCTTATTCAAGAGAGCCCTTCACTGCCAACAGCACAAAATACATGAGCTATATCTGCTTTTACTGTGGCACCGTTGATTCCATTTTATAGCCATTGCATGATGCGTTGATGAAGAAGTCATGCTGTCATGATTTGTCAAGTATAACATTTGAATTTCTAAGCTGACCACCAACAGCTGTACTTTCTGCGTGGATGGTTAACACAGGAGGATATAAAACTGCTGGCAAACCCAATCCACTCTTATAAAGCACAAGGTATTGTGAGGCATGACTAATGTGAACCTTACTAGTTTGGAATCTACATTAACATAATCCACATAAAAATGTTGTTACTAAAGTTTAAATGACTAAAATAAATTATATGAGCTCAAAAGACATTTCTGCTCCAACCATCTGTACCTTAATTGAGTATGCTATTATTTTAACTTTAGTTAGTAAGTCAGGACCTTGAGTTTTCTGTCATTACCCAGTAGCCATAAACTGGATTACTTACGATATCAATATTATATAGCACTCATTGAATCACAGGTCTATATATAACATATAAATTACCGATATATTAGAAAGTATGAGAGGTTAACAGTATGAGAGAAATCCTAGAGCTTGCTTCGTGAGTTGTTAATTTTGTTTTGTTTTGTTTTTTTTCTTTTTTGGTTGGGTTTGGGCTTTGTGAGTTTTGTTCCTGTCTACCTTTTACCTGTTTCTCAGGTCTCTCCTTTGTCTAAATAGATACAAAAAATAAAATTTAGCATCAGGTGTTGCCTGAATTGAAGGTTAAAGAGACACTAAGCCCTCTCCTCTCCTGTAGTTACATACGCATTTTATAATATTTTTATTTATTTTCTGAGATTTAAAAGCCTAATTAAAAAATACTCAGTTACCTGTACCCACCTTTCTTCCTTAAAAAGCTAGTTCAGATTTTATTCTATCATCATTCCTGGTCAGAACTGCAACTAAGAATTAGTTTTGTTCATACAGACCATGTAAGTAGTTATGTTTTTGTTGACTGTAAATAATCTTAAAAATTAACAGGAAAGACAAGGAATATCATACTGCTCAATGCTTTTCCTTTCATTTTTCCTCTTTTTTCATCAGAATTTTCAGTTGTTCTTGTCTTGGAACAGTATGAGCTTCATTGGCTCACCAGTTTGTGCTTATCTGCCTAAATAATAGTAAAAAATTAGGATTATGTTTATTTATTGTTGCTTTTTTTTTCATTACTTCCAAATCTGAATCTTATACTTTTGTAAAAATCTATCTTCTAATAAAAATAAAAATATTGTTCATATTTACAAGATGGGAATGATTTTGTCAGTAGAGCTGAGGAGGTAAATTTCACCAAATTCCAAGAGTTTTCAAGCACTAAGAGCCTTATAACAAGCAATAGCAATCACAAAGCATAGTATGAAATTCTAGAAGCTCAAAGAAAACTAAATTTTCTCATTTCTGATTTCTATTGTGATATGCGTCTGAGTAAACAAACAAAAAAACCCAAAACTATTTTTTAAACTCTGTGTTTGAATTCTTACAGTTTCAACTGCTGCATGACAGATCTAGATATATGCAGAATCTATATAAATTAGACCCTATTAACAAATTCTCACACATTTTTCTCACTCATTAAGGAGTTGTTCTTAATGAACAGTATTTTGTTAATAATTAAGTAATGATTCAACAAGCTTTGGATGAGTTTTTAAAAATGTAGGAGGGAATTCAAAGTCTTGTTAATTTGAGGTATATTGTATATACCTTTGAGCCTACTGTTCATCATCATCATACAGATGATATTCCCAGACATGAGTCATTTTAATTAAGTACAACAACCATAAAAATATGCACATTGTATCTTATTTACATATTCACATTTGAGTTATTTATGCAGTTTATCAAATAATCACTTCACCTACTTTTTAGATGAAGTGAATGTTTAGCTACGTAACATTTTTTGTACAGCAATAGAATATAATTTTAAAGTCATGCCATTATCCCTTCTTTATTCTTCAGAAAAAGAATCAGATATTAAAAAGTAAAATATACTGAAACATTTAAATACAGATTAAGGTGTAAAGAGGGTGAAATACATTGGATATGCTGCAGTATATATCTATCAGGACTATGAGAAAAATTAGACACATTTTTCACTTGGGAATCTAAGAGATTGCCATAGTGAATTTAGCAGTGTTAAACACTTTATCGCTGAAAGTGATATATCTCGAATATTGGAATATAATTCAAGGGAAAATTATTGTATGACCTGAAAGCAAGAATTCTGCTTCATGACAAGATATGAACAGGACCAGAGTACATCTTTTCCTGCTATGAAACAACCTTTCTCATGGAAAATTAAACATAATGAGTTACCTCTGAGGGGAAAATACTCTTCTGACAATATTCCTACTCTGGATTCCCTCTCTTTCTCTCTCTTACTCTTTCTGCTTAAACTGGAACTAATGTTCTTGTCTTTTGGTCCTCACAGAACATCTCCTCATCCTCAGTGAGTGCTTTAAAATTCATACTTAAAAGACATGTACCTTATTAATACCACGTCATCTAGATAATTCATCGCCCCAAACTAAGTGGCTTCACAGGATCTTGCTCTATAAAGTTCCCCTCTAAAATCTCTTTATATAATCTAGACCATACCAAGTATGTCTGGGACATAACTCAAGTTTTGTGTCCCTGATTCTTCACAGTGGGGATGTATATTTTTTTCTTTTCTCCTCAAAATATCTGGGGATGGAAATGAATGTTTTCTTGTGCTCTTTTTACATGAAGGTAAGAAATTACTGTTGTGCCCCTGAAGTGGTTCACAGTATAGTGCAGAAGTAGTCCTTGGTGTGTTAGATAGTCTTCTCTCTCCCTTGGTTGAGAGACTTGTCTTGGAGTTTAATTTTCTTAAGCAGTGTAATTATCCATCACATTTTCTTCAGACTGTGACTATAAAATCCACTGAGATCTAAAATGTTTCCACACTAGCAGAAATGCAGCAATCATATAAAAAGAAGTCTTTACAGAATTTAGAAAACATTGTTCAAGAGGAGATTGTGATTTATTAGACAGCTATCTAAATATAAATCAGCACTGAATGCACAATATAGTTTCTGTTTTATTTGCTTTCTAAGTTTGTGATTAAAAAGCTCATGTTTGAATGAGAGGTAAGGTTTTAATATTGATGCAAAGATGCTATTCAATAATATTTTAATAAGCTTATAATCCAAGCAAGCCCTCTTGTTATATTTTGAAAATCCAGGACAATTATAATTTCTGTAAAAAAGATTCAAAACAAAAGGAGGGAGAAAAATTACCAAATATGAACTAAGTTACTATAAATAAATTTATCTGGTTGCCAGGTTTACTAAGGTTTTAAAACAATATTAAGACTATTGAATTTGATGGTGGCTGTTAAAATTATATAATTTTAACAAATACAATTCTTGAGTAATTTTGCTTCCTAATTATAATTTTTTAAATGTCCTTCTAACTAAAAGCTGTGGGAGAATGACGGAGCTTAAACCATATTGATCTACATGTCACTATTAATTATATTAAATTCAAAGGAAGCCAGGAGGACTGATCATCTTTCTGAGGAACATACAGATAGACCATAGAAAATTTAGCTTCTGAATTTTTCCTGAGGCATGAAAATGTTTGGATTCGAATCTTTTTAACTTCAGTACGTATCATATTCTTGAGATCAGAATGTACAAAAAAGGGTGATGATAAAATCCACAATAACACATTCATTAATCCAGGGGTTATCCCTTCCTCTTACAATCCCCTCAAGCACTGCTTCTGTCTGAATTTTAAACATAATGATCTTCGAGCCTGACCTAGGTCACACATTTGAAATTCAGTATATCCTGAATAATTCATAGTATTGATGTGCATTGGTGTTTAAAATAAAATAGATAATGCTTAAGGTCATGAACCTCCTCTTCATAAATACATTGGGATTGCATAAATGTTAGTCGAGGACTCTGATACACAGACAGAAGAGCAGTCAATTCTAATTCTGGGCCTGCTCAGATTTTTAGCCTGAGTAAAACTTCAGTGACACATTGCTTTGGGGTTTTGAATGTGTTGGATTGTTTACCTTGCAGGCTTGCATGGCAGCTTCAGTGGTCTTTAGTAATTATTCTGACCATCTGAAATAACTGTAAGAAAAATAATGAGGAAGTCTTTAAAATATTAGGGAAATTGTATCTTCATCTGCACAAGAAACATCAAGGGAATGATGATATGCAAAGAATAAAGTAAAACTGTAGAGAGTTTTGCCAATGCATGAAGTCTAATGGAAGCTGCACCAGTGCTATCATGTTGATATTTACTAAAAAAAAGTTCTGCTTGTGGTAATATAGTACATATATGTTTTTGGAAGTCCTTGAAATTATATCTTTATCAGAAAAATCCATCACCCTCAGTAAAACTATATCACATAAAAAGTGAGACGGGGCATATGCGCAAAGTAACATAAAATGTTTTTTTAAATATTTTTTTTGTAAAGAAAGGGAACATGGTCCCTTAAAGTTATTTGATTAAACACCTTCTCAAAATGAGATGCTAAGGAAAAAGGGGAGGCAAAAACCTGATAACAGAGACAATATCAAGAAACAGATTTGGTCATTTAGGTTAATTTGTGTCACAGATAGGCATGCAATTCTGCATGCCTGGAGAGAGAAGGGGCAGCTGAGATGAGCAGAGAGCAAGTGCTGTACCTTTAGCCAATGGTGAAGTAACTAGATAACTCTCTACCAGTTATGTTAGAATATGCAAACCTTCTGATGTGTATAAATGTCTATTCTGTAAACAATAAATTGTTACATTTCGGCACCCTTGAACACGCAGCACACGCGTGATTAATGTCACTCTGGCCGTCCCGACCGCGACAAGTTTGTAAGAGTGTGTGGAGTGTAAGCATGAGGACGATGTAAAAATGTCATGACATGGAAAAGTGGGAGGCAATAAACAAAGCATACAGAGACACAGACTTGAGAAACAGCAATGGAGGTAATGAAACTGTCAGATACACAAATTGATGGGCTATCAACAAAATGCAAGAATCACCTCAGAGAGGGTGAGAATAGATTCTGCAAACCATAAGGTTTTGCAGCGTGAGAGTCCAAGATGTTGATTTGATTGGAATGTGCAAAGTGATGAAGGAATGTGCAGCAGAAGGCAGGAGCAGTGAGGACCAAAGAGTGGGGGTAGAGAGAAAGGAATATAAAAGGAGACACTGTGTGTAAAATGGGGCCAGTCTGTACGATTCTCTGCTCACTGTGTAGTCTGGTCTGTCTCTTGTATCTTATTAAATAGTTTCTTAACTATCTGCCTACATAATATCACTGTAGCCAGTGTGTTTGTGTGTGTATGCTGCAAGGACTCGGTGTTAACTGCTGATGAGACATGAATGTGTGAGTGAAACTTGGTGCCAGCTACTGGAGACAGACTGGGGTTACAGGCACCTCAGCCTGTGGTGTCAGCAACTGAAGCCTGTGGGTCTCAGGGTCAGCTACTGCAGCTAATGGGAATCTTAGACCTGTGGCCACTGGGGCAGGACACAGAGAGAGAGAGTTCCAAAACCAACTACTTGTGTGATTGTGGTGAATGAAGCAGGTGAGGGACTCAGCACCAGCGGCTGGAGCAGGACCCCAAGCCGTGTGTGCCGGGTGCCAGCCGATGGGGGGGTGTGCATGTCTGTATCTTCCCAAAATGCACGGGGTCTGCTTTGCATTCCCTGTTAAACTTCAAGCTGGACAAGCTGTCAAATTGAGGGGGCACAGGGGTAGGTAAGAAGGGCTGAGATTCAGGCAGGGGTTCTGGGCCACTAGAAGACCTGTCCTAGTGCTCAGAAAATTCATGAGTGCACTTCTGCTTGTAAACCAGGAGAGTGTGGTGTGTGTGCTGCACTACAAACCTCCTATCTCTACCAAAGCTATTTGTGCTTGCGTCTTTGTGTGGCTGCTGTGTATGTCTCTGTGGTCTTGTTAATCTTTTAGTGGAATTTTTTATTTGCTTGTTTGGTTGGTTTTTGTTTAGGTTTTTCTTACAGTGTGACTTTATTTCCATATATAATGTAAAACATGAGGTTAAATACTGTATTACAAATTATGTTCTAACGCATTATTTTTATTAATTTCTCAAATGTACCATATATTATTTAAAGCCAGTTAAAGAAGTAAAACCTTGTAATTTATCACCTTCTGTTTTCTGAAATCAATTATGGAATAGTAAGAAAAGAATAAAACAAAACTTGGTCCAATACCTGTAATGGAAGTAAGAAGAATAGAAAAGTGGATTGGCTACACACACTAAGGTTGCATAAAGCTCTACTTTGCAATGGCTAGATCATGCTGCTTCTTTGCATAAGTCAATCTTCCTGCACTTAGTTAAAATGCACAGAGCTACTAATGCAGCTGGTTCTCAGCATAAACTGGAAACATATTTTCACTTTTTCATGTTTTGTTCTGACAGGGAGTGGAAGGAAATACTGATGCTGTAAAAGCCTCTTGTCTGTTTTTGATCATTTCAGAGCTACTCTGTCCTATTTTTTTTAAAGTAGTTTATCTTCATCAACTGCTTTAAAAAAGACTGATGACTGCAGAGCTGTCAAAAATTAATACACATTGCCATAACCATTTTGTACCAGCTTGTCATGGTTATGTACATTATTTAATGATTAACGGTTTTCATATTAGAAAATACTCTTGACTTCATCAGGAAACAAGAAACCGTATCTGCTTAAACTAATATCATGTCAGCTGTAATATTTTTCCTGACATTCTGCTGTAGAAGTATACATGGATCATGTCTTCAAGTGTGAGAATTTATTGTTTCTTTACCTTTCTTAATTTTTGTCTGTCATTGTTTGAGAAGCTGGGAAAATTTTTGCAGATGAGACTAAAGCAATGTTTAGGAGGGTAAAATTCAAGGGACAGTTGATCGTTCCTTTTTACTCCAGAAATTACAATCTCATTTGAATAATAATTTTTTATAAGAAGGTAAGACAGTAAATTTGCAGAAATAGAAGAAATGAATAAAATTCTTACACTTAATCAATCATACACGAAGCATAACCTGAAACATTAAAGGAAGGAAAAAAAGACCTAAAGACCTTTTATGGCAACAAACTTATTTTACAATTTGTAATGGAAATCTTCTCTCTCTCTCTCTCTCTTAAAAATTCAGTAGCATCTGCTGTCAGTAAAGACTTAAACTGTGAACAGGTTTTACATTAATTCAATATGACTATTCCTCAATTTCTTCATGCAAGTCAGCCTCTTAGTCTGTTAAAGTAGAAGATGAAAAAGCACAAGCACTAAATATGTTCAGATTGTATGATCTGTTTAAACAAAGACACATAAAACTCTTGGTGTCTGAGTTAAACACTAGAACAAAATTATGTTCTTTGCAATTCAAATAATATGAAATGGAGTATGATTTCTTACATTTTTTCTGCTAGATGTTTTTCTGCAGAAAAAAATATTTAAAGCAGAGATCTTCCTTGATAATAGCATAGTCTAAAGGAAAAACAAATAAACAAACACCTTCCCTATCTGTAATTGCCTTAACCAAGTTAAAAAAAAATTTAAAAAAGTGGATATCTGCATGCAGAATATGTACAACATATTAAGAAATCAGGCTTGGAAATCAGGATTTGAAATTTAAAACTCTCCAATTTTATTTTCTTAATTTTTCAAAATATCACCACCTAAATTTCCAGGTGAATATACATAATATATTCATAAATGTATACGTTTCCCATCAGCATTGCATGAGATAGAATTATGTAACTTACATTTTTTAAACTAGTTGCCTTTTTTAATACTGAACCTTACCTGTAATTTCCTGTTTATTCTTTTTGGCCCATCTTTTTCTCCTGTCATCCTGTTTGTGTTTACTACCTTGCTTACTGAAGGGATACTCCCCATATGCCAATGTTCAGCTTGTTCTCTGAATCATTACAGAGAAAAGAGTTTGCCCCTTTTTGCTGCGTCAAAATTAATGAAATCTTAAAAAGAATATAATTTAAATTTTTAAGATTTTGCAGTTGAGTGGAAATAGACCTTCCCATACACAAGGGCTGAAGAAAGAAAAAGAAAAGCAAAAAAGAAAAAAGACATGAGTTTATCTTCCTGTCTGTGGGCATTTCAATTATGCAAGCTGAAACCAACCGCTATTTTGTACCAGGTCTGAATAAGCACAGACCTAATATTGAGGTAGAATCATTTCATATTCCTTCAATATCTCTCTAAAGCCTCAATCAAAAAATGATATGGATTACAGACCATCACTGTTAAGTCTGTCTATTATTGCTCTCACTCTGCAGTGATAAAAAGACATTGTATGTTAACTTGTTCATTACATGAACATGGCCTGGAGATACATGTATAATGTGGTACACATTAATCCTGTTTATGTGCCATGCTTTATTTTGTTTTTTAATAAATCCTATACAGAGGATTTTAAGTTGTTTTCCTAGAGAAATGGAAATTTCTATCAATCAATTTTACATAATTTTGCAGGGAGGCAGAGATGTTAAGATCAGTGATTTTTCTTTTCTTTCATGGCCTGTTAAAGACCACCTAGCTGAGCAGAAATTATATAATGAGATCTACATATTTGACATGACCCCCAAAGAAACATGGTAACTTTATACCTCACTGGACATAGGGAATGTCCATATTCCATAGGAATATTCTGGGAGAGCAGGCTTCATTTGTTTTATTGCTCATGGAACTGTAGGGACTCAAAGACCATGGTTGCCTGTCTCACAACACTATCAAGGCCACAGAAGGAATAAGATAAGCCACCATATAAGGAACCTGTGATAAGCACAGATGGGAGAAATTTACAATAGGAAGGTGCTAATTCCTAGTGGACGTGAGGTCTGGTTACCACATCCTGGTTAATGTATCCAGACAAAAATTCCCACTTTTACAAACTGTGGGAAAGGAAGCAACTGCTGATACAAATCCTACCCTAAGTAATAGGAACATTTGTGACCACTCTGTGGATACCCAGAACTTGGCCTGTATAAAGGTGATACCCCTAGAAGAAGGACTCTGGGGCTCCCACCACCAAGAAACCAAAGGTGAACAGGGACCAATGGAACACCACTGGATCCCTGGGCGATGACTACCTTGTCTTTGATCTCTCCCTGTCTCATCCCACTGCCCTTTTCCTATTTCTTTCTATCTCTCTACATCACATTTGCTGTCAACTAAAATCTGTATTATTGATTTTGGAATATGGTCTTATTTGCACCTTAGTTTTGGGCAGAGACATCTCTCACTAATACGATCATAACAGGACCTGAGTTATTTAGAGTGTTATCTCATTCTTGGTCTTAAAAGAAATTTTTTGAATTTTGAAAAAAGTAAAAAATCCAGATCCAGTCCAGATTAGTACTAGCTCCACACTCCAAAGGCAATTTGTACTTTCAGATGCTCAGCAAGACTCTTTGTAGAGTTCGTGCAGGTCATTTTTTATGATCTTTGACATTATATTGGTAGTTATCAAGTAACATATGGTATCCTGGGGACTCTCCAGTGATTTAGATAACAAAACAGAAAAATTAGCAAGCTTCAGGTTGATGTCTGGGAAGGGAGAGATCATTTTGTATGCTATTCTACAGTAGTCTATGATTCACCTAACAATTATAGGATGAAAATTCTTGTCTATTTTTAGGTCTGGTACTTATGTCAGCAAAAAGCATTTAAATACCTGAGAAGCCTATGTAATTAACTGTGTTGGTATTTTCAGAAGAGGAAAAAAAAGAATTACGATAGTACACATGATGTTTGTTGTTTGTTTGTTTAGATTTTCCTTATGCATTAACCTGCTTAAAAAAACATGTAAAAGCGGGTTTTTAATCATGAAGCATTCTGTTATAAAATTTAGGTCAGGACATATTAATTCCAAACACTGTGAGATACTTGAAAAGCTGAGTTCTGGCAACGTTGTAGCCTTTCTGATGACAGTTGAAAGATGATGAAAATGCAATGTTAAATCATTCAAAGGTGTTCAGGTGCATTATAGGATATGTCAGTCTGTTCACTACTACAGAATATACAAACTAGACATATAGTGGGAGTAAAAGATATATTCTTAATTATTTTCACCAAAGTGAGTTTTCTGATATCTGCCATTCATCTTGCTGTAGAAAGCAAAGAAACATTATTAGAGATGATAGCTTTTTCATTAAACTTTACCTACTTGCATTGTGCACTTGAAGACCTTTTTATATTTCTAAACTCCTAATGAATGTGGTTACACAGGGGAGAAACATAGATTTTCCTGAGAATTACTCTCTTACCAGAGAGAGAGATCGAAATAAAAACTTACATTCAAAGGCTCCAAAGACATATGTAATGAAGGAGTTGCCTTTCGTTCTACTCGGTGACAAAACTATTTTCTATTAGGGTCAAGGAATTTGTCAGGTTTCACATATCTGCTTTATGACTACTGATAAATCAGAGCTCAGTGATAACAGCCATAAACATGAAAATTGAAAGATTCAGGTAAATCAGCCTCAGCTCATCAGAAGCATAATGAATATATGTCATACCTGTACAGGAAATGGGTCTCAGGCAATTAGATATTCTCAATCCAGAAAACACATGACAATTTTGAAATGCTGAGGCAAAGATAACTGTGGAGATAGAATTGAATGTTTGAAATATATTTGTCTACTAATGATTGGAATCTGAGAAACCTGAATCATATAATAGTTTTAATAGTCTACTTGGTCCCTAAGGAGCCTTCATGGCACACCTGTGCTTTTATTGTTTCACTGTGTTCTGTGCAACATCATCAGACACAGATATTCAAACTTTTGTCAAAACCAACATTCAGAAAAGTAAATCTGAACATTTTAAAACAACAACAACAAAAATTGTATAAATAGTTATCTCCATCTTCTTGTGTCTCATTTGTACTCTCCAAATGGTGTTTGGCTGGAACTTATTTGAAGTGTCAGGAGGGTAAATAGGCAAAATGACCTATGTCTGAAATGAGAATTTTATGGCACTTTGTAAGTTAATTCTGTATAGTCTTTTCTGAAAGCTTGAAAGACATGAATTTGAATAGGTATTTGTGAGGAAAGGTAGGTTGATACTAAGACGTGATGCAGGTAAACTTAAGCAAACTTTTAAAACCAGAAGAACAAACTCAGGGATGGCAGAGAAGGGAGGAATTGATATGAATAAAAGAGTATTGCAAAGAGTGAACTTACACATAGCTACATACAACCAAATGTTAACATTTTTTCTAAGTACTCTTATTTTTCCTAAAGTTTACCAGTAAAAGTATGCCCTGAGAAAATGTGTGTAGCCTTTTCTCCTTTGTGGTCTCTTTTAAGGTGTTGAAAGAACCAAAGGCTCTTCTAGTAATTGTTGGAGCCTTGTATATTTTTAAAGTAAAACTTCCTTAGTAAGCTTATAGATCAAGGCTTGGAGTCTTATGTTTTCTAAGAGTGGTTTATCATAATATAAGTGATCAAAATGGTATTAGTAGTAATTGCACCGGCACACACCATGACTTCATTAAAAAAAAAGGACAAGGAACAAAAAAAAAAAAAATGCTTACCACAAATTTGTAGTATATGATTTGTGAAATAGTGACTAGATGGAGAAAAAAATTCTGCCATTTTTAATTTCACTTAGTTTAGGAAATTCGTTTTTCTTGTGCTTTTTAATCAGATATCTTTCTTTTTGCTAATTTTTAAAAGAAAAATTATCTAAGAACACTTTAACATAAATGAAGATTCCTGTTCTTTTCTGCTTAGTTATTCACAAGAACGAAATGATAATTTAACCAATGAAGCAGACTTCTGGAAATTTGCCTTGTTGAGCTTAGATATTTATTATTTGGGATCAAAAAATAGCAATGATGAGAATTTAGGTTTTTGTTGTTTGTTTTGTCATAATGCCTTTTCAGAGTGATTAAGCATTCTAATCAGTAGACTGTGATACTCTTTCTGTCTTCGTTATGCCGACTGTTGAAAACATGGAGAAAAATTCTTGAGAAATCATGCCATTTTCGCTAACATACAAAAGATATAATGGTTATAACTAGCAGCAATATTTGCAGGTTTTATTTTCAGTTTGCTGATAATTGTCAGCAACAGCCCCAGCATCAGTTATTTATTTATGACAAGTTCCATAATATTGTTGTTGCAGAAAACACAAATCCTTGGCAATAATACCACAGCTTTAATTCAATTTAATTTCCTGTGTAAGATCATTGTAATATGTGTGGATAAACTGTTGACAGCTTTCATATGACATTTGAATATCCCATTAAAAAAACAATAAGAAAATAATAATCTGGGAAAAGTTTATGAAACTTTTAAGGTCAATGATAGGCTTCTAACTTTAAAAACATTTGAAGATTTGTATTATACCCATGATGTACATGTTAAATATTTTGGTTTAGGTTTTGATATAATATTCTGTCATATCTCATTTCCTCCGGATATCAGATAAGTATATAAAAATAATGTTTATTTTCTTCCACTGTGCTTATTTAAAGGCACATTAAGAGCAATGTATAAGGTGATTGTAGCTATTGATGGTGAAAAGTCAAATACAGTAAAGACTGAATTTCAATTTCTTAAAGTTTTGTTAGAGAGAAACAAAGTTTAAGATTGCACAAAGGATGTAATTTCATAATGCAATCTGCACTGAAGGATGTTCAGTGCCAGGGCTTGAGACAATATCATCAGGAAGATAAACTCAGCTTTCAGAGGGGCTGTAAGTTCATCCAGGCTTTTTTTAATTTTGCAGTGCATGCTTTTCTCCAAAACAGTTTTTCTGTGTATAGTGTCATTACCAGTTAAATCTGTGACTATAATTTTCTTCAGCCATTTTGTTTTATTTTTGAATTTTACCCCTCTTAGGTGCTATTACAGTCACAGTGATGTATGAACAAATTATCTTAAATCAACTTTTCTTTTGCATTCAGGGCTTCATAGAGCTTGGGCATTTGCTGTTTGGTTTTTTTTTTCTTTTTAAATTAAGGTTTTTTTAATTGTCTTCTTCCCCCTCACTGCTAATCAGATTCTTTTTACTTTCCTAAAATCTCAGTAGGATTTAGGCAATGCATTCCCCTATCATTTATACTCTATGTGGCCATGAAGGTCTTCTACTATAAGCTGGACTGCTCCTGGGAAAATTACAAATACCCAGCTCTCATCTAGAAAGCCAGCTGGAAGGGAAACCTGAACATACTGGTACATAGTGAAAGCTAATAAGGGTTCTCTTGGAAGGAATGCAATCTTACTCCTCCTTTATTTGTAATGTTAAAGACAGACTTCTAGGTGCTTGTTACATGCAGGAACCAGAACCTAGGACATAGTCAATAAAAATCTGTGAAAATGTAATAGCCTTGCAACCAATTTTCCACTGTTTTCTAAAAAGGTCAGTAGCACAGATGCTACATCATGAAGTACAAATCAGATGAGAAAGAAGTGGAGCTGTGCAATAAAAGAATAAAAGCACCATGGCAATGGTCATTCTCTTGTATAACTGCTCAAAGAAATACACTTGTCAAATCTGTGCAACAAATTACTCTGAACAAATGAGCAGTTTTATATGTGCTGTTTGAGCAAGGTAATATTTTAGTGAATCAGAATAGTGGTTCTAAATACTATCTGCTGTCCTAAGAAACAGGTACACAATGCACACATTAAGACACAGTTATGATTATCAAATTTGTTATACTTAAGGAAAATTCCTAAAAAAAATCTACTCTTTAAGAAAGATAGTATTATCTAAAAAATAGTTCCTCAGTGCTTAGTAGATGGTGCTTAAATGTGGATTTTTTGCTGCATGCAATGTAACTAAACATTCTATTTTTGTAATTAGCTTTTTAAAAATAGAAATAAACATTCTGGTCTGCCTAGCTTGTGCCTAAATTTTGTCTGCCTACTGTACCAGATACCCTAAGCAACAGTAGGATTCTTTTCACACTATTTTAATGTCTCTGTAAGTTCTTATCGTAACAATCTTACATAGGAAGTCAGATTGCCTTGTGGCACCAATTGATATAAAGAAGTCCATTTCTTTTCCTAGCACAGAGAAAAATAAATTATAAAGCTAAGCAAGTAGTTGAGATTAGCTATCTTAAATGAATGGCCTATACAAGGATGGGCATTATTAACATCACGCTCTAATCAACTGAGCTAATCAGCTGGGATACCTATGACTGCCATTTAAAAATATTGACAGCTTAGAAAACATGTTGATGACATAGTTCTTTTACAATATCTGTTGATTATGATGTGGTAATCAAAGAGACAAATAGAATTCTATAAATTATTATGGAATGAAAAGTGAGCAAAACAAAGAGCATTATTTTGCAAATAAACACATGCATCACCACTTTCTTGGTTATATATGTGTGAAGATAACACAGGTACCCCCAAAATGCCAGGCAGTGGAAGGTGAGGATGCTGGTTTAATAGTATGTGTACATGCCGGGCATGAAAGAATGCAAAAACCTTTTCCCCTCCAAGCCTTCTTAACAGCATGCCTCCCCCCAGTTGCAGGGGCTTCAAGGTTGTCTGTGAAACAGTTATCTCTTTCAAAGAGTAAACTGTTTTAAAAGGCTGGAGAGGGAAAGAAGTCCAAGCCTAAGCTTCCCAGGTACCAAAGATCTCTTGAACAAAAAGAGAAGAAATCCTCAAATCAGCCTATCTCCTCCTCATCTGTTGTACAAGGTTCACTCATCCCCTACAATATGGTTTCAGTCACTTCAGTAATAAAAGGAGAAAAGAATAAAAAAAGTTAAGAAACAATATTTTTATGAGTATTCTTGAACTGAAAGGGATTCTTCAGTTTAAATAAAACATATCTGAAGCATACATAATAAATGCATAAAATCAGAAACTTTATATAGACAGTGAGCCCCAAATAAGTGTATGTTATGTCATACAACTTAGGAGTATTTCGTGATTGGAACTTAAAAAAATGCGAATCATGTTTTTTGCATAATTTGCCTCTTGTACATTTTGCCAAAGATATTTTACATACTAATGGTGTGGATCTTTGAAAAAGATAAGAAAAAGTCATGAAAGATATGACAGTCAGGAGTTTTCTATCATCATAGAGATGATAACAGGCCTTCTAAAAAATCATGATTCAGGATGTCCCTGAACCACTTATTTGAGGAAAAAAAAATTTCTTAATTTAATTCTCCCTAAAATCACTATGTGACCTCCATCAAGATTTGCTCTGAGCTGATTCTTAAACTAAGAGTAAATATGAATGCTGCTGAATGTTGTCTTACACACAATGGTGACCACTATTTTTGAACTCATATATGAATGCTATTTGTACGGAGAAACCTAAAAAATCACCACTGGGGTACTACTCATACTTGTTCGAAGAGAAATGCTACACATCATCCTTTCCTATAAGAATTATAGCAATTCAAACTATAAGAGTTTTCCTGAGGGGTTTTTCATCTTGCTGTGTTTAGTACTGAGCAGTAAATGGTGAATGTCTCCTCTTTCACTTTGATTCTGTAAATGTGTGACACCCTCACAGTGTGAGCTAGCATATTTTCTGCTTTCAGAAGTTTTAAGGAGAAATATATATTCCTGTTTATCCTCTGTGACAACTTATTTTTCTTTGTTTTGTTTGTTCAGTTTTCTTGTTTGTCACATTTTTCCTTCATTTAAAAAGAAATGCTAGTTTTGAATATACAGTGATTTGACTGGACAGACATTTGAGCAGAATGTTTCAATCCCAAATCTGTCTGATTAAACTATGGTCATCTCACAGTCTTTCTACAGTGGTATAGGATTATGATTTCTCAGGTAAAATTCTGGAGGTGAAAGCTAATATATAGATTATAAACATTGTCCCATTTATTTCATTGTTATATATCTGATCATTTTAATAGAAAATTATGTTTGCTGGAGACTTCTCATTAATTCCACTTTTTTTTTTCTGCTTATCCATAAAAATACAACAATAACTGTTCCTTTTTCCAAGTTCTTGAAATTCATAGAATCATACAATATCTTGAGTTGGAAAAGATCAACAAGGATCACTGAGTCCAACTCCTGGCCCTGCACAGGACACCCCAAGGATCACACCACGTGCCTGAGGGAGTTGTCCAAATACTTTTTGAATTCTGTCAGGCTTGGTGTTGTGACCACTTCCCTGGGGAGTCTGTTCTGGTGCCCAGCCACTCTGTGGGTGAAGAACCTTTTTCTTAATGTTCCTAAAACACTGAGGCTAAGTTTGGCCAGCTTTGATTAATTTAAGGTGAAGAATCTAGTTTATTTTAATATATTCCCTTAAAAATCAGTGAAGTTGAATTGTCTGGTCACTCTAATGACTTTGAATGCATTCAGTTTCCCACTTAAGTCATCCCTCTCTCCAATAGCTTTTTTTGGTGTTTGTTGTTGTTTTTTGTCTGTTTTTTTGGTTTGTTTAGTTGTGTGAAAAAAAACATTCATTTAGAAGTATTACGTTTACATGCTTATGTCAAACAGCCCAGCAGTGAAAAGAACCAGGTAGTATTGCTGTAGAGTAATTGTGCTACTCATCCAGGATAGCTCTTTTATGGGCTCATTCAGAGCTGAATGATTTAAAATGGTGCCTTTAATTCTTGGCTAACCTATGATATTGCAGTTGCAGGTATTTTTTTTGAAGTGCAGAATAATAGCTTTATTTTCACATTCTCAGAGTTTATAATAAAACCATAAGGAAACTATAAGTGTCGCCAGTTTTCTCAAAGAAAAATTTTCATTCCTATTTGTTTTTCATTGGCTTCCTAGTAATAAGGTAACACTTCACTATGCAGTATTTGTCACAGTCAGTTTGTTTTTGGCTGCCCACATACTAAATAATTACCACGCAGCATGAACCTTTTTGAAGGGCTAAGGCCAGGACAGAATAGGAAGATGAAGGAGAGAAACTAGTTATTCATGATCTCATGACCTAAACACAGTCATCTGGGTGAAAATGATACAGAGAATATAAGCAGTTAAAAAAAAAAAAGAATAACAAAATCTTAAATAAAGAAATGACGTAGTATCTCCTGAAGCACAAACACTTAACAAAAAAAAAAAAAAAGAAAGGAATAAAATATGGCTCAGAAAGAGTAAACTCTGACTCAAGACCTACATAATTTCATTTTTGAAAAACTAACAATTTGGCTGTTTGCCATGTCCTGTTGGACTGACGAGCACCGTGATGAGATAGCCAAGGGCAAGGCTCCAGGTAATGGAACCAATTTGAGCAATGTTAGAGATTTTCCCTAAGTTTTGATGCGGGGCCAAAAAATTTGGATGTCTTCTTTTCCTTTGCCCTTGATCCTTTAAAAACATTTATACCTGCTTCTCATTGATCATACCTTCTCCACTATCTTATCTTAATTTTTCTTTCCACAGTGCTAATGTTGTAGAAAACTGAAGACTTCACTATCCACAGATTTACTTTGAAGTTTTCTGCTGTAATCTTCCCTTTCC
This sequence comes from Calyptomena viridis, assembly GCA_013390005.1. Classification (NCBI taxonomy): domain Eukaryota; kingdom Metazoa; phylum Chordata; class Aves; order Passeriformes; family Eurylaimidae; genus Calyptomena; species Calyptomena viridis. Next base: position 19,136 of record WEIV01024238.1, read on the forward strand.
TGCATATTTTGATGCCAAGGAAGTTGCACAGGGTGATATAAAAGGGAGAAACCTCATAATCTATGAAACAGGGCTGAAAGGGCCCCACCTCAACTGTATGCACACAAATAAGGAAAGATTTATAGGACAGCATAACAGGGGAAGCTCTCACACCTTCTCTGGGAAATGAGTACAGCTGGAAAGTTATATATTAATGCATATGCACAAGGAACAAACAGGAGGAACTAGAGGTCCGCCAGCAGTTCCAGGGCTGCTATCATCTCACTTGGATGACAGAAACAAGATCAGATATCTCACACAACTGATGTGCTGCAGTGGGTAGGCTCTTCTGAAAGGACAGCATGGGATGGTGAAGTGGGGGAAGATGTGAGAGAGCAGCAGGAATGCATGGACCTCTGTTTGCGGTTGCATGAGGAGCCAGCTGAGAGCTTACGGGTTAGGGTTACCAGAAAGACCATCATGGGTGATAATGTAGTGAGTGTCTGCTACACATCATATCATAAGGAAGAAGTAGCTGAAATCTTATTCAGACACTGGAAGAAGCCTTATGTTCAAAGACCCTGATACTCACAAGTGACTTTAGCACATCCATATCTGCTACAAGGGCAACACACTAGGACACAGGCAACCTGGAAGAGTTCTGAAATGCATTGATGACAGCTTCCTGGCACAGATGATTGAGAAGCCAATGATGGGTGATGCTTTCAGAATCACAGAATCAGAATCACAGAATTAACTAGGTTGGGGAAGACTTTTGAGATCATCAAGTCCAACATATTACCTAACACCATCTCATCAACTAAATCATGGCACTAAGTGCCACATGCAGTCTTTTTTTAAACACTTCCAGGGATGGTGACTCCATCACCTCCCTGGACAGCTCATCCCAATGACTGATCCCTCTTCCTGTGAAGACACTTATAAACAAGGAAGAACTGTTTGAGGTCAGTCTTGGCTGCTTTAACTGTGAAATGGTGGAGTGCAGGTTCCTGAGAAGAGATGGGAAGGAAATGTATAGGATCCCAACCCTGGCCTTCTGGAGAGTACAATTTAGCCTCTTCAAAGATCTGATTAGAAGAATCCCTTGAAAGCGGGCCTTGGTGAGAAGAGAGTTCTACAAGAGTTGATTAATTTTCAAAGATTGACATCTCCAAGTTCAGCCCAATGAGCAGGATATCAAGCGGACATGGGAAGAAACTTGCATGGATGAACAAGCATCTTCTGACAAAATTCAGCCATGGAGTGTATACATCCAGGGAGTGAAGGCAAGGACGTGACCCAAGGAGACTACTGAGACCGTGTCTGAGCTTGCAGGTGGCTGGAGCAAGAATGAGGGTCACAGTCCTTGTGCCTGGTGCCAACTGCTGGTGCAAATGTCTGTATCTTCCTCAAACTGTGTGTGTATGTGTGGAGAGTGCATTCACAAGCATTTGCTAGCAAACTCCAGGCTGGACCAAGCATTGAGAAGAGCAGCCTTAGATTCAGGCTGAGTGATCAGGTGTGTGGAGAGTCCGTGATGGTATTTAGGAGGATCAATGAGTGTAGTGTGCTTGTGGAACCAGTGTATGAGTGCTGCATGTTTACAGACATCACATAGTGGAGCAGGCACAAAGTGAATTGGGGTAGGTAAAAGGGACCTGGGTCCAGGGAGGGGGGCCATGTTCATGCTCGGAAGACATGTGAATGCATATGTGCTTGTGAACCTGGAGAGTGTGGTGTGTGCGCTGCACCAGTAACTTTCTGCCTTTGCTAACCCGAGAGGATGAGAGGACATGGCTTGTGTTCGATGTGAGTCCTGTGCATGGGTGCTATTGAAGGCAGCACCTTGTCTGTGGCCATCTATGTGACCAGACATGTCCATCCTTTCACAGAGTATGCCAAGTTCAAAGGGACCCACAAGGATCATCGATTCCCACCCTTAGACCTGCACAGAACCATCCTCAAGAGTCACACTCTGTGCCTGAGAGTATGATCCAAACACTTCTTGGACTCTGTCAAGCTTGGTTCTGTGACCACTTCCTTGGAGAGCCTTTTCCCATACATAACCACCCTGTGGATGAAGAACCTTTTTGTTTGAACCTACACCATCTCTAACACAACTTCAGGCCATTCTCTCGAGTCCTGTCACTGGTCACCAGAGACCCTGACCTCCCTCTATGTGAGAGACCGGATTCATATCTCACTAGATTGTTTACTGTGTTGGATCAACCGTCTTGTCTGAGTGTGTGTGTGTGTGGGAAGGGCCAGGCCTAGGCCTTCAAGGACATGGTTTGCAGCCAAGAAGGCTGAGTCCCCAGAAGGCATATGGCCCTGGAGCCATGTGGCTGCCTGTCAATCAAGGAAGGCCTGCATCCTGGTAGCCTGCCTACACTGCACTCCCTGGAACTCTTGATTGTCTGTACCATGCCTCACTCTGACCTGGAAGGCACTGAATAGTCAATGACCTGAATGTTCCCCCTGGGAAGGGCAGCCACAGTAGGCAAAACCCATAAATACAGTACAGGTAGGCTCCCTTTTGGCTTTTCTATTGGGAACCTGCCATTGCAATGTGATCTCCACAGGATTCTTCGGTGGTACCTATGTCTTTTTCTAATCTCTTCTTCCTTTTTTCTTTACTCTTTTAATCTCTCTTTCCTTTCTTTTCTCTTTTTTTTATTCTTTTGGATTACTTAAAGCCAAAGGGCTTATATTCTATTCAACTGGGTTACTGATTGCTTTGTACTGGGTTCTTTTGTGGACTGGGTCCTTTTAGTGTAATGTTTCTGACTTGGTTGTACGTTACCCTTTAAATTTTTTGCCAAAACACTTATTTCCTCACTAAATTAAAAGAAGTTCTCTTGTAGCATGATCTCTTTACATGATTCAAGGTATCAAAGAACCACATATATTTGCAAGAGTTTGTGTGGGTGAAATCTCTTGGAGCCTTAAATATATGTAAACCATCCAGGCAGTGTGTGGCTTAGACAGGGGTGTTATACCCTCACAAGGAAGCTGTAAGACCGAAATGAGATCTCCCCTCAGTTTTCTCCAGGCTGAACACACAAAATGACCTCAGCCACTTCTCATATGGCTTCCCCTCAAGGCCCTCCACTATCTTCATTGTCCTCCTTTGGACATTCTTTAACAGTTTAATATCTTCTTTATATTGCAGTGACCAAAACTGCCACAACATTCAAGGTGAGGCTTCACCAGTGCAGAGTAGAGTGGGACAATCACCTCCCTCCACCAGCTGTTGGTGTTTTGCCTGATGCCTCCCAGGACACAGTTGGCTCTCCTGGCTGCCAACTAATAGCAGGGCACTGCTAACTCATATTCAACTTGCCATCGACTTGGACCCCCAGGTCCCTTTCCATGTCACTGCTTTCCAGCATGTCATTCCCCAGTCTGTACATATATCCATGGTTGCCCCCTCCCAGGTACAGAATCTAGCATTTCTCCTTTGAGTATGTGTCTGGGTTTTTTGTCTGTCTGTGTGTCTCTGGGATGTGTGCTCAGCTTCACTACTGGGTGAACCTGCAAAGGTCCCCCTGTTCAGAGGGACACTCTGCTGAGCAGAGACTCCAGGTCTGCAGACACTGGGCTAGGCTAAACAGCTGAGCCAGAGAGGTCCTGATTCTTAGAGCCACCAGAAGAGGTGGCGACTTTCTTGAATATCCTTAACACCTCTCTCCACAGTCTTTGAAATGCCATGGGTTTTTTAAAAAGTTCCTGGAGATGGAAAGAAAGGTCAATTTTTTCTTCAAGATGAGCAAGGAGGAAGATCCAGGGAACTCCAAGTAAGTCAACCTGATCTTGAACCCAGGGAAAGCGATGGAGCAAATATTTCTGTAAATAATTTTCAACACATCTGAAGGGATAAGAGACAAGAAGATGATTGGCAATAGCCACAATCATTTTTTGAAGTTCAAATCATGCCTGACTAACCCAATGACCTTCTACCAAAAAAAAAAACCTGCCTTAATGGACAAGAAAAGAGCTGTGGATGGTTTTACTTGGACTTTAGTAAGTCTTTCAACACTGCATTCAGTAACATCCTTATAGAAAAAACTAAGAAATATAGACAAAACAAAATGGTCAGTGATGTGGACTAGCTACTGTCTGAACTACTGATATTAAATGGTTGTGGTCAGTAGCATAAAGTCCACCTGGAACCTGATGTACACCAACTGGATGCACTGTCAGTGTACATCAGGCTTTAACACTGGAACCAATATGCTTGAATTTCTTCACCAATGACTGGGGTAATGTGGCAGCATGCACTCTTAACACATTTGCATCTGATACAAGATTGGGTGGAGTGACTGATACACAAGTTGGGTTGTACTGCTGTTCAGAAGGACCTTGACAAGCTGGAGAAATGGGCCAACAAGAAGGCTGATGAGAATATTATCAATGTTTATAAAAGTCTAGGGGTGTGTAAAGAACAGGTATCAGAGAATCAGAGACTCAGTATGGTTTGAGTTACAAAGGACCTTAAAGATCATCTAGTTCCAAAACCCCTGTCATGAGAAGGCAGCCTTTGACTAGGCGAGGTTAGTCAGAGCCCCATGCAGCCTGTTCTTGAATATCTCCAGGGATGAGGACTACACAACATCCCTAGGCAATCTGTTCCAGTGCTCACCACCCTTGTAGTAAAGAATTTCTTGTTAGTATCTACTCTTAACCTTCCCTTCTTCAACATAAGGCCATTCCCCTTGTCCTGGCACTACATATCCTTGTGAAAAGTCCCTGTCCAGAATTATTGTAAGTTCCCTTTAGGTTCTGGAAGGCTGCTAGAAGTTCTTACTGGAGCCTTCTCTTCTTCCGGCTGAACAGTCCCGACTCCTTCAGCCCATCTTCACAGGAAAGGTGCTGCAGCCTTTCGCCACCTGCTGGTCACGCTTCACATACAGCCCTGAATGGTGGTGACCTGGGCTGCAAGCTCACATTGACGAGTTGTGTTGAGCTTTTTGTCCACAAACATCCCCAAGCCTTTCTCCCCAGGGCTATCCTTTCTTCATCCAACTGGTACTTGTGCTTGCATACAGACTCTTAGTTGTTCCCAGTGACAGGATGACAGTCAGTTTCCCTAAATTGTAATACACGGAATTCCACTTCAACATAAGAAGACTTTTTTTAAAGTGATAAAAGTGATTGCGTTCTGGCACAAGTTGCTCAGAGAGGCTGTAGACTCTTCATCCTTGTTCAGAAATTGACTGGATATGTTCTTAAGAAATCCATGCTAATTGGACCTGCTCTGAGCAGGGGTTTGAGCTACTTGATCTCCAGAGTTCCTTTCCAAACTAAACCATACTGTAGCTATACAATTGTACAAACTCTGAGTCTACCTTCTCTACAGAGATTGTGATTTGGTGGACTATAATAATTCTGAAAATTATTGAACTGAAGTCTATAATATCACTGTACATTCAATTGTACCACCATGTGAAACACTCATGACCATGGAAATGGATCTCTCATAGTCATAGAGTAGTTCATAAGTCCAGTCCATGAGGGGGATGCATAAATCATAGGACAATAGAATTAATGATTCACTCTGAATGCTCCCAAAGTTGTTTATCTTCTTGCTGCTTTTGCCAGTTACCTTTCTTCTGTTTTCAAAAAAATTTTCTGCCTATTTTTATTCCCTTGCACTTTCTTTTTCTTTGTCTTACAAATTCTGTTACTTGGGTCACTCTTGACATGTTTTACAACTCTTGACATGTTTTACATAAATGGTCACTCTTGACCATTTATTCTGAATGCAGCTACACAAATATTTGTCCTTTTGGTGTTCACATGGCTCACACATTTGCGTAAAACTCTTATAAGCAGCTAAGCTGCATTGTTATAAGATACATACTAATTTTGATTACGCTAAGAATAGAATATATTGTGTTTGAGGTAAATTTATTCTATCCTGGTTATTATAATTCTAAATTATAGGTATCACAGGCCTCTGTTTTTGCTACATACTATCTATTTTCCTCCATTTTCTCAGGATGTTAAACTCCACATTCTCATGGTTACTGCAGTCAAGATTACTCTCAGGCTTCACATCTTCATCAGTCCTTTATGATTTGTGACTAAAAGCTGAAGCAATTGTCCCATAGGACTCATTGATTGTGTGCATCAAGAAATTTTCTGCAAAACACTCCAGAAATCTTTTGAATTGCTTGTACAGAGCCCTTTGGGCAGACAGTGAAGATATCTGCAATTGTGAAGATTTTTTCCACTTGTCTAAAGAAGACTCCATCTAACTTCCTCATGATTTCTTATCACACTTTCTGCAACAGATTCCCAACTCATTACTACTGATTCCGGTCTTTCCTCTTATCCCTACCCAAAACGAACTGCTCAAGCAGCTCATTCCCATTTCCAAACTGCCTGTACTGTAACCAATGCAGAGGCACTGAGAGCAACCCCTCCTTATTTTTTCACTTATCTTTCTTGAGAAGTCTGCACTCTGCCACTAAGGTTCCACTCATGCAACTTATTCCACCACCTCTTTGTAATCCCAGTGAGGTCACAGCTCTGCAGCTGGAGGCATACTTTTAGATTCTCTTGTTTATTTCCCATGCTGCATTGGTTTGGATGCAGAACAAGTAAGAGGTTTGCTGTGCTGCCAAAAGTCACAAGTTTCTAGTCTCCTCCATTATGAGCACCTGCATTCACTGTTCTCTCTTAGAGTAGTCTCCAGCTGTGTCTCTCTTCTCCTTCCACTGCCCTTTCAGCTAGTGACATAGCTCAAACAGAGCATATCTCACTTGGAGAAGCCGCTGACTAGGCCCTGAAGAGAGGCACCAGGCACTCCTAGGGCAATTCCAGAGCAGCATGCATTGCCAGAGATGAGGATGCAGCACCTTCTCTCAATGCTTCATTGATTCTGGTATGGTGGGGACAGCTACCATAGCTATTTTGCAGTCTGAGCTACAGCACATCACTGCTAAACACTGCTGAAGCCAGTAGCCCTGTAGAGGCAAGGTTATGCAGGTGCCATGTCTGCAGGTCCAGCTAGTTGCAAGACTAAGTATGAATTTCTGATAGAAGCATAAACATATAGATACAATGAGATTAGACAGCACACCACACAAAGGAACACAGAGAACATTGCCCTTACCAGGCCTTACACTTTACACAACATTCACACAGACATGAACAGCATGAGCTGCCTGACTGTTTGTTTTCCATAAACTTGATTGGGTGATTCAAACTGTTTGTGGAATATATGCATACTTTTTTGTGTCTGCACACACACACACACATATACTCACATCTCACAACAGCTGACCTTAGAGTTCTAGCCAATCTTCCAGCTGAGCCCAGTTCCCCCATTTGTCCAAGTAATGGTAGTTGGACCTATAAGCCCCAAAGTTTACACCACCACTCCATTTGCTTGCACCTCTTAAACTATTTACTGGTGGTCCTTGCTTGAAGCTCACTCATGTGCACACTTAATCAGAGTAGAGGATACACGTACACAGAAGTTAGGTAAAAACAGGATCTAATGAGAATAAGGCTGAATCAAACAAGTGTGCAGACCAACAAGCCATTAACACTCTATCTGCTCATACCTTTTCCTCTGTAAAACATTTAAATCACTCCTTTTCCCTGTGTTTGCTCCTTCCTCTAAACATATCCCATAAGAAATCACTCACATTTCCGCAATCTACTTCAAAATATTCCAGAAAAAGTAAGGCACAGAACAAAAATTGTCCCTTACTTGTATCCCATAAGTCCCATAACTTCATAGGAAATATCCCCTTTGATCTGGGAAAGTGTTTTGTTGTTTGACCGACCCCTCCCAAAGGGTCTCACACTGTTTATAAACATCTCAAGTGTTTCCCTCAATGTTCCCAGGAGCAGCCATCTTCTTTTCCACTGATGAGGTGTCTGGCACTCCCCTGTTACCTTTGTGTGGTGTGGTTTGCGTTATCATCTGTCATCCACACATCCCAGCCTCCACCACCTTCATTGCAAAGTCTGGAGGAGGAATTCTGGCCCCTGGTGCACCCGGGCTGCACTGACTGCTGAGGAAAGTTGTACTTAGTTAATGGCCTCAGCTTGCCATAGAAATGTACAGTCCAGTGGGGATATATATCATAGTATATCACACACATTATTGCAAAAATGTTCATGATACAGAATGACATCCCAGGGAAAATGTTCTTGATACATAGATATCCTGATGGAAAAAGGGACAGTTTTCTTTAAATTGTGTATTTTTCTGAAGGATTTGCTTACAATTCATAGTTCCCAGACTATTTATTGAGCAGATAGTTGCAGTTCATAGCAAAAAACTAATTTAAAATAAGTTATTTAATGCATATAAAAGATCCTTCTATCTCTCATTCATCTTTCTGAGTGAAAATTAGCATAATTCTAACACAAAACCAGCAAAAAAAATTTTACTGAAACTGATATGATGTGTAGTGCATACATAATTACGATTTTCAGCTTTAGAAAACAGTTTAATATACAGTGCAAATCAGCATTACTTTCACAGACATGGAAACTTTTTTCAGTAAGTGAAAAGGAAGATTTTTATGCTCCATTGATAAGCTTTATAAACCAGCTATATTGGAAATATTGTAGAGTATTGTTGTGGTTTTAAGTAGCCAGAGTTTTTTATTAGCTGGGGGGGGGG
>WEIV01024243.1:0-12320 GCA_013390005.1 Calyptomena viridis
CTCAGGAGGCCAGTTGAGGATGATCTGTATTATCATTGAAAAGTGAGGCAAAGATGATGTTAAGTACCTCAGTTTTTCCTCGTCTTTGGTAACTATATTCCCCTCCACATCCAATAATGAATGGGTTTTCCTTGCCTCTCCTTTTTTTATTAATGTATTTATAAAAACACTTTTGATTATCCTTTAACAAAGTGTACAGATTAAGTTGAAATTGTGCTTTTTTGCTCTCTAATTTTTTTTCTGCATAACCTAAAAACATCCTTAAACACTTCCTGAGTTACTTGCTCTTTTTTGAAAAGGTGATAAACCCTATTTTTGTCCCTGAGTTCCTGAAAAAGCTCCCTGCCCAGCTAGACTGGTTGTCTTCCCTGACAGCTCCTCTTTCAGCACCTAGGAACAGCCTGCTCCTGAGCCTTCGAGATTTCTTTCTTGAAGTATATCCATCCTTCCTGGACTCCTTTGTTTTTAAGGGCTGTTTCCCAAGGTACTCCCCAAATCAGCATCCTGAATAGGCTGTCATCTGTCCTCTGAAAGTCCAGGGTAGAGGTTTTGTTGATACCATTCCTTACTTCACTGTGCATTGAAAACTCCATCATTCTATGGTCACTGTACCCCAGACGGCCTCCGACCACCACATCTCCCACGAGCCCTTCTCCGTTTGTAAACAGCAGGTCTAGTGGGGCCCCACCCCTGGTAGGCTTGCTCACCGGCTATGAATCCAAGAACCTCCTAGACTGCCTCTTCTCCCCTGTGCTGAGCTCTCAGCAGACATCCAGTAGGTTAAAGTCTCCCACAAGAACAAGGGCTGGTGATTTTGAAACAACTGCTAGCTGCTTGTAGAAGAATTGATCCACCTCTTCCTCCTGTTAGCTGACTACTCTTATCATTCATAGTTTATTGCCTAAGACATGAACGTACCACCAGATAGAATTCACTTTAGCATCATTTCAAGGAAAGATGTAAGTAAATAGATTTTAACAATATGAATATTCAGTTTCCAAGTTAATGTAGAAAAAACACTGAAGGTTAAATAGTTGATTACACAAGTGGAGAAAGATTATTTTTGGGGGAAAAAAAAGATGTACAGTGGTATAAAAATAGTAACAGTCANTTCTACCAGGCCCCTCTGCTCCAAACACAGGATCACAGCCTCTCTTTTCCGGCATGTCTCTGTTCCAGCGTGGAAAAATCTCCCAGTCTTTCCACGGGTTCACAGGCTGAAGAATCTTCGCCCCTATGGTTCCTCACAGATTGCTGGGGCCCTATTCCAGTGTTTAAGGCATCTTCTCTTTCTCCTCTCTCTGACCTTGGTGCTAATCAAGCTCCGCACCCTCCTGTCTCTTAAGCGGCCATGATGTTCTGCGCAGACTTTCTTTCTCTACTCCTTCTTAAATATGTTATCACAGAGGCGTTGTTGCCTGACCTTGGCTAGCTTAGAGCAGAGAAAAACTCTAGCAGCTTCTTAAAGAAGCCTTTCTCCTAGCCCCCCCCAGCTAATAAAAAACTCTGGTTACTTAAAACCACAACACAGTCATAAATCAGATGAGCTTTGGGTAAATGTTTGAAATACACGTATTTATGCTGCAAAAAAAGCACAGAAGATAATATTTTTGAATGAGATGGAAAAAGAGTGTCTCAAGGTAAGACAAAAAAGATTTTTCTAAAAATGTAAAGTCCCAGAAAGTGTTAAGAAAGAGGAAGAAAATATTGCTAAAATATAATTATTATTGTTCTTTTGTGTTTCTTGAGAAAATTTGCTTTTTACATTGGTCCTAAAACAACTAAGCCAACTCTTTGTTTCTGCAAGATGGATTGCTGTCAAAAATAGAAATTTGCAATGAGCAGGAAAAAAAAATCTTTTATCTAATGGTTTTATTTCTTCACATCGCAAACTTATTATATACAAAGTATTTTTGAAGCTGCAAATGAACTACTAATCATTGATATTTGAAGATATCTATTTTTTATTACGTTTTCTCAATCATAGCTCCTTTTTATATACACCAAAAGAAAGAAAACAGACTTTTTAAAGCAGCGAAGGTCACTTGTATATGATTTCAGATTTAGCACAGCTCTAAATTTTCACTCACTTGTTTTTATATTTATTTATTTATTATATAATCTCTTTGAATAAGAGGTCACACAATGATTCAGAAACTGTTGATCTTCTTGAAACATGCCAGAATTTTCCAAGTAGTTAGGACTATTGGTTTGGTTGCAAAAGTTTATGTAATAACAGGTGATTTTGAATCTGTTGTTTCAATCCTCTTCTGTCTACAATATCCCAGTAACTCCAGTGGGAAACTTGTTCTTGCAAATTTCATGCCAATGGAATTTAGTGAGAGATGGGAAGTTTATCAGAATTAAAATTTACCAAAGACCATTACAGCTTTATACAATCTTAAATTCCTCTGTAAGATCACTGACCAAAAGATTTAGTTGTGTGTTTATAAATGTGCAAATTTTTGTTCTAAAATGTAAAAGCTGCCTCCGTTAGATAATTGATTAAAAAAGGACAAATCAGAACTCCCACCAAAATGGAAAAAAACAATTAACGTCAATAAGAAAAGTCAAAGGTAAACAGACAGAGGAACATATGCTACGTAAAATGTAGATGCAAAGAGAAATCACTAAAGCATAGACTTTCAAATTCTCTTCTTGTTTGTCTGTTTTACCTTAAATAAATTTCAAAATGTTAAGTTACAGATTTAATTGCAATTCCAGCAAATACAGCAGCAGTAAAACAATGCAATACGTCCAGATAGGTAAGGCTCCAGAAGCAATGAGCCTTAAATGGTACCTTAAGGGTATTGCTGAAATGAGGACAAAATTAGATAGGAAAAAAAATGTTTGTTTGCTGTAAAGCTGTCATACCTAGCAATCTGCTATTCATCAATATTTTAATTTGAACACATTCATCATAATTTTCAGCTAAAATACTTCTAAAGTATTGAAAAAGAAATTGTCCAAACTTCACTGACTTTGCAGCTACTAAACCAAGCAAAACAGAGGGGAGCAATAATAGTATATATTTTTTTTTTAAATTAAAAGGAAAACAAAAATAAATAAAAACAAAACAAAAAATCCCACCAAAAGAAACCAAAACCCCATCTGTTTTCTATTTATTTTGAAAAAATTTTTCACTATTTTTTTTTTGTTCTGAGGACTGGAATGGTGTTTTGCTGCTATTTAAAGATTCAGGGTGCAAATCTGATTCAACTATGATGAATAGAAAGGAATTTTTTGGTGAGTTTTTTTGTCTGTTCTTCAGTCTGTATTTTCTAAAGTATGAACAATTAGTCAAAATCGCAACTGTATCTTGGCAAAGATTTTGGATATAGACTAATCTGTGAGAAGAAGGGGCTCATAAAAGACTCTTCACTCTCATTAACATTGAAAAATCTTAGAGGAGTAAAAAATACTGGATATGTTAATTCTTGTAATTTAATTACTACCGATTTCCATTACCATCCTACACATACTTAGTAGATACACATTTATCTCTCACCTCCAATGAGAAATAGATACCTTCAGGAAAGAGATTAAAAAGTCAAGAGTTGAAGGCCTGCAGCCCATAGTTATGGGCCCATACTGATTTCAATGACCAATTAGAAACTCTCTCTGTTATGTTACACTGTGTACACATTTTTATGAAGTGTATAAATCTTACTTCAAAAGAATCACAGTGAATTTTTGTGTGTGTGTGGTGAATTTCTCCTCCAAAGCTAGTTTCGGTGTTCTAGTAAATAAATATTGAAAATTCCTTTGCAAAGGGTCATAAAACCTTGGCATGATTTAGTGTTATAAACAGAAGTACCAGAAATGTGCAGTTCTGAAACTATTTGAAATCAAAGAAATTCAGTATTAATCAATAAAGAGTTCTTTACAGAAGTTTCAAACATGTGGCTTCTCCTTAGTGAAACAACAGAACTGACGTAACTTCATATATGAGGATAATTTTAGCTATATAATTGAGCCAGATAAATGTCTTTATCTTTTTCTTCTTTTTTCTTTGATCTTTACAAATTGAAGCATAAAGCCACTCTCAGACATATTAGCGTTTCCCTCTACCTGATGTTTTACCTTTTGGGACAAAGACATGGAATTGAAAAGGGCTTCCGGACTTAACAATTTCAGATCTTTGCTATCACAGATAATTGTCACACATAATCCATTTATAAAATAATTTGTTTTAAGGATAATCAAGATTTTGTTTGTTTTGAACTGATGCTACTCAAAAGCTATTACAAACATCTATTCCTCTATTTCTTAGAAATTGCTTTAGCCTGAATGCTGGGACTGTGGTTAAATGTCCTCAAATAACTTGCAAAAGATTAACATGCTATTGCTGAAGTGATTTATTCTATCTCCCATCTACCTATGTTGGTTTTGCTTTATTTTTTTCAGGTTATCTTTTCTTTCAAAAAAAGGTTTTAAGTTTAGAAATACAGTACTAATCTCAAGTATTTTTTATTACTCCTTAAGTTTTACATTCACACAGAACAAGCTAACCTTTCAGCACAGCATTATCCTGCCTATACCTTTTCAAATCCTTGCACAATATCTCTGTATTGGGCATGTGTAGTGAGGTTTATGCTGTGGGGTGGTACAGCATTGGCTTCTGTGAGAAGCTGACAGAAGCTTCCCTTGTGTATGACAAAGCCAATGTCTGTTGAATCCAAGAACCCCCCTCTCTGGAGAAGACTTGAGCTCATTGGTGACAATTACAACACCCCTGGGATGGGAGTTCAAGGGGGAAAATCTGCTGGGCAACAGCAACCAGAGAGAAGAGTGAGAATATGTGTTAGGAAAAGTTCACCTAGTTCAGTGAACAATAAAGGAGAGGAGGTTCTCCAGGCACCAGAGCAGAGATTCCCCTGAAGCCTGTGGTGAAGACCGTGGTGAGACCGAGTGTACCCCTGCAGCCCATGGAGGTCCATGGTGAGGCAGAGATCCACCTGCAGCTGATGGAGGACCTAACACCAGAGCAGGTGGATGTGCCCTGAAGGAGGCTGTGATTCCATGGAAAGTATGAACTGGAGCAGGCTCCCGGCAAGACCTGTGGCCCCACAGAGAGAGAAGCACATGCTGGAGCAGGTTTGTTGGCAGGATTTGTGACTCCACAAAGGGCCCATACTGGAGCAGCCTGTTTCTGAAGGACCACATCTTGTGAGAGGGATCCATGCTGCAGCAGAAAGATGAGAACAGCAGCCCATGGGAAGGTCTTGTGTTGGAAAAGTTCATTGAGGACTGTCTCATGTGGGATGGATCCCATGCTGGAGCAGGGAGAGAATAGGAAGAGTTCCCTCCCTGAGGAAGAAGGAGCAGCAGAGAGAACCACCCCTCTATGCTGCTTGGTGAGGAGGAGGTAGAGAATTCAAGAATGAAGTTGAGCCTGGGAAGAACAGTGAGATCTGGGAGAGTAGTGGGGGGTTGGTGTTTTAAGATTTAGTTTTTATTTCGCATTACTCTGATTTGATTGGTAATAAATTAGATTAACTTCTCCAAGTCAAGTCTGTTTTGTTCAAGACAGTAATTTTTGAGTGATCTCTCCCTGTACTTATCTCAACCCATGAGTCTGTTTTATATTTTCTCTCCTTTGCCTAACTGAACAGGGGAGCAATAGAATGGCTTTGGTCGGCACCTGGCGTTAGCCAGGGTCCACCTGCCACAAACACCTTTGAAGTATTTTTAGGATACAACTTTCCAAGATACAACCCCTACTCATTGAGTTGTTTGGTATATATTAGGATTTCAGTGGTCCATAGTAAAGTTTAATTTGCTGTCAGGATCTTTCTAGAGTAAACCAATGAGCTGTCTCCAAAGCAAAACTTGGGTATGAGTCTTAAAAGATTGCTCTAGAAACCAGCTGCAAAGGTGGTATAGGTGAAAGTGCATGACTGGCTGCTTTGTTCTATGCAGTGCTATAGCATCCATTGACTTTCTTTTGTGATCTCATGAACATATATACCTTCAGTTTCATGAAATGAAAATATTAACCTGACATTATGCAGTACACTTCTTAGGTTGATTAAAACTGAAGGAAACATACATGAAAAATATTACCAATCCCTACAGTGTGAGGACAATCTGAGTGGGCAACTCCTAAACAGTTCAAGGATCACTAACTAGAGAGGTCATAGTTAACATCTGCTTTAGAAGTGTTTGTTTTCTCATATTTATCACAGATAAAGTTATTAAAAGCAATTGGCTTTTCCTATAGAACTCAATTGAGAAGGAGTTGAAGGATATTTCCCCACTGAAACTACTCTTTTGAGAAGCACTTTTCATACATTCATTAATATATATATGTGCTATACTGATATTATATAGCATTCATTTTTAAATCAGAATGTCATGCTGTCACACAACTGACATCTAATATTCTTGAGCTATATACTTCTAATTTTATCAACAAAATTGGCTTTAATTGACCTAATAGAAGAACTTTTTAGTTTCCTTGGTGTACTCAGTTATATTCAGAACAAAGATAGACGACCTGCAGATGTCTTCAACTGTCTCTGACAGTAATGTAGACTTTAGTCAAAGTTATTCTCCTTGGCCATGCTGATGAAGTACCCTGTTTAGTCAATAAAAAGATTTATTTTTAGAAATAAATGTGTTTTTCTCTGTATATATTTCAGGTTTTATTTCTCAATCATTTACTTAGCATTTTGATTAATTCTGGGAAATTAAAACTTCTGAAAATAAGAGTAGATGTATGTGAGCAGACTATTTCTTCAAACTATCTTGTCAAGTCAAGCCATGATCTTGTTCTTATATATGAACTAATTACTTTTTGTCATCCTCTCAGGCTTTGCTGAACAAGTTGCAATTTATAATCACTCAGAGCCCCTCTCCAGATTTCAGCAATACCACTCATATCAAATTTATTCTAATTAATAAGGAATTCCAGTACCTCGTGAGTGTTTTCCAGATAACTAAAACTTTGCAATAAGCAAGTGAAAAACTTCATTATCTTGGACAAATTGCTGCAATTTGCTCACAGCAGGCAGAGTTTGCATCTGCACTTTATATTTAACTTTAAATTAAAGGCAATGAGTAGATTTTTATTTCCACGTAGGATCAAACCTTTTATTTAACCTGGTAATAGTTAATCTGTCATTAGTATACATTTCTCCTATGTCCATATGTATGTATATGTAGGTGGATCATCTTGCTGTGATGTGACCTGAAAGCACAAAATTACTCTTCAAGTACAACAATATAAATTCAACATAACATATCAAACCGGACTGATATTTTTCCTCAAAGTCATAATAGTCATCTCTTTATATCTCCTATTTCAATGGATAGCAAGAACAAGATAGACATTTAAAACACAAACTTTCATCTTCAATTCACATAGCGTATCTTTGAAATTATGCCACATATGGAATATGTGCAAGCTACATCCTGATCTGAGGCTCCAGCAAACCATGAAAACCCTACATTTCACTGGAGAAAATTGCCTATTTTAATTGAAGATTTTTTTTTAATGAAGATGTGGGAATGATGAATATTTGCTGCTGAAACTGCATAAAACCCCCAGAACTTTAAAAGCTCATTCCTTCAAGGTTTCACACAGTGCTCTGGACTGCTGAGAATGGCACAACTGATGGAAGTTAAAGCGGTCTCTGTATAAGCCACAAGTCTTTTTGTGCTATGATTTTTTCTTAAACAGTGCAAAAAGAATGTGAGAAATTCTCACTCGCAACCACATGGTTGGCTTTATTAAATTAGGCTGCAGAAAATTGTGCTTCCAGCTCTCAAAGTCCCCCAGGTATGCACCGGGGGCTGTAAATGCAAGGGGCTGTAAATACTACTTGTCAGGGAATGGGCAGTCAAGGGTGGATGGTATAGCTGAGGAGTGGTGATGTACAAGCACTGTAGGTTCCTCTGCCAGAGAATAATTTCAGCTGCAGTTCCAACTTAGGCAAGTGGGAACAAAATACAAAGATAAAAATAGAAGGAGGGGTTGAAACTAGCACCTAGGTGGGAATCTTGGAGGCAGTTAAGAGAAGAAGTGTACTAAGTAGAAATGAAAGTACAGCCTTGATGGGGAAGACAAGGACCTTGAACACAACTAAAGGGATGGTAAGCAGTAAAAGAATTTTAATTGGGGAGTTTCATGGCTTGAGCTTCAGCAGATAAAACTGACTTTCACAGCAGTATTCTGGAAGGATTTAAGGGGAACAAAGCAAATAGCCTGGCTTTTATCATAACCTGTGCAATGGTTAAATGGAGTTTTATGTACGTCTGTTATCCTTAGCTTTATAATGATTTTTTAAAAGTCTTCGAGAGGGTCAAAAGACAGAAAGTTTCATCTGTGCTATGTGAATGACAGATTCTGAAGGACAGAGGGTTGTCTTAATAAGCTGATCATCAGAGGTAAAAATATTCAAGATTTGAAAATGTTGTCCGGCACAAAAATGAGCACCCAAGTGAACAAAGGAATCTCAGCATGGAGGATAATAAACTGCTTCCAAATTGTTTTTTGTTCACAGTAGATCATGATCTTGTTTTATAAATCTGTTCCTGACAAAATAACAAAATAAAATCTGGACCCACATTGCTAAAGCAATTCTATTACTTTCAACACAAATAAACTTTTGAATTTTTTTTTCACTGAAAGCCAATACATGATGCATTTACCATTTAAAAATATACATTACTATTCACACTGTAATACTAATGGGTATTATACAATTCAAGAAAAAAAACTTCTCTACTTATCACAAAACACATATTTAATAGTCTATAATGATTATGAAATGAGAGCAACACTGGAATTTGAAATTAATTAATAATCTTCAGGTAGTTGACTGACTGAATCTTACAATTATTATACTAACACACATAGTTAAGGACCTCTACTGTAACACATAAGAATTCCTAATTTGTACATTCAACAAGCATGCTCATGTTTCAACCTAGAGCAATTTTACTTTGAAAGATTTGCTAAATTCAAAGGCATTTGAAAACTAAAGCTTGGAATTAAAGTGACAGTGTGATCATTCAGGAAAAAAAAAAAGCTACATTATCAATAGAAAGGATCTGAAGTTTTAAAAACTGTCTTTATCAGTGTTACACTTCTATCCATTCAAAGAAGACAACATTTTGAAAATATGATGTCTGTGGCCTCCCCTGTTATAAAAATGACTGGCAGGCAGAGCTTGGCCTCTTTGAAGGCTTGTTGACCCTTTTTATTTCATATCTTTGTCTCTCATTTTGGGCTTGCTATGACCATCTTAAGAAAGAGTCATGATTTCATTTCAGTACTCAAATACATTTTGCGTTTGTGAGACATTAAGAACAATAATGAAGAAGTAGCAAGTAGTCACCAGTTTGTATATGCAGCAGTCACCAGTTTATGTATTTGGATTATAAGAAAGAGATGCCAAAGTAACCAGGATGAGTCATTATTCTTAGAGCCATCAGAAATTTTTGAATTGTAAAACTAAATCTGATAAACATGAAATTCAGATCCATTTCTTAGTAATATTCTGATATTTGTGCCTGATCATAATAAAGCTAAGTAACAGTTTACACATGATTGTTTAAAATACATTAAAATATTTGAGGACTAACTTTCACCAAGACCAGACATCCAGAATAAAATTAGATCCTGAGACTGGTGAAATAAGAAGTTTTATCATGATCTGCTCAGTGGGTGCAGTTCTGGAGTAGACAGAGAAAGCAATCTATACGCACCTACATATTAGGGCTTGCTTGCTGATGATGTATCCCCACTGGAGTGAGACTTCACTACATACTATTCCAGTTTCAGGTCAAACAAACATAAACCACTACCTTTAGGGATATTTCCTTTCTGTTTTACTCTTACATTAAATATTCAGTTGATGAACATAGAGCATTTGCACTGAAATCACAAAGCAGTTTAAGCTATGTGAGGACTAAGAAAGCCTTAGTTGGTTTTAAATTTGGACAGAATGGTAGCAAAGCATTCACACAGGTCTCGGATAATATAGTACATGTACAGTACAAATGTGCACCTAGGACAACAGCTGCTTGAAGAACTTTTCACACCCTTCCATTCAGTTTGTCTCCCCTTTGCTAAAGATGGTTTACAGATACTCCAGATAGGAGAGTAGCAGTGGACAGAGAGTTAGAAAGCAAATTCAGCTTGCGTTAACCACACACTGCAGACACAACTCAGATTGCAGTCATACATTTTTTACAGTCATCACTGCATACATTTTGCTGATCACTATATCTGTGGGTCTCCCACAAGTAGCTGGAATTTTCAACTATGTCACCTCATTATGACATTCTTACTCTGCTAGAGATGTGGCAGAATTTGAGAACATAAAGACTAAGAAAGCAGCTCAAGACCACTAAATGTCTTGCCTGAAGCTGTTATGTTTCCAAATGAGTTGAACTGTTTGGATTCTTCTTTTACCTCCTCAAAATGATGTTGTATTACCAGGTTGCTAGAATTCAGAAGACTTTTCCCAGAAGAATAATTTCCCTCTTCCTCTTACAATGACAGTAATTATCATTCTAGTATTAACAGAATGAGACATGATCTATGTCAAAGATTCTCTTGCTAGTCCTTGCGCAGGAAGCTGTTCAACACCAATGTGACACCATATTCTCTGATTTATCCCATCACTATTATATGACAGTTAAACAAGTACACCAGAATTCCTAGAAGGAACTGAAGTGTAATTAGATTATTTCTTATTGCATTAACAATAATAGCAATTCCTGAAGGATTATGTATATTACACCCATTATTTGAAATATAACACTCTCTTCTTAATGGCAAATTCTGTTTTGTCTGCTACATTCTCCTCTTCCTATCATTAAACACCACTAACTGCTTCCCCTCCATATTTGTTCTTCTTTTTTCTACATAACATCAATAAAACTCACTTCATCTGCAACAAAAATATCTCTTACCTTATTGAGGTTTACAGGGAAGCAAAGTGAGATAATTTAATTACACTCCAAGTAGCTACTCTACCTCAAACTGTTCAAGTCTCTTCAAATCAAACCTCACATAATGGATGGAGTGCATATAATTTTACAAATGTGTGTAAGCAGCATGAGCAATACATACCTTAGACAGCTTGAAAAATGAAATAAAAAAATAGCTTTCTAGCTCAGTTCTTTCCACGGAGAACCAAATAATATTCATGTTCTCAGAAATAAGAATAATATCCTAAGCAAACACTGTGTCAAACATAGACACTGTGCTTTGAACATTAGAGGATGCACCAAAGTAGTTCAGACACTTTTGGTTACTTAGAAAAGGAACAAATCTGACAGCATAGAAATTTTACTTTGCCAGAATTACACTAATCAGATTTCTTTCAGGCAATTAGCAGGTATTTCTATCTGTATACCTATATACCCTCTATTAGCACACTGTCAGAGCATTTCACAAACTTTAATGAACCTGTCTAATGAAGATGCAGAACCTATGATGCATCTCATCAGTGCAAAGATAAGTGATGTCAGGCTAAGAATGGTCCTTGATAGAAAATTAATGTTGAAGGCCTAGAACTCAATAGAGAGCACAGAAGTTTAAAAGTCTTGATCACTCATGGTTATCCAAACTCACTCAGATTTTTCTCACTGAACTAGAATGATAGTAAAGTGAAAAGATACCAGAGCTGACTTCTAAGTAAACTCTTTTTGAGATTAAATTAACATGCAGCTCACCATGAACCTGAAAGTTCAGTGAACTAGGACCGTAGTGCTGTCTTTGTTTTTGTGGTTGAACAGAAGAAATCTATCTACATGAGATGCTTAGCTCATGTTACTTTGGATACAAGCTGACAAAGTTCTGTCAAGAAAGGGACTGTTCATTGGAGGAAGGTAAGTAGGTTGAGGAGACAGGCTGGTGTTGTGGTTTTAAGTGACCAGAGTTTTTTATTAGCTGGGGGGGCTAGGAGAGAGGCTTCTTTAAGAAGCTGCTAGAGTTTTTCTCTGCTCTAAGCTAGCCAAGGTCAGGCAACAACGCCTCTGTGATAACATATTTAAGAAGGAGTAGAGAAAGAAAGTCTGCGCAGAACATCATGGCCGCTTAAGAGACAGGAGGGTGCGGAGCTTGATTAGCACCAAGGTCAGAGAGAGGAGAAAGAGAAGATGCCTTAAACACTGGAATAGGGCCCCAGCAATCTGTGAGGAATCATAGGGGCAAAGATTCTTCAGCCTGTGAACCCGTGGAAAGACTGGGAGATTTTTCCACACTGGAACAGAGACATGCCGGAAAAGAGAGGCTGTGATCCTGTGTTTGGAGCAGAGGGGCCTGGTGGAACCCCGTGGGCCGTGAGAAGAAGAGATGCTGG
>WEIV01024243.1:20221-34707 GCA_013390005.1 Calyptomena viridis
GCTCTCTAGATGAAAAACAACAGAATTTAGAGTTAACTCTATAGTCTATGTGCTTTGCATTTCAACAAGGCGGGCCAGAAATAATTTAAATATTGTTAAAAGAACCAAGAGGATTTCCATGCACATTTGAAACAAAGGGTTAAAATTAACTGCTAGCATTACCAAACAACATTGAAATGCTTAAATGCATCCAGAGGAGAGTCACCAAAAAAGACAAGGAATACAAAGTGCAAGAAGGGTTACAGAGAACTAGATTTCATACACACAGTCACAGAAAATTAAGGTTTATTCAACCTTTGGAAGGCAAAGGAAGATTCTATTGCTGTCTGTAACTATGCAGTGAAGTCTATGTAAGTGAAGCCAGATTATTTTCAAAAGTATACAGAATAGAATCATAGATTCATCTAGGTCAAAAAAGGCCTCAAAATCATCAAATCCTATCTAAAATCCACTACCAAATCCACAACTAAACCAAGTACTTAAGCATGGCATCTATATGTCTTAAATACCTGCCGGGATAGTAACAAAATCACTTCCTTTACAGCCTTTTCCAATGCTTGATAAACCTTTCATGGAAGAAATTTTTCCTAATATCCAATCTAAAGCTCCTGTGGTGCAACTTTAGGCCATTTCCTCTTGTTCTGTCGCTCATTACCTGGGAGAAGACACTGATCCCTACCTGGCTACAATCTCCTTCCAGGTAATTGTACACACCAGCAAGGTGTATCCTGAACCTCTTTTTCTCCAGAGTCCTCATAAGACATGTGCTCTAGACAATCCAACATCTTTGTTGTTATTCCCTGGACACGGTCCAGCACCTCAATGTCTTTGTAGTAGTGAGAGGCCTAAAACTGAACCAGGACTTGAGGTGCAGCTTCACCAGTGAGTACTAGTTCTGCTGGCTTCATCATTTCCGATGCAGGCCAGGATGCCATTGGCCTTCTTGGTCACCTGGGCACACTGGTGACTCATGTTTACTTGTACACTTACGTACTCACTCCCTTGAAGAAACAGTAGCTGTGGGGGCACATGGAATATAAGAGCCTCTGGTTCTGTGGTGGATTGGCCTTGAATGGTGCCCACCAAAGCTATCCTATCATTCCCCTCTTCAACTGGGTAGGTGAGAGAAAATATAGTTAAAAGTTCACAGGTTGAGATAAGGACTTGGAGAGATCAGTCAACAGTTGCTGTCACAGGCATTGTATGCGTATGCACACACATACATCTCAGGGGTGCTGTCAGCCTTACTACTGGCTGAACCAGACTCACCTTGGGAAAATAATTTTAATTTATTACCAATCAAATCAATGTAGGGTAATGAGAAATAAAAAACTGAATTTTAAAATGCCTTCTCCCCACCTCCCCTTTCTTCCTTAACTTCACTCTTGAAACACGTACCTCCTCCCCCGCAACATTGCAGGGGGATGGGAAACAGGGATTGTGGTTAGTTCATAACATGTGGTTTCTGCAACTCCTTCCTCCTCAGAGGGAGGAATTTTCACACTCTTATCCTGCTCTGGCACAGATTCCCTCCCACAGGAGACAATCCACCCCAAAATTCTCTGATGAGTCTTTTCCATGGGCTGCAGTTCACAAACTGCCCCAGGGTGGGTCTCTTCCATGAGGTGCAGTCCTTCAGGAACAGACTGCTGCTCCTCCATGGACTCCTCTCTCCATAGAGCCACAGGTCCTGCCAGGAGTCTACTCCAGCATGGGCTTCTGACAAGGTCACCACATCCTTCAAGCATTTATATGCTCCAGTGTGGCATCCTCTGTGGACTACAAGTGAATCTCCACTCCCCTGTGGACCTCCATGGACTGCAGGGGCATAGCTACCTCACCATGGTCTGTACCACAGGCTGCAGGGGAATCTCTGCTTCAGTGTCTCAAGCACCTCCTCTCTCCTTCTGCACTGACCTTGGTGTCTGCAGGATTGTTTCTTTCACATAGTTTTACTCCTCTGTCTGGGATCTCGATTGGTATTGCACAGGTTGTTTCCCCCTTGTTAACTCTGTTACCTGAGAGGCTCTACTATCATTGCTGATGGGCTCAGCCTTGGCTGGCAGTGGATTCATCTTGGAGCCACCTGGCATTGGCTGTGCCAGACACAGGAAGCATCTGTCATTTTCTCACAGAAGGTACCTCCATGGTCCCCCACTACTAAACCTTGCCATGCAAAACCAATACAGGTTCATTAAGATCATCAGATAAAGAAGTTTTCCAGGTCAAAGATAATAATAAAAAAAAAAAAAAAGCAATAAAGAAGATGCACAGACACAGAAACATGGTAAGGAAAAAAGTAAGGGAGACAATAAATTATACCAAAACACCTCAAGGAGTCTTTAGGAAAGTATGGGTAAAACTTTGTAGAGGGACAATCCAGGTATTGTAAGAAGAGGAAAACAAGATAAGCAGGATCATTATGGATGTTTCAGGTGGATCTGGGAGATTATAAAAAACGTTCAGGGTTTCATAGGGGAAGAATCATAGGTGAAGAAAAGGGAAGAATCAGGGAAGGAAAAAGGCAGAGAAGAACAGGAGGAAGGAAAAAAGGGTTTATGGTATGTAAGTAGGCATGGGTCAGCATTCTCGTCTGCCTGAGCCCACTTCCTGACTAATGCAGTTTACTCTATAATTCTTCTTAAGGCCTTTCTTCACCTTTTTTTTTTGTAATTTCACTCTCTATCCCATGCATGAGTGATGCAAGGTCTGGGTGCTAAAATATGGAAAAGCAGCCATGGGGGACAGGGCTCAAAGCTCTATATGCCAGTGACTAGGCTGATCAGAGCACAAGTCCCTGCATGAAAGAATTATAAGTGTCAGTAGTTGTGTAGTGGTCTCAGTATGTTTATATTCTCCCCTAAGGGATTTAAATTGATGTCCATAGATATGTATATGTAATTCAATAGGAAATTTCAAGCTGGAATAACTAACCAGTGAGAAGGAGGAAAATGTGCATCTGTAAAAGTTAAAAAACTTTTAAAGGAAGTCCAGGTTCTGGGGTATCAGGTGGACAGAGGACCCAGCCTGGTATTTGGGTGGACCAATGAGTTTGGGGTGCCCAAGACATGAGTGTGTGAATGTTCAGTAGATGCAGAGTACCCAGAAGGACCAACCAGTGAGTTGGGGACCTGTGGGGTGGGTAAGGTAGGGCTGGCATCTGGGCAGGTATGCCAGGTGGGCCCCTGTTACAGCAGAGCTTGCTTAATGAACTTCGAGCCTTCCAACCTGAATGTCTGGACAATTAAGGCAGTTTAGGGGAAGAAGAAAAAAAAAAAAAAGAAAAACAGTTTCTGGTGAAAGGCTCCTGTAGGTACAGTGCAATTATTGTCAACAATGACAGTGCCTTGTTTTTCTTTTGCAATTCCACCACATACTGTCTATGGTGATTGTTTCAGTGATTTCTGTTTTGCAATAAATCTGAACTTATTTTTCTTGTCAGCATGCTGGCAGAAGCAGCATGATGATACAGAAACAGTGACAAAAGAAATTGACAGCAGACAATTCAGGTACCTTTGTCAGATATGAAATATGTGGTATCCAGCAAATAAATCTATTAGTTCTTAGTAACAACAACCACTGAGAGTAAGACTAAAAAACAATTATACTTCTTGAATAGGTGGAAAAAGTTTTTTGAATGATCCACAAAAACATTGTCTGCCTCTGGCCTTGGGCTGGATATGGCAACAAATAGGCATAATGAATATAGGATGCACCATTATTTATTCCATTACAAGGAACCTTCAGGTCAATTTGCAAACAAACTCAGGCACCAGAGTTGCTGTAGAAATATTTCTGATATTTGCAACAATACAGGTGTTGAGATACGTGTATCTCATATATTTTTCTGGACTTTGTCTATCAGGAATAGATATAGGTGTGAAGAGATGTGACCCTGCTTTGCGTGGCAGTGCCAACAATAGTGCATGGTATGCATCAAGGTATTGACATAACTTGTTTTGTTTAAAAAGTCCTCATCTGTCTGATACACTTGTGTATGAAGTAAGGACAATTTGTAATTGAGCAAATTGAGTACATTTTGTATTGACCAAATTTAAATCTCAAAAACATGAACAGATTCCTTGAGAATTTTTTTTTTATCAATACTCAGTGGATACAGACCAAAGGACATTGAGAAGAAAAGGATATATTAACATAAGTGAGACTTCTTTTCTGTACTTCCTTTTGTAGAAGCTGTCTGGAGATGAACATAAGTAATAGAGTTTCAGTCTATTTTTGGGGGGTATAGTGTTCCAACACACTTGCAATGCAAATAACTGACACTCTGGACCTTACTGCCTAAAAAACATCTTAGTACTGTTTTATTCAATATATTTATGCCTAGTGGTACAGCACTTATCTGGGATCTAACTATGATCTGTAATTATTTATAATATTCCCTTTAAGGTAGTAATCTAAATTAAAATTACTAGCCAGAAGGTTTTTTAAAAGAGCAACTCTAACCTCCTTAGAAAATCACATGCATATTGATATAACTAGTTTATCATACATTTTCTAACATCCTGAGGCATACCAGACTCTTTTTTTCTATTTGTTCTATTTTCATATAGGATCTCATTGAGAATTTTTTCTATTCTTTCTGGAATTTTTTTGGAATAGATCAATTTTCACAGTTTCAAATGGTAAGCTTCTATATAAATTTTATTTCCTTGTTTTATTGATTTCCTACTTTATATAAAGGCAGTGAAATATGAATTTTGGGAAGCCACAGGACACTGGTGAACTTTTATTTTATGTTGCACACAGTATTGTTTCATTTATTCCCTTATTAACATGAAGTTTTTCTTTATTATCACTTCTAGGAAGGAGTATGATGAAAATCTGTTCCAAATCTCTAGTCTGGTTTGTCACTCAGCAGGAAAATAAATAAATGTCTCCAATAACTTTATTCAAAGCATTTTCTTTGGTAAACAAAATAAAGTACACATAAAGACATGCAAGCAATGAAATACCAGAACATCTGGTGAACTGCAGGTGGGCCAGGAATATGAAGTTGAAACAGGTGCACAGAAGCAGGTTTACTGATTCTGAAATTGTATTAGATGCTGCTAGGTTTCTATATATGTGAGGCAATGACCTGCATGATTTCCACACAGGTTAGAATAAGCCACGTGTCATGTTCAAGAACATATTTCAAAAGAGGATAAAGCTGTAAAGGAAACAACTATTATATGAAGTTTTTTATTTTAATATATTTCTTAGCTACAATATCTGTGGGTGTCCCAACCTCCTCATTCCTTCCCTCTGTTTCATTTCTATAATATCAATGCTTTTATAAATGGAATGTGGTGTTGAAAAATTAGTTTCCTAAGTAAAACTACTATTACTTAAGGTGTTCCCTTCTCTTTATAGTATTTAGGGGTTTTTAAATAGTAGTAAGTTAGAAGTATTGGCAGGGAAAAAAAAAGAAACCTTTTAGTAGAAGGAATTTCAAAATTCCATTAATATTTTTAAGATTCCAAAACTGAAGCTAAATCTTCCTAATCTCTTTGGCCATGAAAATATATCTGAAACCTTTAGGATTGCAAAACACAAATATTTGTAAAACATTTAAAGAATAAGATATTTCATTTTATGTTTTGTATTTTAACCTCATCTAGAACTATGATGAGCAGGCTCATTTCCATGACTCCTTACACTGTTTTTTGCTTGCACTATGTTCTGTATGTTGGTGAAGGAGACCTAAGATTTTTATGTCTTAACTTGAATATATTTTCATCTCATTTGAATTCAATATTTGTCATTTATCTTCTATAAAATAGACAATACATACATCCAGGTACAATTTGGTTACCTTCTGCACAAAGATAACCACTGCTTTTGTGTTTCTGTCTGTACTTAAAGCTGTTTTGTGAGAAGAAAGCATATGAAATATTTCTATACTACATCCCTGGTGTTTGAATGGAGAAGCAGATATCAAATGCAGGGTTTGAATCAAAAACCCAAACCAAACATAGAAGAAAAAAAAAAAGCATAAATGAGGCATGTAAGTTCAAAATGCGCAAAAACCCCAAACTAAACAAAACCATATTTACTGTGAGAAATGGATCAGTTATTGTTATTTTACGCAGTCAGAACCAGCTAGTGTGTGTGTTGGGGAATGGAGGAGGCCAAAAAGGATGCAGCTGCAGCCACATGGCAAGGCTGGAAGGTTAATGACAAAGGCTGTCAATTAAAAGGTCATATCAGTAGCCTACCCACACCACGCCTCCTGAAGCCTCTGATTAACTACAAAAGCCCTCACTCGGGCCCGGAGGGAACTGAGTGGTCGGTGATGCAGATGCTCCACCTGGGAGGTGTGGTCACACTGGCCAGATCCACATAAATATGGCAGCACAAGGCTGCATTTTTGTTTCCTCTTCCTTCTCTGACTGCCTCTGTCTAAGCTGGGCTACATCAGACCCTTGGCAATGGGTCTTTTATTATTCTCCTTTTTTACTCTTTTTCTTCTCTTAATCTCTATTTCTTTATTCTTTTCTTTACTCTTAATCTCTTTTGATTAACTTGAAACAGATGGGTTGGATTCTACTAAGTTGTGAGGGTTGTTTTGTGCTGTGTGCTTTTGGGGAATGCCTCTGCCTTGGTTATATGTTATCCTCTGTAAAACCTTTCACCAAAAGTTTATTTTTTCACTAAATTAAAAATAAATTATCTTGGGAAAGCTTGTCACTGTTTTGTCTTTTTGTGACTTTGAGGTATTAACAAACAAAAGGCTTTGCAAGAGTTCGGTTGAACAAAATCTTTTGGAGCCTTAAATATAAGTAATGCTTCCAGTTAAGCTCGTAGCTTTGGAACTAGAGTCTTACATTTACTTAACCTAGTCACTGTTCATTACATACTTACCACTTACATGTGCTATACCAACCAGTATAATCAAAGAAACTTGATTGTCCATCATAGGGCAACTGCCTTTTGCTTACCCACTTAGCTGGTAGAACCTTTGGCCCTGTTGTACATTTTTTGCTTATCTTATCAAACAGTAAATCTGTAGACTGTCTACATACAAATAGTTGTTCCACCAGTTTCTAGTATTTCCACCTCAAATTTCTTTAGCCCTACCATTTGCAGATAATATTTGTACTTCTGTTATAACACTCAGGCTGTTTAGGTTTTTTTTTCCCCCAAAATTACATGAATCCCTAACTGCTAAAGGAAGTCTGGAGATATTTTTCATTACCACTTTCTTAGGATTAGGTTTTCTTGTTGTCGGCCAACAGTCAGTATAATGGCCTCATTTGCCTGATGCTAATAGTTCAAATTATACCAAATCTGCTGAGTTCACCAACTAACCCATCTTTAACTTGTTGCACCTATAGTGGGCTAGGCTGCACAGTTAAACTGGGAACCATCAGGATGGCTATCTTCACCCTTCCCCTGTTTGTAGGCCGTAAACTGAGTATAATTTGACCTACTGTCAAATAACTTTACATGTATCCATTAGGCACACAAAGCTTGCAGACTAGCTTTATTATGTAGCACACTTGTAAAATGATGAACACCAAAACAGTCATCGGTAACATCACTGAACCATGATCTTAGTGACATGCTCACCCTGAAAGTCTGTTCCAACTTTATATTCCACTGAAAACAGTGGAATAGAACACTGAAAACAGACCAATAATTACTATTTATGGTATCCATGAGCCAAAATGCGTATCATTTTAATTTGCACATACCACTTAAATTTAACCAGTTCGTTTCTTAAAATACACTTGTGGGCCTAAATTTAAACCGGAGTTACAGCTGTTAAACATGTTATTGGGTTTTCAGTAGAGGAGGAAAACCTTGTCAGAATGCCCCACAAACAGAAAGGAAGGGAAGAGTTGATCCTTTCTGATAGTGGCATTTTTCCTTTTCCCACTATGTTACTGCTACTTCCATTCATATATCAAAATCTCTGTGAAGATTTTAATATCCAGACATCCTGATGTTTCCTTACCTTCTTTTGCAATGCACAATGGCTTGCATTACCCTGTCCCATTGTACCTATATAGTTCCCTATGAAACCAGCTCATACCCTGGCCTGTGTAGCTGCTATGTCCTGGACTGCATTGTGAAGGTACAAGTTACTACAAGCACCTGCGCGTAGACATCGGAGGTCAAGTTATCCTTACAGAGAGATGGCATTACATACATGCATCCAACATTTGTGGAAGTTCCAGTCTGTACAAAACTATGTAGTGCAGAAACACAAGCTTGATTACTTCTTTATGTTGTTGGTTTTTAGTTAACTGTGGGAGAAACACTCTCCTTTGAGCTTTCTTTTCCTCTCACAGGCTATATTTGTATTCTATTCTCTTCCACTAGCTGGAGAAGTGTATCTATTCACTAAGCAGGGAGCCTAAGTAAACTCTCTTTAAATCCATATCACCACAGAGAATATTTTTAGGGTTCTAATTCTCACATAATTTAGATCAAATCTATCCAAAATAAACTCAGAGATTTAAATTGAGCTACTTTTTAAACTTGTGCAACTCACAGGTACATCAAGAACCTCAAGATCAAAATCATTCTTACCTTAAATGAACAAATGTTGATTTTTTTTCTTTAGTGACTGGGGAATTTTTTCTTCTATTAGTAACTGTTAGAGTTGCTGATGATCCTACTTCATTGCAGTGTTTTGCCATTCCAGTAAATGACACCTCCACATTTCTCTAAATGACACAAGGTCATAACTCTAAGGATACAAATCAAGGTAAGAAACATATTTTTTGCTACAATTGCAAAATTTCTGATCATTCTGCATACCTGTGACAGGAATTAATTTCATTATTGTCTCTAAAAATCCTGATTAATGGGCTAAAGAATACAAAATTTTTCAGAGCTGTTAGATAACTCGTGAGTCTAACTTCACTTAGACTTCAGTTTACTTTTGCTTTCCTTCCTTCATCTTTCTCAATTTTTTTTGTTTAGCGATCAAGTATTCTGAATGCCAAAGGGTATTGTATTGGGGGTAATTATAAGGAAATTAAAGGCAATTAAAGGGAAATTGTATGCAAGCCAATCTACAATAGCATTCCAGGAAACAGAATATTTTCAAAGGGCTACGATCATAAAAAACTATCTTACAGTATCATAATAAGGTAAATAAAGATCTTTCATACATTTAGAAAACTTATATAACTAAACCCTCCCCCCATTGCCCAAGATATGTTATATTATGCTACAAAACATGAGAAATTACCATTCGATGTGAGACCATAGTTCCAACCTGATTTTCTACCACTGATACTGAACACTGGTGGATACTTACAGTCATAGCATAATAAACAGGGACATGGTAACTGAATACACAAGTCAGAATACCAATATATTGGCTCCAAGGGGTATACTTTTCTTAATACATTTCAGAAATAATAAAGACTGGCATCCCAACAGAGTGATCTTTGAGCTTAAACGTAGAGGAGGGTAAACTATTCCTTGTAACTCATCCGAACATCTTTTTACCAAATGCTTTCTGGGAAAGAATACAGAACTTTTGCAAAGAGTTAATTGAAATGGCTCCATTGAAACATGGATGGGAATAATAAATAACAAAGACACTAGGAGAGGAGATGTAAAAGAAGCACAGTTAATAGCATGGAATTTATCTTGACCTTTGGACATAATAACAAGTATGTAAATGTTTTCCAAATATTTACATTATCTTTTATTTAAAGTAGCAATTGACTGAACAAGTATTTGAAATATATAGTCTTCCAGAAACCAAGAACTGTTCTTATAAAATTGCTGTCAATTTTGATATTAAAAAGAAAATATCAGATAAAGCAGTTTTAAAAGGAAGTTAAAATTTAGATTTTTTTCTATTAGATACAATGAGGAAAATGTTCATAAATTATGCATTAAGTATATTAAATAAATATATTTTAGATAAAGATCATATTATCTATTAATCAAGTTGATATATATCCATATATAAGTACTGTAAATGTAAATCTGACCCACACATTTCCCATGAATACTCTGAAAACAGTAATCATTTTATTCCTCCACAGTTATAAAGAAACTATGATGTCTTTTTTGGCTCCCAATTTTCAGAGCATATGAACACCTTACAATGGTTAATGATTTTAATTTCAAAACACTGATACAGGAAGAAAATTCTATGCTTCTGTTACAGAGGGAGTAAGAAACAATAGGGCATAGCATCTTTAAAAGAGGGGCATGGCTTTGTCCCAGCCACACTCGAAATCCATAAAGCAGCCGTCCATCCTTTATAATGAGTAATCACCGGACCACATTTTGTCTCCATCTCTTTGCTTAATGACTGCAGCTTTCCTAGTCTCAGCCTCTCTCTGAGGTGGGGATGGATCCCGGAATGTATCGTCATTGCCAGCCGACTCAGGAGATAACCACAGCTAGATGTCAGGCTAAGCACCACCAAAGACGCATCCGTGCTGATAGGCACACAAGGCAACACTTTTGAAATGCTTGACTAAATTACAGCAGGGTTTGCCCACAGTATTATTTTCTCACTTCCAAGAGAATGAAGAGGGCACCAAATTTTTTTAGTGAAACTGGAAACAGTGTAGCCCTTTTCTACATAAATATGTGAAGTAGAAGCTCAAAGGTTATCCCTGAATCACAGCCTTATATAAAATCAGCCCACCACCATGTTAGCATCATATGGTAACACTTTAAACACTTTATTTAAGCATTTCATTTAGGAAACAATTACTGTAAGTTTTTGTCTAGCATAATTAATAGGTCAAGCAGCACTTATTAAGTCTTTAGGCATTAATTAACATTTTAAAATTATCACATATGACACATTAATTAGATATCAATCACTTATTAGAGCTACTGACATTTAATAAGCATTTTAATTTATAACAAACTCTCCTGTTATACATATCTTTCCAAACTACAAGTACCTGCAAATAGTACTTAGGGAGTTTACCATGTTACAACTTATTTTGTCTTTTTAATTATCATGTACATAGAAAACTCATTTTCTCTGTATATACTTTAGTGGTAAATGCATATCTTTATCTTTTCAGCTCACTAACAAATTACAAAAACTGAATAAAATGCATAACATGCATATTAAAATAATTTTAAAGCATAATTGAAATTAACAGTATCTTTGTCCTCTTTCTGTGTCAGATTTGAACTTCAATTCACTTCTGATTCTACTGTCCTCTCCTGAGGAAAGAAATACAAATGACTGAGTGTTAATTGCTGACCTCTATCACCCCTTAATGATGCCTTCTTGTATCTTCTTTGATACTTTCTTTGCACAGCTGTCTACTTTTGCAAAGATCTTGCCACTAGACACTTCATGGATACAATCTCTCTCTTGACCTAATTGCACTTATTATTCAGTCAATTTTTTTAATACCAACTAAGTTATTTGAGATGGCAGACAAAAACCCAAACCTTATAACTAACGTCTGTATTGACAGCTTGAAAAGAACCAGAGAGCTATGTTTATTCATACTTTTGCATATATTTTCTGATTAATTTATGCACTAACCCAAAAGATTTCCATGTTTTTGCAACTTTTCTGAACAAATAGGGATCACAGATATTCCTTATCTAACTTATCTCTATGTGATGAGTTACAGTAGAATTTTAGAATGTGCAAATATGGAGAATTTCTTAGCTTTCTCTGTACATGTGCTTGAAACATTCTTCTTTCTGGAAAAGTAGTATGGCAATAACCTGTAGCAGGACATGGGGGGTTTTAAACATGGACTTCCATGGATTGATGGCATCCTTATTTACCTGGCTTACTCTATTCTGCTCAGTAAACAACAGCAGCTGGTAGTGCTTTACACTGCTACCCATGAGAAGCTACTAGTCAGACCCACAGAAGAATGTTACTGAAAGTCAACTGTATGAGTTGCACCTGCAATGCTTGGGACTTGGCAGATATGTAGCACACCTGTGATGGCTTAATTGGACCAACACAGACAACAACAAGGACTAAAAGCAAATTCCGCAGATATTCTGGGAATATACATGGGAATAATCACTATCTTTCTTTACACCTGCTAGTTGGATTAAGATACCAAATGTAAGATAACATGCTATATCTTCACCTTTTCCTGGAAATTTCAACCAAGTCTAAGGGTAATTAACTGGCTTCATGCAAGTACTACACAGTGGTAATGAGAGTAAGAATCAGACCAATAAGGAGCTCAAACACTATAATTCTTTTTTTTTTTTCAAGTGGAAAAAAAAAAGGAGTTGACTAGAAGGCTAGATTGCAAGGAGACCTTGCAACACTGACTCTCACAAAATGTACCTGGGGATCTGAAATAGACTAGTTTCCTGGGATCTCTTAGTATTTTACAGAGAATTACATGCATCACCAACGACAAGTTCAAAGCAGAAACAAAACTAATTTCTTAAGTACAAGCCATAGCCCTTAATTAAATACCTTGACTCTCTATACAATGCATGAGGAGGATTAAATGGGATTCCGAATAGACAGCATGCTGTGCAAGATTTATATAATAGAGAAGGTCAAGACTTAAATTCTGCACGTACGTCAGACCAGGTTTACAGCTCAGAAACCTCTCCCGCGCTAATGCACCATGTCTCTCCTTTCAAAATAACAAGCACCTGTTCCTTATAAAATATGGAGGTCAAGGGATGGTGGTTTATGCTGAGGCAATTCAAATCCAAGTAACCATGTGGCTGTGAGATGTTGGGGAGTCTTTACATTTTGTCACTGTGCTACTTGGCAGAAACAGACGCAAAACTCATTTGGCTAGAGACAAAAATGGAATCCAAGTGATTGCATTCACCTCCTGAAGGATAAGACACCTACCTCTTGACCCCATCCCAAAAGACTTTTACAGTAGTATATAAATCAAAATGAAGCCATATGAATGAATCCATAATAAGGCCTGGCGGCCAAGATCAAAACTAATCTTTTAAAGTTTCAAACCCCACTGAAATATCACTTAGGGTGCTTGCTCTTTTCACTGCCATGCATCTGCTTGGCAGAACTCATTGCCTTTTGACATCAGGAGATCCCTATTTTCTTCTTTTTTAAGCCTACATCTAAGAGACTGATTTGTTTTCATTGACTTTTAACTGACATTAGCTAATTATTAACTCTGCAGGATAGATTAAATTTTAATTTTAATGTCATTGTAAAACACCATGAGCTGCCTCAGCATGATAAGATGCTATAAAAATTTAAACTGTTGTTATAAGTTACCCACCTGTTCAAAATGTTAAAAATCTATGCATTTAAATCAATCATCCTGCACTGGACTTCCCATCAAGGCTAATGTTGATAAATTATACTCTTAGCTCTAGTTGATATAGCATCATTATTTTCCAGAATGGTAATATATTGGACTTTATTTTATAAAATTTTAGTTAGGATTGCAGTGTCATTTTATAAAGTCCTAAATACACTCCAGTGTGTATTTTCCAATCTGCTAAATTGCTCAGAGATTATCCTGCCTAAACAGTACCATTGAGGTTCTTTTTAGTGTGTGAGACATATGCTAGACATGTACTATTCCAAAAGGAGTTTATGAAAGTACTGTGGAATTGTAGAAAGGCCTATCTTCATACAGTTCTTGCCATCTCTGGGCAAAATCAGAAGAACCGGATGAGATGACATATAGAAAAATCCCTATACCTTTCTGTCTCAGGAGGCAATGGGTGAGTCTGCAGGCTGAACAAATGAGATTTTTTTCTTAGGTGTGGTATATAGATAGGGAAAAAACTCACTTATTCTGGATTTTCTACCTATAAAACAGAGCTAATATTTTTCCCATGCCTATCTTATTTCTTCACATGGTAAGTTTATTTGTGTAAGTACTATTTCTTATTGAAAGTGAGAAGGCTCTTTCTATATAATCTATATATGCATATAATAAAAATAAAGGAAGGCAGCACATTGAGGCTGCATATTTTTGTAGACCTAATTCTGCAGTCAGCAATCTGACTTTAGTACCTCTTGTTCTTCTTGTTCTCAGAAAAGCTTTATAAGTAAGCCAAAAGGCATGGACTTCATAATTTTATTATAACTGAAACAATCTCCAGCAACCTTGTAGCTGAATGATCTCTTTGGCTTGTTTATTATATTCATTTAGAGAAATATAAATTTTTTCTAACACCACACGAGAAAATCTATATTGTCTGAGACAGGTGACATCAGACTCTTCAGTTTCCCTTTGTAATATGTTCCTGCCAATTCCTAGACTAGGAATTCAGAGAAAGACTCCTCAAAGAGATAAATTTTTAACCTTGTTTTTGAGGACGGCAAAAATGCTAAAGAGGATTTAGCTGAATGTGTGAGGCTTAGCATGGGTTTACCACCTGTACCCATCTAGGCCTATGCTTTTGGCACACAATGTCTGTTTATAGGATACTAAGAATCTGTGCTCTGACAGTGATTGGTGGTATCAGTGTAGCTGCTAGAAGACAGAGGAACAGGCTATGATACACAGGTCTCAAGGTTAACAGGCATAAACTGCCTTGCAACCATGCAACTG
>WEIV01024244.1:206-22947 GCA_013390005.1 Calyptomena viridis
AAAAGAACAACAGAAAATAAACACGATGCGACATATAACAGTTTGAGAGGAAGGAAGAACTGCGAACCTGAAGAGCATTCAAGCTGGTATTAAGTAATCGAATTCAAAACATACGTGGAAAAATTAGCTGAATTTCTCTCTGGAGTTCTGTTCTGCAGAGCTCTTTTCTGTTCAAATCGGAAGCCTGTTGCCGACATGCTTGAAACAACTCCAAAACCTGTTGACTTAACTGAACACACACATCCAAAAAGTAAAGATACAGAGAAGTGAACATTCTTTCCTGTCAGAGATGCAACTACATGCAACAAACACAGAAGACTGGGTTTTTTTAATGCAAAACTCAGCATTATTTCATATGACCTACTCTATTGTCTACAGGTTTATGGCACTTAAATTTCATATTGAATAACTTTCTGGAAGAAATTTCTGCTAAGATTTTAAACTTATATTTGTTTAATGTGTTATAAAATATCTATCCACAGCAAATAACTTTTGCATCATCAGTATCTGCAGTCTCTCAGGGAATAAGTAGTGAAAGACCAGAGATATCTTCTGATGACTCTAATGTCAACAGTAATAGGGAGAAAAAAATATTAAAAAATTGATTTAAATTATCTTCCTTTTTTATTCCACACAAACTATTAAAGAAGTAGTCAGATCTTCGTTGAAAGAAGGTATTATCTGTTTTTGCTTCACAACACTGCTATATGCTGTATTCAGCAGGCACATTTATACTAATGAAAAAAAGCTTTTGTCATGTGGATGCAGAAAAAGTATCAAGAGTGATTAGCCACGTGGGGTTTTCCTGTATTTATTTAAAACAAAAAACAGTTCAAAACTAAACTGGCCACCCAAAGAAGGCATTCTCTTCTATATTTCAGAAAAGCTATGACCATAACTTTTATGCCCTCTTGAAAAGAGGTAGAAGACATTTACAGGCCCAATACTGTATTTATTCAGAATGCACTTCTCTCATATTACTATGGCATTTTGGGTTTTTTTTAATCAGGGTTCTCCCTCCCCTCATATCATGTGAGAAATGGACCATTCTTCCAGTTTTTACTTCCTGGAGTAGACACGTAGGTTTCCTGACATTAGTATGGGAACCAAAAAACACAAAAACAACACAAGTAAATACCCTAACTCCCCTCACTCCACGACAAATGCTCCAAACCCAAGCAGACACAAGGAGGCTTTATAGAAACATAGCAGCAGCTACATTTATTTATATTTCTTCTAAAGACAGCTCAGCAATGGAGACTCTGTGAGACTGTCAAAAACCTCTGCAGAAATTCTGTAGTCTCCCACAGCACCCCTGGATTCTGCCTACTCAGAAGGCAGAAGTAAAGCACAGGCACAAAAAGTTAATACCTCATCTTTGGCCACAGGGAGCCTGGCTTCTGTAGAGTCTGGAAATAAGGTATCTTGCAATGGAGGGACACATCTAGTTAAAGCTGGAGAGCTATGTGTATGCAACAGTGGAGATTGAATTAAAACTGGTCCTGGGAAGGAGTATCTACGTTCTTCTGGTAAAGGCACTGCTTGGTTAACTACAGTTGTTTCAGAATTCTGTGAACCAACCCGCGGCCGTTTGACATCCTGTGGAATATTTTGTTCCCTTTGTCTCCTAGAAGAAGAGATGAAGAGAGTGAGCGTAATTCCTCTAGTTCACAAGTTCCAACCTATGATTAAAAGACAGTTTCTACAAAGTCCAAATACCAATGCTTAATGATGTAACTATTTCACTAAAAGCAAGTATTCTACAAAACAGGTGTGCCCACCCATATTATGTGAAAAAAACCTGGAATGGGAAAAGAGACCACACAACTGGAGAAGTGCAGCTACCCTAGAACTGAATGGATGCAGCTTTAAGGCAAGTGTCTGAAACCAAACCTGCCAACTGAAACCCAAGTGGCAGGTTTGGTTAAGCTAACTACAAATCTCCCAACATGGCACAGCCTTCCATAAAACAGACTGCCCAAGAGGGAAGAGATGCACACAGCATGAAACCAGGAACTTTTTTAGTTCATGGGCTAGTTATACACTCAGTGATAACTTAATATCATATATTTGATGGTACTTATTTTTTCATCTGTTAGATCTGGAAGAGAAATAGCATACAGGAAATAGTTCTGAAGACAGATAATATAAACCTTCCTCCCTATCAGCTGATTCACAGAATTATTACAAACACATACCTCCTATATCTGAACTGGTAAAGAGAACTGATTTTTTTTCTAAAGAGTTAAAATAAAATAAACCCCTACATGAATCTGAAATCTCTCTTTCTGTAGTAACTAAAGAAGAAAGTTATGTAAATTCAAGTCAGTTTAGGTTTTTTAAAAATCAGAAAAAATAGGTTTCCATAAAATTCTTCTTAAAATAATAACTTACATATGCTTGAATTTAACATTTTGTATTTGAAAAATAAAACATCACATAACTAAGAAAATCAGGAAAAACACCTAGTGTGTCATCAGAAAAGCATGATAATTCCCACAATACCTTGAGGGTGCACTCTTTACCAGGAAAAGAGTATTTG
Organism: Calyptomena viridis; assembly: GCA_013390005.1. Classification (NCBI taxonomy): domain Eukaryota; kingdom Metazoa; phylum Chordata; class Aves; order Passeriformes; family Eurylaimidae; genus Calyptomena; species Calyptomena viridis. The sequence continues at coordinate 2,749 of WEIV01024244.1, forward strand.
TTGACACAAACCTGTTTATAGTCAATTACACACAGACTACAATCTAATGTAGTATTAAAAGAAATCACTTAATTCACAGTTCTGCAAGGCTACAGCTGTTAGAGGAGAAAAACTTGGTAAAGGAAGTCACTTATAAGCACTAAGATTCTCAAAAACATGAATGCTTTACATGGCCTGTTTCATAAAGAAAAGTATTCAGTATTACAATTTCTAACATAACTCAAGTTGCGTAAGTAATTGATATTAGACAAGCTTCACCACAGGTACATTACAACCACTATTACTCATACACATACAAAGAACTTACTTTCTTCCTTGAAACAATGTGAGGGCACCTGACGTAGACACTGGACTGACATTTTCATAAGTCATTTGTTGCAGTGTAACACTTGGAGTAACAGCTGGAGAAGCCGCAAAGTTCCCACTCAGAAGAGCTCTAGAAAGACTACAGTCCATTACTATTATTCATAAGATAACTAAGATGCTTTTTATGGTTTGGTAGTTCTTCTTATATGAATACTAAACTCTATGAATCCTGTCATTTTTTTTCTTAGAAGCAACATATCCTTCTTTTCTATTCAAAATGAAGACATATTTCAGTATGTAGTACATATTTCATTAAAAAACAAAAAATTGTCATTCTTGACAGAACACATATAAAAGGGTTAGCAAACAAATTAACTTAAGGCACTGTTAAATTCAAAAGCCTAAAGAACACTAGAGTGTCTTCAAATATAGAGCCAAAAATAAATGTTTCCTTCCCTTCTCATCTTCTCTGTGTTCTCCCCAATAAACAAATACAGTTGAAGACCTTTGAAACTAAACTGTAGATTAATAATCAGTGGAATGGGATTTCATGCATTATGCACAATGCAGGCAAGTGTTAAGACTTGCAGGTCACCAATGGAAATTATACAGGTCTGTTTCACATGTGACATCTTCACGTTTTCTGAAGTTCAATGCACTTTAATGTTAGAACCAGTGAAGACCATCCTCCATAAACAAAAATACTTCTTTCAAATCCAATCCCCACTATCATATCTCACTGTACTTACACTGCAGTGTGAAAATTAGATGAAGGAAAAACAGTTTGCTGGTGAATAAGAAGAGAAGGAGGTATATTTGGAGGAAGTATATTGAAGAAATTACTCCGTCGTTGACCTTTTGAAGGGAAGGGTGGACGACCCAAGTTGGAAGAATTTGGGAACATGCTTCTTTCTACTTGAAGTGAACATGTATCCTTTTATCTCTATTAAACAAAAAGGAGAAAGAATGAAATAGAAATTAGGCAAAAAAGAAATACTACTTGCCTTTTCAACTCTTAGTTTAAAAATTCAAGTAATCTACAATATACTTCCAGGAATTCCTTAAGATAACTGTGATTGGAGGCTAGCTTTTACTGCCTTTCAGGACAAGAACTAAATAAAAATACTGTATATTCTAAATTTTCACAACTACTACTTGTTTTATTTAAAAGTGATTTTTTATTTGCTCTCTTCCATTTCAAGTTTAATTTTAGAAAAATCACATATCACAAGATATAGGAGTTTTCATCTCAAGGAAGAGCAACATACTACAGTGGAACATGTTCCATATTTCAAACACTCCACAATAAAGTTCACAAGATATGGGAAGAAACACTTGACTTCATCATAAGAACATAAAGACGCAGCTGATCATGAACTGTAAGTTAGTATTTTTTTTAACAACACAAGATGTAAAAAAGCAGCCAAATGATGACAGCAATTGCAAATAATCTACTCATGGTTTAAGAGTATCATACATATTTTACTGAGTGGCCTTTGGGATAGAAAAATGTAGGTTTACTATCTTTTAAACTTAAAATTGATTCTGGCACACCTGGCTGTGTTTAACCTTCTCAGACAGCCCCGACTGTCTCTGGAGACAGCATTAGCACAAAGCATAGGGAAATTAATAACAAGTTCACATGCTCGGGTTTGACTTTGTTCCTTACTTCCCGTGACTACAACACACACTAGTGAAAACCCAGAAGTACATAGACGGACACTGTTGAAACAGCTCCAAGAAAAAGGTATCAGGATGATTAATCCTCTCACAGTTCTTCCTCTTTTTTTTCTTTTTTTTTTTTTCCTCCTTTTGGAGGGGTGGGTTGAGGAGAAGCCTTATGTACTAATGGAAGTTACTATTTGGATGTTCACTTTCAATTCTGCTGAACAGAGGACACCAAGGTGCACGACAACAAAGTTATTTCATATTTACATTTAATGTGAATGACTATTTATGTGCTGTCTAAACTTTTCTACTTCTAGTAGACGGAATAACAGTCTCATTTCCCTCTGAGCAGACCAGGCACTCTGCGCAGCACGCACAGTATACAAGCAGTTTATGGATACAATTACCTAGTAATAGAACCACACATGAGAATTCAAGAGCTAGGCGCAGAAGAAACGCACGTTCTGTTTAGCCGCTGAAGGAGAAAATGCCAGAAAGAGAAGCACCGGAGGTACCTTCCCCAAGGCAAAACAATGCAGCAACACCCACGCCTCACAAACAGCCACAACGACATTTACCGTGACTTTCAGCAGAAGCTACCTCGGCAGGAATTGCCAGGCTCTCCAGAAAGTTTCATAAACAGTTCAGCTACCTTCGTCCCTGTGGACACCGTTTCCAAACAAGCGTTTCTTCCCCAGAGCCACGCGAGCTCACCATGGAGGCACCCCAGCACCAAGAGGTGTGCGGGGCCACCGCCACCTGTCACAACCACGCGGGATCCCCAGGAGATACTCACGCCAAGGCTGGGCGGAGGTAGGCGGGGCGGGGCGGGCCCGCGGGCAGCACCGAGTGGGGCCGGCAGCGTAGACCAGCTCCCGCAGCGGACGGCCGCCCCGTCCCCCGGATGCAGGGATGCGGCAGGAGGGACCGGGATGCGGCAGGAAGGACNGCCCGGGCCTGGCCGCGGCCAGGGGAGAAACGTCAGCGCACCGGTTTTTTTGTAGTTACTGCCCCGTTGTAAACGAGCTACTGTTCAGAAGCGTGTCATAGTATTTGCCTGACTACGTTAGGATTTGGCCACCAGTGACCGTAGGTGTGCGAGGATAAATCCGAGGTCACAAAGGGCCTGAAATGCTTGTGCCCCGCACTGCCACTGTAACCCCTAAACCACTGACGCATCACCCAGTGCCAGATCCAAACAGCCCTTGAACGACTCCAGTTCCTGGGTGACCTCTTCCAGTGCTTGACCACGCTAACAGTGGAAAAAAACCAAATTTGAATCTCCGCTGTCTCAACTTAAGTCTGTTACCTCTTGTAACAGACAGAGACTGTCTGTTAGAGACTGACTGACTGGCTGGCAGAGACCAGCCCCCACCTCACCAAAACCTCTCTTCAGGCAGTTGCAGAGAGGGATGAGGTACCCCCTGAACCTCCGCTTCTTGAGACTATACAAAGCCACCTCCCTCAGCCATTCCTCATAAGACATGTTTTCCAGACCTTGCACAAGCCTTGTTACCCTTCTCTGGGCACTCCAATGACCTTTTTAACTTGATTACTTCTTGGGGAGGAGAGTTACTGTAAGTGAGCTCTTGCCATGAGCAGGCACTGAAACAGTGAGTTTGTGCATACATTGCTGAAGCTCCCACCTTTGAGAGGGAAGGGGTAAGTTGAGGTCTTGCTCAGCTTTGAGCTTCTTGCTTGAAGGCTTGCTCAGCTGAGAGTGAGCAACAGCCAAAGGGTTCTGTTGTGAGGGGACTGCAAAAGGACTACTAAGGGCAGGTTTGGACATCACATAGAACTCTCTGTAGAGCTTTTCCATCTTGAGTGTGGTTCAAGGTCTTAGGCTAAGGTCAGCCCACAGTTAATATAGGGATAAGGGATATGGTTTTTAAAGGATATAAAGTCTCAGTGTCCATTGTGGGCTGGAGGATGATTTGAACTGGGACACATTAGGATGAAAGAAGAGTTCTCCTCTGTGGAATTCAGTCCCCAAATAGCTTAAACATGAATGAGTAGCATAATAGATCTTTAGTTTCATGAGAATCCTACCGCTGCACAGTTAAACAGAACTTGGATTTTCATATGTGTGCTGATTTTGGCTGGGGTAGAGTTACTTTGCTTCGCAGTGGCTTGTATGGGGATGTGTTTTGGATTTATGCTGAACACAGGATTGCTAATACAGAGATGTTTTTGTTATTGCTGAGCAGGACTTAGACAGAGCCAAGGCCTTTTCTGCTTTTCCTACTGCCATGCTGATGAGGAACTTGAAGGTACTTGGGAGGTGGGGAGGAGAAACAGCCACGTGACCCAGACTGACCAAAGGGATATTCCACAGCATATGACATCATGCTCACTACATAAAGTGTAGGGAAGAAGGAAGAAGACAGGGACATTTGGAGCTGGGCTATTTGTCTTCCCAAGTCACTGTTACTCATGACGGAGCTCTGCTTTCCTGGAGATGGCTGAACACATGCCTGCCCATGCCTGCCCATGGCTGAACACGTGCCATGCCCTGAGAAGCAGTGAAGTAATTCCTTTATTTTGCTTTGCTTGCATGCACAGCTTTTGCTTTCCCTATTAAACTGTCTATATCTCAACCCATATGTTTTCTAGATTTTACTCTTCTGATTCTCTCCCAGATCCTGCTGGTGAGGAAGTGAGCAAGTGGCTGTCTGGTACTTGGTTGCCAGCTGGGGTTAAACCATGACAATCTGGAACTCAGCCCTCTTTCTGTGCTATTTGTTTGGAATCAAAGGAACCATTTCTGCTCAAGGCAGAAATTTCATGTCTTAACTGCTAAAAGTCAGTGATACAACTCCTTATAGCTGGAGTTCCCCATGTAGCCCATTCAAATGGCATTCCCAGACTTACCACTCTTCTCACCATAAACTATCCATCAACCAGTAATATATCATTCTTCTAGGACTCTCACATTTGCTGTGGGACCTACAATAAATATAACCTAACACAATCAATATACTTGGTACCAGGCAGTGTTTATAGAAGTGTATTAATCATCAACATTTTTTTATGCAGCAAAAATGGGGGGGGAAAAAAGAAAAAATAAAAAAAATTAGGAATGTCTCTACCCAATTAAAGTAACTTATGTCACTATGTTTTTACCTGGTCTCCTTTTCCTCTGCTCCTTGGCACAAGGCACGCTGGTTATTTTTTGTTTGCATCAATCTTGATACATTTTTGTTTGGTTGGTTTTTATTGGCACAGACTGTTCACTCTTGAGGATTTTTTCCCTATGTCTTACCTGCATTGACTTGTCAACCTAGCTACACATTTCAGTGAGGCACCTGAAATAACCTGACATTTTACAAATTGCCAACAGTCTTCTGAGACAAATCTCTGTGCTTTGATGTGCTGAGTGCTGTTCTATTTTTTCAATATGTGCTGTCTCACTTCCTGACCCTGACTGTGATCTCAGACAGTTACAGATACTCTTCTGTTAAAAAAGACATATAAAGCCTTACTTCTGGTTTTGGTCAGGAATCAGACTGCTGGTCAAGAGATACTCAGTTGAAAATTGTACAACAAGGAATCTGGAAACTTGCACTAGTAATTCCAACAGATTCACTCAAACAGAATAGGATTAGGATTGGTCCTGTGTTCCTGCCTCAAAAGAGGCTTGCTTTAGAACAAAAATGGTATATTTTTTGTAAAAGAGCAGTTTGTAAAATTAATGTATTGGAAAAACAACACATAAACTGAATAATCAATGAAGGAAAATTATGACCTATAATAGAAGCAGAGGCTGAATTCAGCCTCTATAAACTGTATTTTGTTCAGATAGATAGGAAAGAGAGTGGTTTCCAGAAGTAATTGACAAAGGGCTCTCTGAAAAACCATCTGCAATCTCTCTCATAGAATAGAAACAATTATGGAACATTAAAGTCCCTGTTTCGTGCTTTTTGCAATTTTCTGACACTTTAGGAGCTGAAGTGCTCCAGCTGTAGTTTCTGTCTGAAGGTAAGTAGTACTGCAAAGTTTCATCAAAGCAGCTCAATGTTCAAGGAGCAAAAATGAAGAATAAAACTCAATTCCTCTATGGAAATCTTTGTCTAATCTTTTAAAAAAAAAGTCTACAGACTCTTTTTGTGGCCTCTTGACACCAGAGAAGGCCTATGGGACATGAGACAGGTGTATGGTTAGAATGTGCTTTACCATAGGAAACAGTCTTATTGAAGAGCACCTGATACTACTGCAGTCATTAAGAGTAATGAAAAACATGAGCTTGGCTACTCATGTTTTTCCTACTGGGAAATATTTAACTTACTTGAAACATTTTTTTTCAGTTTCAAAGCCAGCTGTAACATACTATATTAGTCTCCATGACCTGAGATAATGAAACTTGTATCAATACAGTGCTTCATTTTAGGTATGCCTTTTTTGGATTTTGTAGTGAGACCAAACATAGGACATGTATAAAAATAAGAAATGTAACTCCAAGGAAATAAATGGAACTATAACAGGGATTGATACAGTGTGGGATCCACTGTGAAGACTGAAGCTTTTTAATCATGATATCCACATGAAATGCTTTGCAGTTTGTTTAGAAGTCAGGATATTCTGGGATTGAAGTCAAGCCAGAGACTTAGGTCTAAAACAAATCTTATGTACCAGGCAAAAAGCAGCTTTCCCCAGGAAAACAATACAAGATTTTAATAATAATACCAAGAATATAAATTAGATGTATATTAAGAAACTATTAAAAAGGTGCAAAAGCATTAAAAGCAAGATTTAAAAATTTAGCAAGCAAATGCTGAATCAAAAATTAATAATTACACAAATGCAGTACTTTTTCCCTACTGTAGGCATCCTAGTTCTGGTGTTCAACCTTCAGCCAGAATCAGTGATGTTCATGTATCATGAAGCTTTTATATGCTTCCTTTTGTGCTTTTTAAATGAGAGACCATTTGATATATTTATTACATACAGCGTGCTAACTTTTATATGCATATATATATAATCATGTAATATACCGTACAGTATTTATGAAATGTAATTAGTGTCATAAGCATTGCAATGAAAATGTTAGATAAATCTGCAAACATGTATGTTCTGTCTATGAATTCCAACTTAAAATTGTAAAATACAGATTTAATAAATGTATTATAATGATTTACAGCACAATATGTGTTACCAGTTATCTTTATGTGGGATGTCTATGTACAAATGGTCCCTGTATCTTTTTCAGATCAGTAGTTTGTAGTGCACCATTTAGATTACTGTTGAAAAATATACTGTATGCATTTGATGAGAATTAAAATGTTGTGATAAATGGTTAATGCTCTGCACTGGTTAGATTAATGAGTATATTTGCTAGTAATTTTATTACTTCAGTGCTTTGGTTTTGTAAATTTTCTAATTAAAGTCCTTTAAATACAACATTTAAAGGAAGGTCTAAATTTTCCTAAATTTTAGTATTTTCTCTTTTGTACGAAGAAAGACAAGTTTTAAAATTAATAATCAGTGTCATGATTTTTTGTAAAGCCACTTGTAGAAGACCTGAGCTCCTGTTTTTGAGCATTTCTTCTTATTATCAAAGTTCAGTACCAGATAAAAGGAATTGGACTTGCAGCTTCTCAGTTTTTCTTGTTGTTTATTAAGTTCTTATCACAACTTCAGTATGTCACTCTAGCCCTGAGTTTAACACGCTGAAGCATGTGCTGCAAAAGCCGTGAAATGGTGACTGCTGCTAAGTTTTAAGGACTCTCAAAACCAATTAACTGATACAACGTATNGTTTTAGGGAGGGGTTGGTTTTGGGTTTGGGTTTGGGGTTTTTGGTGGTTTTGGTTTTGTTTTTTTACTTGGGTTTTGTTTGGTTTTTTTTTTAAATCCATTGTAGCCTTAGGAGGATATTCATATTCCTTATGTTCTAAACTAGCCAGTAAAGTTTTTGAAGAGTTTTTATGCCTAATATGTCAGTTTCTTATGGTTAGTGTTTAAGCAGGAATTTTATTGTTGTTACAAAGATCTAGTAGCTAACATGAGCTAACATGAGCTGTTGCTCAATTTTTGTAAGTGGCTGAGAAAAATTGACGTCGGGTTAATTGATCTGGAGGCAATTCCTGCCTATTAACTTTGTGCACGTAGTAAGATCCTCAAAGTGGGTGACAGACAGATGCAAACATTTTTCTGTCTTAAATTAAACATTTAATACAGTATTACCTCTATTTTATACTTAATATAAAATTACAAATTTAGCATACACTTAGGATTTATGAGTTCCCAATGGGCGTATTGAGATTTGAACACACTGAGAAGGTCCCACTGTGAAGTAATAAACAAAGTATAACTTCCTACCTGCCTTCTGTTTTATGAACGTTTCCTGTGTACACTGACAAAGGCTGAGTAGGGTGCAAGAACTGTCTGTTGGTGGTCATCATAAATTCTGTTGTATTATATTTCCTTACTGTCTCCCTCAGGTTTTTACCTCCACCTCACAGTGCATCATCTCATCCAGCCTCCCTGCTCAAGCAGGGCCATTGTCCAGCACATGGCACAGGATTTTGTCCAAGTAGTTCTTGAATATCTCCAGTGATGGAGATGCCACAACTTTTCTGGGGAACCTGTTCCAGTGCATGGTCACCACAGAGTAAAGAGGTTCTTCCTCATATTCAGGTGGAACTTCCTGTGCATCAGTTTCTGCAGTTGCCTCTTGTCCTATTGCCTAGACCACCAAGAAGAGCCTGGATCTATCCTCTTGGCACTTACACTTCAGATAATGTATAGACAATGATGAGTGAAGAACATTTTCCTGCACCATAAAAACTTGGAAATAAAATGTACTAGTGTTTAAGAGTTTTTGCTGAAGAAATCAGAACATTTTTGTTAACAAGTTTAAAGATTACCTTAAATTTTTCAATATATATGTTTTCTTCAGGACTTTTCTATGAAGGCTTACAGTAGGAATAGTAAAGACATTGTTTTTACAAACTATTTAAATAAAGTAGCCTTTAAAGAGTTGGTCCTATGTACTTTTGCTCTGAAAACACAGGTCCTTCTCTCTCCAGTTGCTAGCATTTATGTTACTAGTAAGCTGTAAAAGTGACACTCACTTTACAATGCAGGTTGCCAAGAGATGGACACATATCTGTGTGCATATACACACTTGCTCAAGTAAGTTACAGATGTCTAATCAAAAGTGAGAGGTTCAAAACTGGAACAGTTCTGTCTAATGCAGCAATACTCCACAGTGTTGCTTATATTCACAACCATTTTTCCAGGTGCACTTGCTATATGTTCTTACATGAGTTGTAATTCAATATTTTTTCCAATTTTACATTTACAGATGTGTTCCTTCTCATCTTCAGTTTTAATATGGTGTTTTTCAGGCCAGATAGTCCTTCACAGTCCAGTGTCACAGAGGAAATGAAACAGAGCTCCAAAGGGAAGCTGCCAGTACCTTACCTATGAAGAAGCTACCACATATCCATAATACATTACACCAGCTTGAGGCAAGTTCAGTCTTTGTTGTGCACTGTGTATTAGTGCAGTTTCTTTTGAATAATTTATAATTTTGCTGTGCAAACTGAGCTGGTATTGGGAGTTCTAGAAATCTTTCTATAGGTAAAAGTATTCAGTGTGAAATACTATATTAAAGGAACAGTGAAGCTGGGCTTTTGAAATTGCTAAAGGCAGGAAATATAGAGTTAAAGTTGGCAGGGAAGCCTTAACTCTGCTCATTTAGGTAGGCAGTGTACTGTGGTTTTAATTACTTCCTCTTTATCCAACTCTATATAGGTATTCTTTTATTATATGAGTTCTAATTATATTGAGTGGTATTTATAATACATATTAATGGCAGAGGCTACTCAGTAAACATGAGACATTAGATGTTAGCTGTGGATGACTGTATTTTGCATTCTCATATTGAGGTGACTGTATGACATGTATGTAGAAAATAATATTATAGCTAACTTATTGGCCAAGGTATTAAGATGAGCTTCTTCTGAGGTAGAATTGCACAGTATGACCATCACATTGCCAAGTATCATAACAGGAAGAGCAAAATCTTAGAAAACACAGGCAATCTACAGAAGGTAAACTAAAATGGTGCTTCATGGAAGCTTAACCAGTATAATGGTACACTTCTTCAGCAAAGCATGAAAAAAAAGCATTTGTGCTTTGAAAACGTGAGCAGTACTTCTTGTACAGTACTTCATCTTGTATTTCACAGGACATAGGTCTTGCGCCTTCAGTTTCCTTCCCAACAACTTGGTGAACAGTATCAAGCCTCTGGAAAGCTTGCACTAGGCTACAAACCATGGGCTCCATTTTCCCACGGGTCTGCGAGAACCTGCCAGGAGCTTGCTCCAGCCTGGGCTTCCCTCAAGGAAGGCCCACAGCCTTCTTTTCAGGCACCCAGTTCCTCCAGTGTAGGGCTCCTCCATAGGCTGCTTTGGATCTCTGGCACTCCTGTTGACCTCCACGGGCTGCAGGGGCACAGCCTGCCTTCACCATGGGCTGCAGGGGAATCTCAGCTTCTGCATCTGGAGCACTTCTCCACTGACCTTGGTGTCTGCATAGTTGTTCCTCTCACATATTCTCAAGACCCTTTCTCTGGCTGCAATTACATCTGCCCAATAACTTTTTTCTTCCTTCTTAAACATGTTATCATAGAGGCATTGCTGTCATTCCTGACCAGCTTGGCCTTGACCAGCAGCAATTCTGTCCTGGAGCCGGTTGGCATTGTCTCTGTCAGATATGAGGGAAGCTTCTTGCAGCTTCTCACAGAAGCCTCCCCCACTACCAAAACCTGGCTGCACAAACTCACTAGAGCATCCCACTGCCTCCTGAGGGCTGGTGTGACTACCCCTGCAAACCCTCTCCCAGTGGATTTACTAGGAGAACGTGACAGTTATGTTGCACCAGGCCACAAGTTTGCCCATGGCACCGTGACACTAGTCATTTGCTGGCAGCAGCAATACAGTAGTTAGTCTTCCTTCACCCCTTGTTTAAAATGCTGAATTCTCTGGTGTTTCAGAATCATTTTTAATACGGGCCAGGAGGCGGAGGGTGCGCCTGCATGGTGGCCTCTTGTGAGGAGAGGCCAGGGCTGCCATGTGAAGGTCACAGCCATCTTCACATGGGGAAGAGCTGAGCCAGCCAGGGAAGCTGATGTGTGAGGAAGTGTTTAGGAGAGGCCACGAGGCTGCCCTGCCTCAGGGAGTGTGCGTGGTACTGAGGCCAGCAATGCTGTTAGGGTAAGTATATTCTGCTATAGAACCACAAGAACTGGAATGGTTTGACTGGGAGGACACAGCACTGTATCACAGCAGGGTGTGTGTCCAAACTTTTACATCTTCCTCTATAAAAACTACAATAATATACATTCTGTAATTAATTAATATGCTGGTTCTGAAAATCAAATTTGGCCTCCCAGCTCTCTTTTTTTTCATTTAATTTCTCAAAGTGTGATTTGTGCTCTTCATGGTTCTCCCTGTAAGGCAAAGACATAAATTTACACAAGAAGGCTTCCTAAGGTCTACACAGTTCCTATGAAGTGAATCTGCTGTCAGAATTTAAAGGTCTAACTGCTATTGCAGGCAGGGTAAGAAGAGACAAGGATCCTCCATGTGGTATTTCTCAAGGTGCTGCAGATTTTAACTTTCTGATAATATTTAGAGGTTAGTCGATTTATAAGGCAGCATTTACATTTATATGACTAGATATAATGTCAAGCAGCACCCAGTTAGGTATATGGCTGAAAAGTAAATATTTAGTAAAGGTGGTTCATCCTGCTCTGTCCTGGTGGCTTGCACTGATTTTGAGCATTTCTGAATGAGATCATAGTGGACAAACAATATTGTTTGTCTACAAAACATAGTTGGGCTGCATGCAGGCCCCAGAAGAGCCCAGAAAGGGCTATCTAGCTGATCACCAGACACCAGCAATGTTCCTCAGTGATGTTTAATGCTAGGACCAGCCCTGTTCAGAACATTTATCAATGATCTGGATGCAGGAGTGGAGTGTACCATGAGCAAGTTTGCTGATGACACCAAACTGGCAGATGCTGTTAAGTCTCTTGAGGAACAAGAGCCTTGCAGAGGCTTCTAGCTGCCTTGGAGCATTGGGTTTATCATTAATGGGATTAAATTTAACAGGTCCAAATATTGGATTCTGCTCCTGGGCCAGAGTAAAGCCAGGCACAGGTATAAATTGGGAATGACTGTAATGCAGCCCTGCAGGAAGGGATCTGGGGGCCTGGTCAACAGCAGCTCTGGCAGATGCTCTGGCAAACAGCCTCCTGGGGTGCCTCACAGCACTTCCAGCTGATCAACAGAGGTGATTATCCTGCTGTATTCAGCATTGGTGCAATCGCATGTGAAGTGCTGAGTGCAGTTCTGGGCCTCACAATTTCAGAAGGTTGTGAAGGTCCTTGAATGCATCTGAAGGAGGGAAACAAAGCTGGTGAGAAGGCTGGAAGGCATGTCCTGTGAGAACCCACTAAGGACTTCAGGCTTGTCTAGTTTGGAGAGAAGGAGTCTGAGGGGTGACCTCATTGCTCTCTACAGCCTCCTGAGCAGGGGAAGTGGAGAGGGAGGTGCTTATCTCTTCTCCCTGAGTTCCAGTGATAGGACATATGGGAATGGTTCAAAGATGCACCAGAGGAGGTTCAGACTTGCTATTATGAGACATTTCTTTACTGAAAGAGTGGGCAAACACTGGAATGGGCTTCCTAGAGAGATAATTAATGCCCCAAGCCTTTTGTTGTTTAAGAAGTGTTTGGACAATGCTGTAAATAACACGCTTTAACTTTTGGTTGGCCCTGAAGTGGTCAGGTAGAGTGAGACTGGGAGATTGTTGTCGTAGACCCCTTCCATCTGAAAGGATTCCAAAATTGTTCCATTCCACTCTATTGTACTCTACTTCAATTTTGTGACACTTTGAGTGCAGTCTTTGAATATCAATGCGTCTGTCCTGTCCTGCCAGGATAACATGGCCAAAGGAAAGTTGGACAGGGACACAACTAAAGGCTATTACCTGCCCTGCCCAGCCCATGAGCTATGCGTTGGACCAACAGAGGTTGAGATAGATTAGCTGAAAGTTCAGGAAGAGGTGTTTGTCCTTATGAGAAGGAGAGAGGAAATGCATTTTTCTTTGGGCTCTTTGGAAGCAATGTGAGGGTGGCATGTCCTTGCTGCTGGTGGGGCAAGACAGTTGGCAGTGACATGAGTCTATTACAGAGCTTGTCAAGGTATTTGGATGCAGAATATCAAGATAGTAAAAGTACATGGAAAACACAAAGGGAATAATAAAACAGAGGAGAATGGGAACAGAAATGGAGGAGAAAGATAAGATCCCAGTCTGACTTCTGTATTTTACTGACTTGTAAGAAGAAAAACCTCAACTCCTTTACGTAAAACTTAGACATATGTGAAACTATGCCAAACTATGCCAATAGAATTCAAATGTAAAGCCAAATGTTCAAGGTTAGGGCATGACAGGAATGAGATGGCTTGTGTAATCTTATTTCAGTTGCTTTGTGTGTGTACATTATGCTAACTTAATATGTCCTTTAGTCTGTTGAAACAGAAATCCTATTAACAATCCTAACAACTAATATTCTCAAAATCTCAAGTTTCCCAGAAGATGAAGCCCTGAAACAGGTTGTCCAGAGAAGTTGTGGATGCTCTATCCCTGGAAAGTGTTCCAGGCTGGGTTGGATGGGACCTTGAGCAACATGATTTAGTGAATGGCATCCCTGCCCATGTCAATGGTGTTGGTACCAGATGATCTTTGAGGTCCCTTCTAAACCAAACCATTCTATGATTCTATGGAAAGCACTCATGTCAATTTTTATGTTCATCCCTCATCTAGATTTGCATAGGTATTGTAGCAAGGAGGAGTTAGTTTCCCTTGGACAGAATTCAACTACTATAACTTTAAAGTCATCCTCTCTTCATTTAATTTCATTTCATTTCTCTCACTCTTCCACATTAAAACCTACTTTAATACAGATCTGTTCCTGATAGGTAAAGATTAAGTTTCCCCTAGGAAATGCTTACATCTAAAGTAATGCAATAAGCAACACTTCTTGAGAGAGGTTTTCCTTCACTGCAGATTATCTTCCAAGAAGATTCATCTTATTTGTTGAATGAGGTAGGAATTCTGTGCAAAAAATACGTGCACTCATGTAATTACTTTATAAAAATGTGTATATACAGAAGGAAATTACAAAGTTTGTCTGTGCATCCTCAGTTGTTGAATTTCTGACCTTTGAGAATGATACAAACTTTTAGTACACTTTCTGAATATCCTTAGAAGATATAAATCATAAAAGATAAATCCCACTCTGTGGCATCCTATGGTCCCGCATGGATCACCAGCAGAATGGAGTTACTCCACTCTTCAGAATAACTAGTACCTTGTCAGGCTTGAGCGCTAGGCCTGTGCAAACCTGATGAAGTTCATCAAAGCCAAGTGTAAGGTCCTGCATATGAAGCAGGGAAATTCCAAACACAAACTGAGGCTGGGTGGAGAATGGATCAAGAGCAACCCTGATGAGAAGAACTTGAGGGTGTTGGTGGATGAGAGACATGACTCGACAATGTGTACTTGCAGCCCACAAAGTCAACCGCATCTTGAGTTGCACCAAAAGAAGAGTGGCCAAACACAGCCAGGATTGAGGGAGGTGGTTCTGCCCTCTAATTCACTTTTGTGAGACCCCACCTGGAGTACAATGCCCAGCTCCAGACCAACTTGGCAGAAGAATGGAAGAAGATTAAAATTAGGGGAAAGAAAAGATATTCAGTGTGTTTATCACCAATTTTCAATTTTCTACATCAGAGCGTGCAGATGTTATTATTTCCTAGTGCTTGGTCAAAATGTTCTCACATGGAGAAAAAACTTGTTTATTCTAGGACTTCATTCTCAGCAGCAGATGAAGCTCAGGAACATAGGAAGTATGTGAAAATAGTTGGAAATTCTAGATTTTCTTCATGAAAGATTTAGAGAACTAAACCATAATTTTCTCCAAATACGACTTTTTCAGAGTCTCTGAAAAACTTACCTCTAAAAAGAAAAACTCAGGCAGAAAATTCAGCAGATTTGTCAAATATTCACAGATTCTATTATTAGAATGTCTACAAGAAGTTTTAAAAACAAGTAGGAAAGAATTGCTAAAAACAGAAACTAATTATTCTAAGGCAATCTCATATTCACTAGTGAATTAGTATTTCATATACTACAAGAATTCAGAAATAAAAATATTAACTATTTCAAAGACAGGAAAAACAGCTGCAGAATTTATGGATGATGATTGGAATTTGTTAGTTCTATTAGAAAGCATCTTTTGAGAGGAGTGGTCAAAAAGAAAAATGCCATGTGATTGCTATGATTTATTCTTTGTGAAAACACAGACCACATTGTCTATAATATAAACATGACTGAAAGAAAACACCTTTATCAGTATGTGGTTTCTCAGATGTGATCTACAAAGGACACACTAAAAAAGAAGACTCATTGTGTGCAAGTACAGTTTTGCCAAGAAAGGAATGCTGTTGGGGAGGTTTCAGATCCACAATGCCATGATTGTTACATTTCAAAATTCATACGTAAAAAATACACTAATTTTTTTTACAATATTTTTATAATCTTCAGATGAAACTGCAAAAATATCTGCAAAGATTTTGGGAAACAAAGATGAGTGATGTATCTACATAAACTTGGCATAAGACAGAAACAACAAGCTGACATCATCTGTCTAGTAGCATAAACTGTGTTTTCTGTATGGTCAGAAAAAGCACTGGAGGAAATAACAGCTACTGAAAAACCCAAGTAAGAAAAGAAAGTGTTACTTGGGAATCAGTATCTTTAAAAAATTCCAGGAGGGGTTTAGTGCCACAGAGCTGTGTAGGAGATGTACAATATATTTCTGGTGTCAAGACAATGAAATGTTGGAAATGGGTGCTGAAAAATTAGCATTCACTGGCAACAGGACAGAGTTAGAAATATTGGACCATAAGGCATCTCAGGGAATTATGTCATACAGTTGCTTTCAGATAAATCTAGTCTTAGTTTGAGAATACCACATTTACTTGAATCCCTCTAGGCCCACCTGATATGACAGTGAAGATTCTTCTAGACTGATGAAAATGCAGACAAAAAGCTTGGGCTTAGGGAAGAGGATGACATTTATTTTCTTCCCTTCTTTTCTCTACTTCCCTTATAAATTAAATGCAGATCCTGCAAGGGAAAATGATGGAGAAGTGATCCCACTCACTGAAAGAATCATTTGTGTTGAGAGGGAAATTTATGATTAGATGGGAGAAAGAAGGGCAAGAAGAAGATACAAAGGAGTAGGAGGAGGGAAGTGACACTAAATAGCAGCAATAGAAGCAAAATGAGAAGTGAGGCAACTGTGAGGTTCTGGCTCCCTCATTTTCAAAGGAAATAAACATTCTTGATTTCTTAGGGATCTTGGAATTTACATGCATCTGGTATTAAACAAACAGCAGCTGATATACGGGAGTGGCAGCAGTACCCCAACCCAGAGCCCTGGAGGAAGTATTGTCTGCAGGCTGTGAGCTGCCAGAGCAAAGATGTCTCTGTCCTTACAGTTGCTTCTACCTCCTCCCACAATGAGTCAGTGATGACTGCCATCTGTGATCACTTTTCAGTCATTGCTTATTTTGCATCTAGTTCTTGTTTAGGAAGGCTACTCTTGAAGCTATGAGTTTCTTGAATACCTTTGGAATACCGGAAAAAATATTTATAGCGAGTTTATACATGTTCTTTCTTTTGCCCTTTTATACCTCCCTTTCTTGTATTAACCTCACCCAAAATATTTGGAAAGCATAATAGTATGTCATATTGGATTTTAGTTTGATAAACCAAGCAAGCCAATTTTTAGTTTTCTACTCTCACATAGTGGTTCAGAAGTCCCCTAAACATCCTTAAGAGTTTCTTTCTGGTTTTGATGTGGCTAGAATTCCTTTGTTTTGTGTACTGACTAGAGCTGAATAAGCAATTGCAATTCAAAGCGTTCCAGTTCTTAATCTAGTGAAATGGAATTCACCTGTCTTTTCCATGAGAATGGTAGCTCCTAACCAATATGCAATCAAGTGGTGGAGATCTGGTTTTTCATGGAGAAAAAAGGCACCATGGAAAGTTAGGCAAAATGTAGACCTTTCTGGTGCTTCTTTATTTTCCATCTCTTTACTTCTGCTCTTCTAGGATTTTGAGCAGGCCAGTGCCCATGTTGATATACAGCAGGCTTGACATTTAGACAGCACAGCCATCTGGGTTTTTTTTTTTCCATCTACAGGTATCCCACTGGGATTTTAAATGCAGCACTCCTTCAGAGGTATGGATAACTGCTGACAAGTTTAGAGGTGTTGCCCCAGCTGGCTGGCCATTCTGGGCAAGGGTGTCAGAACTGGGTTTGGCAGTTCAATACCTGGCTATGAATATACATGCCAGGAATATGCTACTTCAGAGCAGCAAATGACAGTCTTTCTCCTGCACCACCCTGTGATTTGCCTTGCCTGGAGACATCTGTTTCTTATTTGGTTGTGGCATTATTTGGTATTTTTGTGAAGTAACAGCCACTGTATGTTTCCATCAGGCAGCGTACCCAAGACTGCCTCCATCAGAGTGATCTGGACAAAGAAGTGTTCTAAAATAGCAGAGGGAAACCCCAAAACAACTAACTTAGAGCTGAACCCCTTCCCATCAGCATTAAATTCTCTATATTATATTACTCCAGTTCTCAAGATGAGATGATTGTATATTGTTTCCCCTGTAATGTCTATGATTTAATCATGCTTTGTTTGTGTCTGAATCTTTTTTTTTTGTATCTGCCTTAGTTGATGTGGACCACCATGTTTCTGTATCTGTGTTAGTCTGGGGAACAGCAAGAGAGATAAGTGATTTCAGTAAGCTTAGCAAGCATAAATAGAGGCTTTTTCCACAAGATAAACAGTGCTAACTCAACCAAATCAACAGGGCAACTGGTCAAAATTGGAAAAGAGTGTACTTTAGGCAAAGCTTAGTGCCTAGAGAAAGCTGTCAGACCTGGAGGAACTGTAACAGTAAATATGAAAGGGAAGTAAACAATTAGGTGGACCTTATACACTTAACTGCAATAATAAATAAACACTGTTTAAATGAAGAATTGAGAAGAAAAAAAAATTAATAATGAGATTTACTTGGAATGATGCTTTCTTTGTTTCTAGAGCTCTGTTCTGCTGTCCAGGCTCTTAGCTGTCTCAATACTCATATTTTATTACTTACAGAAGGGCATGATATATATAGGGCATTTATTTCACAAGTCAGTAAAGACTTTCTTGGTATTCCACACATTTCTTTGTCCCTGACTCTGTTCACACCTCTGATTCTCAAGTGATCACTCAATTCTTTGCCCTAGGGCTCAGTGTGTGTTTGGTTTCTTTTACGTTTTTTTAATTTATCTTCATTCCTGAGGATTTCTGGTTTTTCACCCATACTGTAGGAAAGCGTACTTCATGCAAGATAAATATATGAACAAGCTGAAAGGCAGAGACAGATGGAACCATCTTTGTGATATCTAAACAAAATACTGTGAACATAATGAAATACTAAAGCATTTGCATTAGTGTGTGAGCTTGAGCTGAAAGAACAAAACTGATGCAAGTAACTAATATGTGGATTTAAAACCTTAGTTTCTTTGCTGTTGACCTGCTGTCACTGCATGTAGAACATCATTTGGGACTTTTAGAAGCTAATGAATATGGATTGCTAGCTACTTGACATCAGGGAACAAATATATAAGCTACGTATGGTTTATGCTTGCTCAATCTGCATTAGGTTTGATCACAGTCTTTTTCACTCTAATCATATGGAAGAAAGAACTGTTGTTGATTTTCATCTTCCTCACCTACCCCAACACAGGGACTTCATCAGTTTTACCAACAGACATGTGTATACGCAGTTTGATTCTTAGAGGTAAATACATAGAGCTTCATATGTTCCAGAGCTAGCACATGAAACCCAGCCAGAAAATGACAGTGGTAGTCCACAAAAATAATGAAGTCTCATCATAACTATGCAGGTTCTGAGCATTGCCCACAACAGACCTTAAACTATTGTCACTCAGAGTAAAGTTTTTTAGCTCGGTGCTTTTACTTTACTTTATGAGGCATTGTGTGAGACATGAGAAATGAGAAACTGAGGAAGCTGTTCTTTTCTGCCTCATGAGGCAGTATGCCTCGCTGCTACTGCCACAGTAATGATTCATGATGGGTTTCCTATGCTTGTTTTTAATTAGAGAAAGTTTCCCTTGATATTTAGTTTGTCATCCTTGTTCTTCCCCTTGTTGACTACTTTTATAGGTCAAAATGTTGAAACAAGAGTCTGTAAAACATGTGCATGTGTAAATCAAAATAACTTTTGGATATGTGTCCTGACTCTGGGGACATCACATTGTCAGGTAAATACTTTCTCTTTCGTTCCAGCCTCTTTCTGGGTCGCAGTAGAGATCTTATGAGAGGACAAGCTGTGAACATACCATGATCATTTTTGTTATGCTTTATAATGCCATAACATACATTGGTAAAACTTGTGTCTTCTTCAATTTTTATATGGGGATTGGCACCTAGTATTGCACTGATGTCTCTGTCTTATGCTTGTTGTAGTTTAATATGCCTCTATTGGCTACATCATCATTTAAAGAAGAAAATATCATGGCAATACTGAAACTCATCCTAGCAAGGAGCAAAGAGCATGTTTGACATGGGATATTCCAGTACCTAATGTTTATAAACCCAGGGAATCTCAGAGAGTTATTGTATTTGCAGAACCTAAGATGAGATGTATGCCCTGCAAGGTAGTGTGTGGTGCTGGAGGTTGGGCTACTCTGATGGATTAGAAGCAGCAATATACGCTGTTTGCATGGCACTGTCGAACTGAGCCAAATGCAGATGCTACTAAACTCGTGCTGGCTCTTTCTTTGCGGTATATTGGCACGGTTGTGCTGTAATCTACATTTTTTGAGGGAACAATTTTAGAACGGTTGCCTTGTTTTTTTCCTGTTTATCCGGTAACGCTGTCGGGTGTGAAGCGTCTCAAGAGCAGGGGGACGAGGGCCCGGGTTTCGATGGGGGACCAGCCGCCTTTGGATTGGAGCGCCCTGCCCTTCCCTCCCCAAGGGCAGAAGGCCGGGTCGTTTCCGCAGCCACGCTCCGAGGCGGGCCCCGCGCCGCCTTCGCCCGTGGCCCCGTGACACCGG
>WEIV01024244.1:43837-54430 GCA_013390005.1 Calyptomena viridis
TAACTAATATTTCAACTGAATTGATTGAAACTTCCACATTGGGAAGGCTTCATGTCCTTGTGTGGATAATGGTAGGATAAATCTTTTGTGTAAAGCTGAATTTGCTGAATTTACATTTTTATATGTTTTATATATTACTTTTTGTTTGTTTATAGATAATGTAGGAAATCTAAAATTTAAGTAGCTTGATGGTATGTTGCTACAAAAAAGTACAGAGGACCTAATTGTACAGCAGCTTTGAAGGACTTCAATGGTGCATCATGACTGATTCTGTAACATATGTAGTCCTGTAGACATAAAGTACATAACTTCCATTAGTCTTTAGACTAATAATCTTTCTAAATGTTCATTGTCAAGTGTCAAAACAGTGTTCTAATTCTAGAGTCATCTGAAGTTTAGTGTCTTTGTCAGAAAAAAATCCTAATTGCCCTAGTAATCTGGCAAAATCAGGATTTATCCAACTAGTTTAACAAAGGGAACTGTGCTTTTTCCACAGAGTGTAGACAGCTTGTCATTCTGTAAAGCTGTAGTTAAAACATAGAAAGAAAAGACTGCAACTTTAGTTCTATCAGAAGGGATTAAAGTAAGCTTCCTTTATGATGTTCCATACCTAACTGTAATGTCTGTGCAGGACCACACATGCCCTTCAAAGTGCTCTAGTTTCTTTTGAGCAACATTGCTGAACAGTCAGCACAAACATGCAGGCCACCTCATCCAAAAAATTGAAGATATTTAGGTGGGGCGATGGAAGATTTTTGTGCTGACAGTACAGGAAAGCAGCAGCTCAGGGCTAACTTACTGACACTCCCAGTTCCTTTAGTTCCATAGTATTCACCTACCTTTTACATATTAAAATCCTAACCTCTAATGTGTTGAAAGTCCCAGTTGTGATATACTGTACTGTGACTGAATTGAATATCAGTGCTGGTCAAATGTGTATGCATTAACCACAGATCTACAACTTGGATTTAGGTTGTCTTTGATCTTTAATTAATGTGGTCAGAGCCTTTATTTTCATTTCAATGTCAATCTTCATCAAAATAATTGTCAGGCTTGTAAGAACTTTTTTTGGTGGGCTCTTCAACTTTCCAGAGTTAAAGTGCTGGTAGCATTATGGTAATAAGCATCACTTTATTTTTCTTATATTTTATTGCAAGGTAAATGAAAAATATGTCTAATATTGAAGTCAACTAAAGTTTAAGTAAGATTGAAGAAGTAATTGTAGATATTCAAAAGAGCATAAAGAATTAGTGTAAAGATTCTGTTAAACAAAAGGTCTATAAAAGCGAATCACCTTTGCCTAACCTTTGTGTGCAAGAGATTTGTATCAGGAGCACAACTATGCAACCTCCTTTGTGATTTAAAAGGAAAAGATGAGTTGGTGTTAGGGGAACAATTACATTTATATGGAGAGCTGGCATGTGCATTGATCCCCTTGGCCTGCCTTCCTTCTTCTTTAGCTTTCACTAAAACTTGTTTGCTGTCTCTGATCTGTTCTGGATCCTTTCTGTCATTTCTTCTAATACCCAATGTAGGAGAACACAACATCTGTGAGGTGAACTTCAAGCAACCTTGACTCCCAGCTGATAATAAGTAATAAATTTCTGCTACTGAAAGCTGCTCTACCTGCCAAGCAGTAGAAGTACTTCCGGGAGGTCACATCCCTCTGTAATGAGGACAAATTAAACTTGTTTGACTATGAATACCCAAAATTCTGTGTATTTTCTTATATTTTCATTTATTTTGGAAAAATAATAAAAACATACCTCTGATAAGGAAATGAAGGCAGGGCAAATGGTATGTTTTTTCACATCTTGGAAATGGGGAAAAAAACAAGAGAGTAAAAAAATTTAAAAATTTAAACCGAACTTAAAGTCCTGGAATATCTTTGGAATTTGATTGCAACATTCCCTGAAGAATACAGCTATCTACTTGTCATGAAAATGTAGCTAAATTTAAACTGTCAGCTATAGAATCACAGAATGGTTTGGATTGGAAGGGGCATTAAAGATCATCTAGTTCCAGTCTTCTTGCTGTGGGCAGGAATGCTTTTCACTAGACCATGTTGCTCAAAGCCCCATTCCACCAGCCTTCAAGTCTTCCAGGGGTGGGTCATCTGCGACTTCTCTGTGCAACCTCACCACTCTCACAATAAAGAATTTCCTCCTAATATGCAATCTGAACTTACTCTCTTTCAGTTTAAAGCCATTCCCCCTTGTCCTGGCACTACACACCCTGGTAAAAAGACTTCCTTCAGCCTTCTTGTAGGCTCCCTTCAGATACTGGAAGGTATCTGGAAAATCTTCCTGGAGTCTTCTCCAGGCTGAACAATCCCAAGTTTCTCAGCCTTTTCTCATAGAGGTGCTCCATCCCCCTGATTATCTTTATGGTCCTCATCTGGACCCTCTCCAACAGGTCAATGTCCTTCCTGTGCTGAGGACCCCAGAGCTGGGTGCAACACTCCAGGTGGGAGTAGAGTAGAGGGACAGAATCCCCTCCCTTGACCTTCTGGCCACACTGCTTTTGATGCAGCCCAGGATACAATTGGCTTTTTGAGCTGTGAGTGCACATTGCTGGGTCATGTCCANTAATTAGTGATGAATTCTTGCCTTAGTTCCTATTAGTGTCTTTAATGAATACTAAATATTTTTTGTAATGAAAGATCTAGAAGAGAAAGCTGAAAGAAAAGAAGAGAGGGAAAACTATGAAACGGTGTTTTTTATACAGGATTGTTTTTTCTTAAAGCTGTTCTTCCCTTTCAATTCTATATAGGCAAAAATAGGGGATTGTTTTTCATATATGGAAATATATATTATAAATTTTTAAAAATATATATTCATTGTTTGATCACTTAGCAAGACAATGAGGAAACTATCCTCTTATTTAACCAGTACNGCAAAATCAGGATTTATCCAACTAGTTTAACAAAGGGAACTGTGCTTTTTCCACAGAGTGTAGACAGCTTGTCATTCTGTAAAGCTGTAGTTAAAACATAGAAAGAAAAGACTGCAACTTTAGTTCTATCAGAAGGGATTAAAGTAAGCTTCCTTTATGATGTTCCATACCTAACTGTAATGTCTGTGCAGGACCACACATGCCCTTCAAAGTGCTCTAGTTTCTTTTGAGCAACATTGCTGAACAGTCAGCACAAACATGCAGGCCACCTCATCCAAAAAATTGAAGATATTTAGGTGGGGCGATGGAAGATTTTTGTGCTGACAGTACAGGAAAGCAGCAGCTCAGGGCTAACTTACTGACACTCCCAGTTCCTTTAGTTCCATAGTATTCACCTACCTTTTACATATTAAAATCCTAACCTCTAATGTGTTGAAAGTCCCAGTTGTGATATACTGTACTGTGACTGAATTGAATATCAGTGCTGGTCAAATGTGTATGCATTAACCACAGATCTACAACTTGGATTTAGGTTGTCTTTGATCTTTAATTAATGTGGTCAGAGCCTTTATTTTCATTTCAATGTCAATCTTCATCAAAATAATTGTCAGGCTTGTAAGAACTTTTTTTGGTGGGCTCTTCAACTTTCCAGAGTTAAAGTGCTGGTAGCATTATGGTAATAAGCATCACTTTATTTTTCTTATATTTTATTGCAAGGTAAATGAAAAATATGTCTAATATTGAAGTCAACTAAAGTTTAAGTAAGATTGAAGAAGTAATTGTAGATATTCAAAAGAGCATAAAGAATTAGTGTAAAGATTCTGTTAAACAAAAGGTCTATAAAAGCGAATCACCTTTGCCTAACCTTTGTGTGCAAGAGATTTGTATCAGGAGCACAACTATGCAACCTCCTTTGTGATTTAAAAGGAAAAGATGAGTTGGTGTTAGGGGAACAATTACATTTATATGGAGAGCTGGCATGTGCATTGATCCCCTTGGCCTGCCTTCCTTCTTCTTTAGCTTTCACTAAAACTTGTTTGCTGTCTCTGATCTGTTCTGGATCCTTTCTGTCATTTCTTCTAATACCCAATGTAGGAGAACACAACATCTGTGAGGTGAACTTCAAGCAACCTTGACTCCCAGCTGATAATAAGTAATAAATTTCTGCTACTGAAAGCTGCTCTACCTGCCAAGCAGTAGAAGTACTTCCGGGAGGTCACATCCCTCTGTAATGAGGACAAATTAAACTTGTTTGACTATGAATACCCAAAATTCTGTGTATTTTCTTATATTTTCATTTATTTTGGAAAAATAATAAAAACATACCTCTGATAAGGAAATGAAGGCAGGGCAAATGGTATGTTTTTTCACATCTTGGAAATGGGGAAAAAAACAAGAGAGTAAAAAAATTTAAAAATTTAAACCGAACTTAAAGTCCTGGAATATCTTTGGAATTTGATTGCAACATTCCCTGAAGAATACAGCTATCTACTTGTCATGAAAATGTAGCTAAATTTAAACTGTCAGCTATAGAATCACAGAATGGTTTGGATTGGAAGGGGCATTAAAGATCATCTAGTTCCAGTCTTCTTGCTGTGGGCAGGAATGCTTTTCACTAGACCATGTTGCTCAAAGCCCCATTCCACCAGCCTTCAAGTCTTCCAGGGGTGGGTCATCTGCGACTTCTCTGTGCAACCTCACCACTCTCACAATAAAGAATTTCCTCCTAATATGCAATCTGAACTTACTCTCTTTCAGTTTAAAGCCATTCCCCCTTGTCCTGGCACTACACACCCTGGTAAAAAGACTTCCTTCAGCCTTCTTGTAGGCTCCCTTCAGATACTGGAAGGTATCTGGAAAATCTTCCTGGAGTCTTCTCCAGGCTGAACAATCCCAAGTTTCTCAGCCTTTTCTCATAGAGGTGCTCCATCCCCCTGATTATCTTTATGGTCCTCATCTGGACCCTCTCCAACAGGTCAATGTCCTTCCTGTGCTGAGGACCCCAGAGCTGGGTGCAACACTCCAGGTGGGAGTAGAGTAGAGGGACAGAATCCCCTCCCTTGACCTTCTGGCCACACTGCTTTTGATGCAGCCCAGGATACAATTGGCTTTTTGAGCTGTGAGTGCACATTGCTGGGTCATGTCCAGCTTTTTATCCACCAGAACCCCGAAGTCCTTCTCAGCAGGGCTGCTCTCCATCTGTTCATCTCCCAGCCTGGATTGATACTGGGGTTGCCCCAACACAAGTGCATCATCTTGTACTTGGTCTTATTAAACCTTTTGAGATTCCCATGTGACCACTCCTAGACATCTAGGTCCCTGTGGATGGCATCTCATCCTTCAGGTGTGTCAGCTTGGTGTCAAGGGCAAATTTGCTGAGGGTGTACTTAATCCCGTTCTCTATGTCATTGATGAAGATATTAAACAGTATTGGTCCCTGTTCTGAGAGACACCACTTGCAACTGCCCATCTGGACTCTGAGCCATTGACCACTACCGTCTGGATGCAACCCTCCAACCAATTTCTTATCGACCAAACAGTCCACCCATTGCATCCATCTCTTCCAATTTAGAGAGGGATGTTGTTGTGTCAAAGGACTTATAGAAGTGCACATGACTGACATCCATAGCCCTTTCTTTGTCCACAGATGTAGTTGCTGCATTGTAGAAGGCCATCTTATCACTGTTTCTGTCACTGTCTAAAATATTTTTAGATTTCTGTGCAATACTATAGGTCTTGTTAGTTGTCATGGAGATAATAAATTGTGAATTCTAAACTACAATAGTTTGGGTGGTTTTTACCTTCATTTGCTAAGCCCTTTACTTTGAATCATGTATTTTATGCATTATTTAGTGTTGGTATGAATACATTCAGGTGTAAAGCTCCAAAGTATGAGAGTTTCATAAATTCATTCCTGGCCTTAATTAATTTTAGTTTTAGAGTAATTGTATTGAGTCAGCCCGTTCCAGATTATGGCCTAAAATTAATTAGAATAACTGAGTACTGAAAGATTTTGGAGAAGAAGTGAGCTTGAAGTCATACATGTTCTGCAGTGTAATTGGATGAGACTACATGTGTATTAATGCCATTTAATTTAAAGGGATAGATGGGCAGTGAGAGCTGGGGAGATGATTGGATGGAGCTGAGTCTGTATTCAGGATATCTGTGTTTATTAGCTGGGTGCTGATTTTTTGCCTTTGAAGTCTTGTATTTTGCTGCATGTGTATATTGATGCACTTACCTGCTCTACACAGCAACACATACAGGACTTCTCAGGCAAGGTTTATCATGCAAAGTGACTTGTGTACATTTCAATGGACAAAACTGGCAGATAACATGTGTGCAATGATAGTACGTACATATTACATTCATGACTTCTACTCTATCCTTCAGGGAACAACCCATCTTCAGCACCAGAGCTCATGTCTTCCAGATTGACCCAAACACCAAGAAGAACTGGGTTCCCACCAGCAAGCATGCTGTTACTGTGTCCTACTTCTATGACAGCACAAGAAATGTCTACAGGATAATCAGTTTGGATGGCTCCAAGGTAAATTCTATTTCAGAAAATCTTGTTGCATCAAACATTTTTGTATTTATTTTCTAGTCTGATGTCCTTCATGTTCCTTCTCAGATGTTTGTGTAATTTTCTGACTAAGAGATTACTGACACGTTAAAATGGTAACATTGCCTCATTGCATGTTTTAAGTGTTTATTTAAGAATTCTGTTTTCTATGTGGTTATATTTGCTTCAATATCTATTGCTGAATTGAAGTGGTGACCTGTTGCTTGGCTAATACTGTGAGCAGGCTAAAAAGACAAAAAATTGTACAGAAAGTACAAATAGGGTTACAATAACATGTTTTCATCTCTACATCCAGTCATTTATCAATATAATTAGCTTCAGCATTGTGAAGGACATCTGTTCAGTGCCCATAATCACTTAGTAAATCCTTTGTTACATAATCTTCCAATTTTTGCTGTAGAGAATGCAAGAATTCCCTCCTAATAAAGCCTGCCTAATAAAACTCTCCATGGTAAGCTTTTATCAAAACACAGTTGATTTGGGTTTGGGTGTTTTTGTTGTGTTTTTTTGTTTTGTTTTTCTTCTATTTCCTTCTCTGTTTTAATTAGAAAGGATAATGTGCTGAGCTGCTGTTGTAAGAAACATCTAAAAACTTAATTTGATGTCCGGAAAATACTTGACTGTTTCTAAGGTTCTCGAAACAAGTAGGTATGATAGCAGAAACTTTACAAACAGTGTATCAGAAAAATCTGCAATAAGGGCATTAAAGATATACAGAATGTAATCAAAAGTTGTGATCCTTTCCAGAGACTTTAATTTGAAGCTTCTGGTAATGCATCAGTTCGTGATGCTTGGAACTGAAATACCCTATTAAAACATAGCAGTATTCATAGAGGTTTTGTGACTATTTATTGGAAGCCAAAAGATATTACCTTGCATTTTTAAAAATATCCAGAGTATTGGTGTTCTAAATGAGAAAGAGAATTTCTGTCATAAAGTAGTATATAGAATTAGGTCTCATGGTCAAAGATCTCTGCTTCAAGTGATTGAGGCTCAAATCAAAGCCTACTAGAATTTTTCCAGGCTTAAGTCTTTGTTTTTTCCCTTCCCAGCCCTCCTTCAAAAGATTCTATTAGTTCTGTCAAATAATTAACATACATTTTGAGTGACTGTTTACAAATAAAAACTTTACAATTGGAACGAGATGGTGTATGAAACGAAGACTACCAGTTATAAATGTAGTGCTTTAACTGATCTGGAGAGTTTCCAAAATCATTATTCTGGTATCCACTGGGGTTCCTCTGCCTTCTTTCAAAGCTGCAACTCCTGCCAAGTGCCTGCTGAATTAAATTGTCAAGTTGTTCATCTATTTGTCCTTTTGTCAACTGCAGCATTCCCTTCACATTTGCAGTGCTATTGTCAAGGTACATTGATAATGCAGTTTATCACTTTTATTTACTCTGTGAGTGCTGCAATCCTAATAATGTTTTTATTCAAGTCTTAGATAACCAAGATCTGGGATCCTCATCGTGATTAAGAAAGACTCATTGTTTTAGGCATTCACAACACTGCTCTGAAATGTACAAAGGTGAACAGCAGAGGAACCTATGGAAGAATTTTAAGGAGGTTTCCAGCATAATTCTCGGAGAGTTCTTATATTTTTAATTAACGCCCCATGTTTTTTAGCATGTCTCCACATACACAATATAGTATGTCCAAGGGGGTAAATGCAAATATAAAGCGTTCTTAAGTTTGGAGCGCATCCAGATAGTGTCTCTGCTGTATGGCATACAGCTGGATGTCAGTAACACTACTGGCAATACACATGTCACCAGTGGCCAAAAACACATGTCAAACCCCTTTTGAAGCTGTCATGCCACTCCCTCAGAGGGAATAGATCCAGCCAAGTTTTATTGTATACCTGGGTGCTGGTGGGGTTTCCAGCAGTATTGTTGGATAAAATATATACTTGGCTAACTTACATACTGATTGTATAAAAGTCATTAAATTTTGCTTCTTGAAAATGAAAGGACATTTTAAAGACGTGATTTTCATTCACCTATTGTACATTCCAGATTCCCACTTGATTTGCTTGTGGAGATCTTTGGTTTATTTTGAGAGGGAGGGATTTTTCCTTGTTTGAGGCAGATTCAGCCAAAATGGGTTCTACAAAAGTAACATTCAAGTAACTTGAATGCTTTTAATGCATTCAATCTCCTCTTGAAATACCTTGCACCAGAAATGAAGCATGTCCCTCTAACTGAACTCCAAAAAATGTTCTAGGACCATAATGTGTTCAGTATACAGTCTATATTTTATAGTCATATAAATATGACTATATTCCCATCAAATATTTGCAATATTTGGAGCCCTGTTGCCCATGACAGGGAAATTCTGTAATCTGATAGAACCTGAAACTGGTTTCTGGCACCAGTAAATATATTTTATGTGACCTTTTCCTCCTGCCATTCCCAGAATCAAGAGAAAGCCTGAGAAATAAAATTTCTTATGCAGTATGGCATGACAACATTGAATAGATGTTGCTAAGGCTTTTGGTTCTCATTAATTATATAGTCATTTCATAGTTCCTTGAGAAACTGTTTTAGTATTTCTTTCTCCTGGGTGATGGAACGAAGCCTCCATTATTTCTTCAGTAACGGTGCAGACATGCATTAGGATTATTCCCAGAGTCCCACTGTCTTTTCAATTCAATTTTTGTCTCTGAGAAAAGGAAGGAGATTGAATAGTGTAGTTTTTACAGTACTATTTAACTCTGATAATCAATTTTTTCACAGCTGCAAGATAGGAAACAAAATTAAAATTTTGTGTTCATCTAAAACAAAGGTAGACTTTGGAACAGAGTGGTTTTCCAGCCTGTAGGTGCCATGAGCCTTGTATATACTATTACTTAGTCTCCCATCGGTGTTACTGCAGTAGATGATTTTTATATTTTAATGACAGTTTCACTTTAAAGTGATAATCTTTTAAATGCTTGATAAAGGTTTTAAGTGAGGCTTGTAAGCTCAAGTGTTCAGTGATCTTCCTTTGAAGAAGTTAAAAAAATACTGTGTCTTAATTATTATTCCCATCAATTTTAGCACAAGATTAAACCGTATTTGACCACTATTGTATATCCTGCAGCAGTTGGGTTTCCAGTCAGTAAAACGAACAGCTTAGACACATGCCCTATTTTCTCATAGCAGAATTAATGTGAAATGAAAACATGAAAGCTATTTTATAATTCAAAAAAAGTCTGAAGATAACTAAATCAGTTTTCTTCAAAAGCTAAATGTCTGCCTGTCAGATTGACTCTGTTCTGTTTTTAAGATATTCTTGTTCGTTTATGCAAGCAACATTCTTAAAAGTTGATGAAATATTTGACACTTGTTATACTGGTAATTCTAGAATGAAATCTGGAATAACAGAGAACAGCTAAAGCAGTACCTGTTTGAATGTTCAAGAGAGACTTAATTATTTAAAAACTAAATATTTTAAAGCTTAAGATATGAAGGATTAGCATCTAGTTCTTTCCAGAAGCGTCTGACACTGATTGTATCTGCAGGATGCTCTAGCATTGCACTTTTAGAAGTATAATTTAGCACATGAGAGATTTAGTATACTCACAATTTTAATTCAGAGTAGATGGAAAGCCTAGATGTCCTTGTGAAGCTGGCAAATCTGATGAAAGGGCACTTTTTTATTTATCACCGGGAATGTAGTCTTCCCAGTGAGACGCTGTCTTTGGACCAATAATGTCTACTGAAGTGAAGCTTCCTTATTTTTCTCTCCTGAAAAATAAAGAGGCATAGCAACTCTTTCTCAATACAATTATTTTTTTTTAAGTTTTCTTCCTACATTTTTCCTTTGCAAGGCAGCAATATGACAGTCAATGTAACCCAGCTTAAATGCAGACTTCTGTCAAAACAGCTACGCCATTCTGGTCCAGGCAGCCTGTTCTAGTTCTCTGTTCTGCAACAAGCCACATAGTTACCTGAAGCAATCTCCCAGGTTTTTCACTGTGTTAAGCTGCAGCCAGCTATGCTGCTGTCACTGCAGGAAATGGCAGCCCTGTAGGCTTTAAACCTGCCTTTTGCTTGGAGGTCTTAAGTCTCTGTCCTTGGAGTCATCTTCTGAATTGAGGAAGTTACATCCCTGATGTAATATGCTCGTTC
>WEIV01024245.1:0-21379 GCA_013390005.1 Calyptomena viridis
TATATTTGTTTATATATATAAATGTTATAGATAAATAGGCAATGCTCATTTTGTAATGCAGGGTTCTCTTTTTGAGAAACTAAAATTGTAGGAACAATCTCTTCCCTTCTTTGGTGGAATTACAGAATAAGAAGTAAATTATTAGCCTACTACTAAAACACTAAACACATGTATTGTTGATGTAATTGTTCTGAAAATGTCTGCTAAGGGGTTTTCAAGGCATATTGTACTGAGCAGATGTGGGTGGTCTCAGAACTGATGGAGAACTGATTAAGTCCATTACATTACCTTTATTACTTATTTGCACCTGCAAATCCCACTGGGCATTATAAAAGAATTTATTAATAATATTACAGGAAATTATTATCTTTCATTATTCCAAGATGTTGCTCATAGGTGGAAGTCTACTGGTTCAGATACAGAAAATGTGAAGTATCACATTTTAGGAGAAAAATTCAGCTTAAAAGGCACATTTTGGGTGCAGTGAAGACTATTTTACCTGTGTTAAAATCACACCTGCTGGATAAGAGAAACAAATATAAACATCAAAATAAAAAGGCATTTCTGTTATGTTAATTTTAATATACCACATAAACATTCTCTGTCATCTGCTAGATATAATGTTATGTTAAATTGTGTTAAATTGAAAGAAAAAGGAAGAAGGAGTAGAAAGAAGCTGAACAAACATGAAAGGATTATCAAGGGCACAAGAACAAAATAATTATTTCCAGTTATTGTGCTTGGAATGTTGTAGACTGATGACAGGTTTATTCACCAACAGTAAATCTCTCTAGTGAAAGTGGTATTTACATCATATACTACAGCTCAAATTTACATCATATACTATGGATCCTCCTGTAAAAAGAATTGCAAACAAAGCAGACAGAACAGTTCTGGGTCTCGCAGACAAATGATTTTACTGCGTGCCTTTCATTTATGCCACTGGCTATAAAATGTCTCTGATGGAATTTAGTTGAAATTAAAAATGAAAAAATAAATAAATAAAGGAGGTCTGTTGTTTTGTTGTTGTTCTTATATTTAAAATAACTTGCAAAGAGAAAGTAGTCCATGACAAGCAGAGAGAGACAAAAGAGAATAAGAGTAAGTGTATTGGGTATGTGAAAAACTTTTGGCAATTTTAAAAATGGCAAATATACAAATGGTTTAATTAACAAAATGAGAAAACAACAACAAAAGAAATAAAAGCTCTCTGTTTTTTTCCTTAATACCTAAATATTAGATTTTATTTCCTTTTACCTATAATGCCCTTTCTTCCCCATCAAGAAAACTAGAAATTCTTCAAGGAAAAAAATAAATCCAATGATGCCATGGAGACAGTTCATATTAATGCTCATTTCTTTCTTTTCTTTTAGCAGTATTTCCTCTTTATTTAACAGGGTGCACCACTGATATAGCACTGTTAGGGCCAGAAGCACAATTATATTAGCATCTTAGGAAAAGTAGAAACAGTATTTCTTTGACTTGTTTACCTTTTAGGAATATATCCATGCATGGTAAATATTCAGACTTCACAGTAAATAACCCTATCACAGCTCCCTTGTTTTCAAAATGTTTCTGAGCAGGTACTGAAAGAAGGAAAGGAGCTGTGTTGCAACACTCTTAGGTAAAAAAAGCTGTAGCTATTTGTTTGTACATTACTCTGGAACTGTTAGCTAATTACTGTCATCTGGGTGGCTTCTTCTGTGCTAAAGTTGCATGTGGGATATGGACCTCAAAATACATTAGGTTAGAACCCTGAAATTTGGAGATCCAGACAGAATATCTTATCCTACCACCACAATCCAATAAAATTACCTCCCCCTGACTATTTTAGGCTGCCGGATTCCAACATTTGCAACTCACCTAGGGAATAAAGCATGAAGTATCTCTACTGCAGAACAAACACTGTTTGTTTTTCTTTTGTTTTCTGTTGAAAATAAGTGAGATAGCAAATTAGAATTTATGAACATTTTTTTGTGGTTTATATAATTCACATATCTAATCTGAGCCAGAGCTAGTTTTTTTCCCCATAAATGGTCTTTGAATTTACTATAAAGGTTTTTGGGTATTTTTTTACAAAATATATTAAGGTCCTTAAATTCAGAATTATATTAGGTGGGAGTACAACTGAAATTAAAAAGATGAACTCTTCATATAGTAATTTAAACAATTTTATACTACAATATTATTCAGTATCATGTTTCAATTTAAAAAATTTGATTTAGAATAAACTATCAGCATTACTACTTCTTTCTAGTGATATGCATGTCAATTATTTTGTATTATATTGTCTTCAGATTAGTTGAAATTCAAGGCAAGTTATTTTTACAATGCATGCAAGTTGACTTTTAGTGGTTAACACCTTTATTCACTAACTAAAAACTTATGGGCTACTGATAATGAACTATATGGTACCCTTAGACCCGTTTGTCATTCTGCAAAAAGAGTCTGCTCTATGGAAATAAATTGTTGCACTTCAATATTTGCTGATCAGATGCTCACTTCTTTAAAGTAACGTTTGAAAATCAGTCCTATTGCTAAGGCCCTGCTCTATTAAAAACAGCCACTACACTCATGCTGCCTTTGGGGACTTGGAAGTTTTTGCAAAAGAAAGCAACTTCTTTCAAATTAGATCAGGTGCCATCACTGTCAACACATGGTAAATATCAGCAGGCTGTAGGGGTAGCGGTTGTTCCTGCAGCTGCAAAGTACACTGATTTTGCTCCTCAGCATGGAACTCCAGTTAAAGTAATTAAACTTGAAATTTATGTGTAGGTAAAAAATAAGTCGTAGTGAGAGGCTGACCAAAGAATAAATGTAGTGAAACGATTTCTGTAAGTATAAGGATAGAAGGGAATCTAGTTTAAAGTCATTCAGGTACGTATAATAATCTAATAATAAACAACAATTGAAGTAAATTGAATCATTAGCTCATATTTTTATGCATAAATTCTATGTATGTGTTTAAGTACTGAAAGCTTTAATTGTAGAAAACTACTTAATACTGATGTGAGTAGCCACTTCAAAATATAGCACAAACTCATTAAATATTTTGTATTATTGTTATTGGTGTTGTTGTTGTTATTATTATTATTATTCTTATATAGATGACAGCCTCAAGTCAGGACTACATAAAAAACCCAAATGTGGGAATTAGTCATCTGGTTCTATTTGATCATATCATATATCCTGAAGGATTGAAGATATGCACATGTGCTTGACAGACATGAGATAGGCCTACAGGACACCCATGTCATTAAGGAGCATCAACAAAAGACTTGCAAGGAATTCATAAGAGTACTTCAAATGTTCCTGGATACATATTTGAGTTTTTGAGTATAAGTTAGCTGTTGAAAACTATGCTTAGCACAACACGGGTAGTGATTCGTATACATAAGTAAAAGTAGACATTCAGTTCTAAGGTAAGTGTCTAAAGTCTTGCACTTTTTTTAATTCACTACATCTTCTACAGTTTGAGTGTAGTTGTGACATTAAAATGCATGTCATGCCATAGTATGACACACACAACCAGTATGCCATATGGTGCCCGGAGCCATTTTAATCAGATTGCCTGCTCGGTTTTTCTATTGAAAACAAAACCAAGAAAATCCAGCTGAACAAACAAACAAACAGAAACCCCTCAGAACTAAAAGTTACATAATGCACTGCAGGGTGAGCATTCCTAGACATGCATTCTGAGCATGTTCCAACATAAAGACACATTGATGGCAAATTCCTATTCTCTTATCAGCGTAATTCTACTGCAAAAACACCTTAACTGGGGGGCTAATTTCCAATAAGATTTTTTTTTTATTGTGTCTGCTAAAGCATTAGTGAAACTGCTCATTTTGTCATCTTCTTAGATCATCCTTTTAGACCTCTTGAATAAATATTTAGTATAGGAGAAGACAGAAATAGTAATTTAGGTACGTGCATAAGTAAAATCCTTTTTCTTTAGATCTAAATGTAGTAAAATTCTTTGTTAAGATTTACAATTCTTAATTTATGGCAAAAATATCTTGACATTGTTCTGGCTCTTTTTTATACAGATGCTCTGAAAAAAAAATATTATAAAAAGCATCCCTGCCCCTCAATTTCCTACAAGGGCTATGGAGTGGTATTTCTTTTTATGTTCTCTAAAAATCTACCTAAAAATATCAAACTGCTATTAATATGCATAGGTTCCTTCAGGCATTTGCAATTTCATCCACAGAGACTCTATTTTACCTTCAAAGCATGTAAATGTTTTTATTTCTTTCCAGAAAAATACCCCAAAAAAACCAAAAACAAAACTGCAAAACCTTTGTAATAAATCTCAGAGATAGAAAAGAAAAAAAAATCCTTTATGAAAAAATTAAAAGAAAATAAAATCTTCTTAAAGGAAAATCATGGCCTGCCTTCCTCTAGATATCCCATCTAATCTGCTATTCAAGGATCTACAATGTGCAGTCAGGTAAGTCATAAGTGACCCTGAGGAGTTACCTGACTGTGACACAGTGACCACCAAGGAAAAGGAGGTTATAAACAAACTAAGGCATAAAAAGTCAAATTGACATTTTAGAGTTAATAGTAGATATCTACTCAACAAATCTGTTGCAAATATGTAATAGTTCGAATTATACTTTTATCTAAGTTTGCTCAGTGTTCTATGAGCTAAGAGAATAGGATATTTAAGTCTGAAATAAAAGACATTCTACAGAAACCTAACAACCACATGGAAAATGCTTAATTAGCAGACTTACAAAGCTTGTAAAAATTTGACCTTTTTCTTGCAATTACAGAGAAATTTTCATGCACAAAACTGGATTGGTTGCTTTTATATTTCTTTTCCCCTAAAAATCCCCTCAATATAATTTGTTGTCTGCTACTGGATCCTCCAAGTAATCATATTGATTAAATGAGATTTGCAAGGCAGAGATCAATAATTTCTATATGAAAAAAATAGTTATTTGTAGGAAATACTGGTTTAGGTTTCTGAGAGAAAATGACGACAAAGAACAGAGGAAATCATAAAACATTGCAAATGACCTTTTAAATGGAATATGACTGAAATAAATATTTCTGTCATTTAAAAACCACTGACATCTCACAAATGTGCGAGCAAGCTAAGATAGTGTTATGAAGTAATCAGATGAGGTAATCTTATATAAGGACAAAGGAATGAGTCAAGAAACAAATTTTCTTCTTGTACTGTCCTGAAATTTTGCCAGGCTAGGTCTATGACTTCTGCTGGAGGAATCTTGCTACTCTGAGTTTATTCAGTTTGCATTACACAATTAAGTGCAAATCAGTTAGATTGTGTTGATGATTCTCTTCTTGGACAACAAGATTTGTTGTCTCCTTTTGGGAGAGGATTTGTCACTATGCAACATCATTATAATTATCCATTTTATAGTGAGGATACCACAAAAAATTTATATGGGCTTAAGGAGATCGATCACAAAAGATCTGAGATAATTTTCCATAGCTCATTTTAGGATAAGTGATGGTTTGGACTAAATTCAACATCTCTGAGAAACACTGTGCTTTGACTACTATGAACACAATAACCTTTCTGTAGAAGCTTGAAGAACCCACAATAGTACTTTTTGTTCAACACTCCTGTGCTCAGTTTGGTATTCCCACAGAGATCCTGAGTGGATGAGGGGGGTTTGTGTCCGGGTCACACATTTTGGAATTTTACTATAAAAATTACTGTCAGCTTCATGAAATTCAAAGAGTTCTGTGTTCTGTTTTATTAAATGTTTATCACAGTACTGGTTTCTTTGCATGAAATTAACTTAGAAAATATTTCTTGATTACCCTTATTCTCACTGTGGGAACACAGATTATATCTGACTTGAAATGAAAGAAATCATTTGTTTGCAGTTACTGATGAAAAGTTATCTCTTGGATTTGCACTGCCAGAACGCTCATTGGCTTCTATTGTATAAAAGGAAATAATTTCACTTTTTTTTCTCTGTGAAGCTGGGATTATCAGGGCATGCATGGGGAGACAAAAATATTGGACCTGTATGGATGCACAAGTAATACTTTTTAATTTTTCAGTTAGTTAGTGATAATTTCATATGAAAGTTGTAAAAAAGATACTGGAAAATCACAGGCAAAAACTGTATAAAAATGAGTTCCGCAGGTGGGTTTGACTCAATAAGGCCATGGCTGAGCAAGACAGGGCTGTGAGGAGCTGGAGACCAGCCCTGTTGCAGCATCACTGGGGCAGAGGATGATGAAACTGAGGGACTGAAATGGAATCCTGAGTCAGGAACAAGTTGAAGAGAGAACTGGGGGAGTCCGGACAAGGAGAGCAATCACAGAATTATGGGTTGGTTGAGGTCGGAGGGGACTGCTGAACGTCAAGTTGTTCAAGCTCTTCCTACAGCAGGGTCATCTATAGCAGGTTGCCTCACAACATGTCCAGACAGCTTTTGAAGATCTCTAGAATCATTAATGTGTCCCAGTGCTCAGTCACTCTAACAGTAAAAAAAAAGTTTCATGATGTTCAGAGGGAACCTCCTGTGTTTCAAGGTGTGCCCATTGCCTTGGTCCTGTCACTGAGCACCTCTGAAAAGAGTCTGGCCACATGGTCTTTGCACTTACTTTTTCTTTCTTTTTATTCCTAATTCAGAAGTGAAAGTTTCATTTGACTTTGAACTAATATTTTAACAGTATTGAACTTTAACATCACTGAACCCAAAGTGATATAATACTTTGACATATTGCAATGAACAGGGTCTCCACCATAGGCTTTACTATCTTACATCTTAGGTGTGAGACGTAGACCTAGATTATTTTGTGTCTCATCTTTCAGCTTTCAAAATGAATTAACTATTTAATTATTCAAGCAGCATCACTCTCAGACTCCCTCCAACTCCATAGCCACTCTTGTTTTTCCTTTCCTTTCGTATCTCAGATATTGTGAAAGTGTATTACCTCTGCCTGTTGGATATATATTTTTCCTTTTATTTGTGATTTTTACATATAGAACTCTTGATAAGTCTAGTCATTTTTGCATCATTTCCTCATCTGAACCCCTTACTTCTCACTAATTTCATCCTACTGGTGTCAGTCTTATGAAAAAGATACTGTCACATTCAATGATAAAATAATTAAAATGTTCAAGTCAGCAAGGGAGATTAGAAACACTTTTCAAAGTAACATGAAGGAGTTTTTATGTCACTAGGGAAAATGGTAAGTCTTTCTCATTTTATTTGTAGCAGCAAAACAGCCATTGCCAAAAAAAAAAAAACCAAAATCAGAAAAGAATAATATTTCATAGCAATAAATATTAAACATGAAAATGTAAAGTTATTTTTATACTGCCAAGATTTCACTGTGTTTTTTTATCTCAGCACCTAGACTGCTGTATTGGATTGACTTAACAAGGTTTTATCAGAGTGGGAGAGCACAAGGGTAGGCTCTGTGAAGAGATGTCGGGGGCTGTCCCAAGTCAGAGGTAATTGATTCCAGATGGCTCCAGCAGACTCACCTATTGAGCCTCTCAGACAAGGTGGTGATGCTTTCTGTAAAACATATTTCAAAAGGGGCAAAAAATGCTGCAAAACAGCTGTGAGAAAGAGGAATGATAAACAAATTTAAAAAATCCTGCAAATATCACAGTCAGAAAAGAAGCATGGAGAGGAAGTTCTCCAGCTACTAGAGCAGTGTTTCCCCTGCAGTCCATGCAGATGTCTATAGTGAAGCAGGTTTTCACCATGCAGTCGCTGGAGAGGATCATCTTGGAGCAGATATCCACACTGCATCCCATGGAGGACCTAATGCTGCAGCAGATGGAATTACCTTAAAGGAAGGTGCAGTCCAAGGAGCCCGCATGTCACAACAGGTTTCTGGCAGGGCCCAAGCTCATGGAGAGGACTTGTGACCCTATAGAGGACCCACACTGGAACAATGTATTCCTGAAGGACTGTACCTCATTGCAAGAACCCACAGTATGGTAGTTAATGAAGAACTGAAGTCCGTGGGAAGGATGCCTGTCAGAGAAGTTTGCAAAGGACTACCTCTTATGGGAGAAATCCAACTCTGGAGCAGGGGAGGGAATGAAGGGGAAGGAGCAACAGAGACAAATAGTTTTACTGCAAGGCCCTTCCCTATCCCTCCTGCACCACTCAAGGGATGGGAGGAAGTTGAGGAGCTGGGAATGAAGGAGTAAAACTGAGCCTGAAAGAAAGAGGGTGGGAACAGAGGAAAGCGTTTTTATTTTTGTCTTTGTCTCTCAACATCCTACTATGGTTTAAATTAACAATAAATTATATTGTTCTTTCCCAAGTTGAGTCTGATTTGCTACAAGGCTTTGGGCAACCTCGTCTAGATAGAAGGTGTTCTTGCCCAGGGTAGGGGGATTGGAAATAGGTGCTTTTTTAAGCTAACTTGAGATTTATTATTTAATGTATTTATATCCAAATGTGAAGTGTAAGTCTAATTCAAATGCAAATGAAAACACAGAGAAATTACATCTTTGTGTTTTCTTGTGACTTCAGCTGCCTTCCAGTTAGGTATTTAATTCAGTCTATATCCCTAGGCATTGCACAACACAGTAACTGGAAGAACGAATTGTGAGATCACAGAGGCTATAGGATTGCTTTTGAATTGACTTTATATGAAAGACATTTATGCAGGCATTATGAATACAAAAGTTGCAGCTATCATAAGAATCAGTAGGAATATCTGAAGACTCCTTTAAAAATATAAAGTCTGTAGTGGGTCAGGTCTTACAAAAAAGGTTATAAAATCAGCATGTTTGGGATACATCTTGAATATTAAAGAGCATTTTGTTTAGGGGAAAGAAATCAACCTAAATATGTCACATCTCTCTTGCTTTTTACTTTTCTTGTTTCTTATTAACAAAGACATTTTTATGGAAACAAAGGTTTATTTTGTAAGAATTCATCTGCTGCTTCTGTTTATTCCTGTAACTGAAGTCTTAGTCCTCTGACATCATGATCATTGTCAAGGCACCTTATCTTGATGTGAAAGAAATGACTCGAAGAAGACACTAAGAAAAGAAGAGGTTCTTCTTTGTAATTAAAGCTTGCTTCCTTCTACACATATTAAAAAAAAAAAGAAAAAGAAAAAAAAAAAGAAAAAAGAAATCTACAGAATCTCTATGATGGGAAAATTCCTTTATAAGCAAAACTGCTCAGAGTTGTTTCACTGTATTTAAACAATTTTATGCTGTCCTCCATTGTATCTCAAACCACAGAAAAGTTAGAACTGATTGAATATATTAAATATTAGAAGTTTCTGCACTGTTACTGAAATTAGATCTTTCTTCAAATGCATGTTATTGCAAACACCAATGGACATATTCTCTGACGAAAAAGCAAGATAACCTGAAGTATATCAGAAATGAGGGCAATTGCATTTCCTTTTGAACATCTGAAAACAGTGTTTTACATGAATGGGTGCATTTCTCCTTTGTAATTATATGTAAAGGTATTTAAAATTATAATTTAAAAACAGGCATGAAGGAAGGGAAAGAGGGAGGAAGGGATAGAGGGAGAGATTTTAATACCCCAGGCTCTTCTCACAAGCTCATACAAGAGGCTTTATATGAAAAATGTACATGGCCCCAAAAAATCCTCCTGATGCATTTACTAAAAGGGCCTTCAG
This sequence comes from Calyptomena viridis, assembly GCA_013390005.1. Taxonomy (NCBI): domain Eukaryota; kingdom Metazoa; phylum Chordata; class Aves; order Passeriformes; family Eurylaimidae; genus Calyptomena; species Calyptomena viridis. The sequence goes on from WEIV01024245.1 coordinate 9,628, forward strand.
TTCTTGAGGCATGGGAGAAATGCTATGACACTTCTCAGGGAGCTGAAATAACACACTTTTACTGGTAAACTTTGGAAAATAAAGGAACTTGGCAAAACTTTAAAGCAAGCATTCAATCAGCATAGACTTAGGAAATTCCAATCCATCCAGGTGTAAGTTACCCAAATATCAAGAAGAGGAAATTAGGAGAAGAGGAAGAAGTAAAGGAAGAAAGAGAGAGAGAGAAAAAGAGAATGATATCTACCACATTAGATACACTGTAGATCCAGCTACCATAAATCCAAGAATAGTAGGGCCACACACAAGGTTGAGGCCTTTTGGTGTTGGTTTTGTTTGCTCTTGGCTCCTGTGGCCACCCCTCCAGGTAGGGCTTTCAGTGTGCCAGCTATTCTGGGGCTGTGTTAAGGGCTTGAGAGGGTGTAGTGTGGAGCAGTGGTCCCAGTGTGTCAGTAACTAACAGCTGCACTAAAGGCTCTCAAGGAGGTGGGGGGAGGGGGCAGGCAGAGCATCATTCCACCTTGGCAGAACCTGATCTGTCCCCTCCCCCACATACAGAGTTTTTCCGAGCCAGTAATAACTTTAGTATCTTTTTTTTTTCAGTCCTTCAGAGAGAAGGAGAGAGGGAAGAAGGAAGGAAGTAAAATGAATGATCCTGAATTTTCAATTTTAAAATTATGGCATTATTTAAAATATATATATTTTAAAACAAAAGTAGATGTCTTGGCCATAATCAGTACGGTATAAAGGTGAGAAAAACAGTCTTGCATTTTGCAGAATATATTTCATATACAATAAGAAAGAAAAAAATTTCTCAATGTTATTAACAGTCCAGAGCTGATGGCAGAATTTTCCCTTATGCTGCCATATCTAGATCAAACACAAAGCCTTTAAATGTGAATAACCAATGGATGCAATTAACAAAATCTTAGATCAAGTACTAAAACACAACTCTGTAATGACAATAAGGTAATATTTGCACATGCAGCACTACAGTGCAGGATATCAGAGTGATCAGTGCTGTATAGCAGATTCTGAAGCAGTGTAATTACTTATTTCTGTCATAGCCTACTCTAACCTTATGAAGCTTTACTTCAAAGGCAACTTTGTCTGTGTTATCAGTTGGGGGAAAGCTTCATGTAATTTTTGCTACACAATTCTTTTAACACTGATTAATCATTAATGCATGCAGCCCAGGTACTCTATTATTATCTTATTGTTGTATTTTTCAAGGCATCCATCTTACACACTGTTAGTGGCTGCCAATAAGAAAGATGCTCAGAACAACCAAAAGTTAGTAATTAATTCTATATAAATAAAGGATCTATCATCAATTTAATACCAGCATAACTCTCAATTTATACTATTTGACAAGTCTTTAGAAATGTCACTGTTGTTAATTAACCTAGGCAGGCAGATAAGCACCTCAAGTTTCATTCTTCTCAAAGTGGAACGGGAAAAATAATCAGAAGGATGAAAGTGAGAAAATCATGGATTGAGATAAACAGTTTAATAGATAAAACAAAGGTCACACACAGAGAAATAACAAGTGGTGAGTACATTCACCACTGCCCATGGGAAGGCAGATGTTGAAATAGCTCCAGGAAAGCAGGGCTGCATCACATGTAATGGTGACTTAGGAAAACAAACACCATCGCTCTGAGCATCCCTTGTGTCCTTCTTCTTCCCTCACTTTATATATTGATCATGATGTCATATGGTGTGGAATATCTTTTTGATCAGTTGGGGTTAACTGTCCTGGCTGTGTCTCCTCCCAACTCCTTGTGCACTCCCAGCCCACTCACTGGTGGGATGGGGTGAGAGGCACAAAAAGGCCTTGGCACTGTGTAAGCACTGCTCAGCAAGAGCTAAAACATGAGTGTGTTATCAGCACTGTTTAGTTCCTATCCTACATAATATTGTCTTCTATAAACCTTTTCTTCCTTGCTAAATATAGTGAACAGGATGCTGCCCTCTCCATCATGACACACAACAGTGCTGATTTCCATGACAGAGGTCCATGATGGAGGTTGTCTGTAATATAGCCCATTTTATTTATTTGCCTATTTATTTTTTTGATTTTGCAATTTGAAACAGTTCCAATCAAAGTTGCATCAGAACAAAAATTGCCTTGATGGGGCATTGAGTGACCTGGTCTAGTGGGAGCTGCCCCTGTCTGTGGTAAGGAAGTTGGAACTAGGTGATCTTTAAGGTCTTTTCCAACCCAAATTTTTCTATAATTCTATGGTTCTGTATCCCATAGGAGAAGAGTTTCATGTTTCATCCCAAATTTACTCTTTTAAGGATTTTTGATGCTACACAAGATTTTGATATAGCAGAGTGATGCAGCAATGAAGTAGAATCACAATGAAAGCTCAGTTTATCATTCGGCTTGATCCACCATACATCTGTATCACCATATAAATGTGATTCCTATTATCAGTTCCTATATGCACACCATCAAAATAGTCCTCTGTTGCGAAAAAGGAATAGATGAATTATACATGGGTAAGGCAGCTCAAGCACGTCTCTTTTCAAACGGGTTTTGTTTTCATTTGTTTTGGGGTTTTTGTTTGTTTGTTTGTTTTTAATTTTATTTTATGCCAATCCAAGTGTATCCTTGTCTTGTGCTGCCCTAGTATCTCAGGAAGACATGTATGTTCTTTTGATTTGTTCAGGGAAAACCATTACACAACCAGTTGTTTCACTTAACTGATACAGTCAGATGGTCTGCTCAGCTTATAAAGCCATTTGTCTAAAGCAAAGGCCACCTTTTAGTCCCCCTTTTATAGAGGTAAGTTCCACTTTCTTTGCAACAGTTAGTTACTCCCTATGTTCTTTCCTGAGCTCCATCAGCTCATTGTCCTTTACCCATGTTCTCTGAGTCTTCTTCTGTTGTACAGGGTTGTTGATTCATTACACCAGGCCAGTGCAAGACTGTAACATTTTGACCTAAATTCATCTACATATCAGTACATTAAATCTTCTCCTAATATTATGAGAGAATTCAGAATTCATAAAACCTCCTAAAATCAGAATACTGTATTTCGTTGAGTATTTAAACATTTGTCCAAGATCTGGATGAGACCATCCTTATCCCAGTGGAGAAGATTCTATTTTTCTCAGTCAGATCAAAAAATCTGAGCAAAAGACTGTTTGACTGTGAGCAACACAGCCATGTTGTTCAGTTACATGAAGGGTGATCCCTAACTGACATAGCTGTAAAACACCCTATTAATAACACTTTTAAGCTACTTCATCATAACTTTATTAGTGTAGCTTGCTTAGTTACGCATAAAAATTAATGCTATTATGTACTTTGTGGGTTTTTTGTACTTTTAACAGTGAATTATCACTTTTTATTGCATTAAAAGTGATTTACTAATGTTTCTGTAATTCTTTTAATGTTGAATTAATTTTATAGATGAAGTGGTTTCATGAACTACAAGGAGGAAAGAACCACATTTTCCTCCTGGTTAAAGGTCTTTAACTTTACATTTAAATAGTAGGGGGTTTCTGTGACAGTAGTTCGCATAAAGCATTTTCAGCAAAATAAAATATGTTTATCCTTCTCATTATACTTTAGCCCTGTGGTTCTATAAAATTCTCCAGCATCACTTGGAAAAAAGAAGGAAATGGTTTCTCTGCCATCTGATGTTTTCAAAAATAGCTTTTCAATCAACTCTTTAATTAATGCTCTTTATGAGTCACATGTTGAAAAATGAAAATCTTTGAAGTTGATCACTTAGTGTGGCGATAAGGTTAGGGAAAAGAAAGATAACAGTAGAATAGAATAATAATTATATTAACAGTCAAAACTTCACAAAGAAAATTTCACAGAAATGTTTTACAGCATATTTGGGGTTGCTTAAAAATGCAATTCCTAGGAATATCTCTGGGTTTGAAACTTAGATAACAACCAATATCTCAGTTAACTTTTCGGTGTTTGATAAATATTAATGATGAAAGAAAAAAGTAAATAAAAATAGTGAGAAACAGACATTTCCAAAAAAGATTTCACTGTTATATCAAAATGGATAATATCAATAAGTAATCAAGGATCATACTAGATTTTTAACAAATAAATAAATAAATAAAGCTATGGTATCATCAGTCTCATAAATGATTTTATTAACAAAATTATAATTACTGAAACAGTGAGAGATATTAATGATTTAATTGAAGGGGTCTGTTTTAGGAAATCACTGGAGTGTGTGCTCATTATGATACATTGTTGCAGCTATGAGCAAATTCTGGTTTCAAAGTCTATTTACTTCAAAACTGAATTGATTATTTTGGTTCAAATGAATTTTAAAATGATAGCTGTAATCCCTTATTAATTTAGCATTTTTTACTTGTCCTTGGTGAATAATGGGTGAATTTGACTCTTTTTGTGTTGGTGTTTCACTCTCCTCTTGTGGAATGCCTTAGGGCTCTTTAATGACATTTCTCACCTCTGTGTATTTCCATAGAAAAAAACCATTTCTTCATTAATCTAAACATTAGCTGAGACTTAATGAGAAAACTCTAAAGCTATATGCCCTCTTTAATACACTCAGAGTTTATGAATTTTAATCTGAATCACACAACATTCAAATGAAGGACTAAGCATATGAATGAGACTTTTGATGTTGCTGTTGGAGTTTTATTCTGGTAATTAAACATGCTTTACAATCCTTCCAGTTAATTGCATGCTTCATATCTTACATTCTCATAAAATAAACAGCTGAAGGATTTTTCCCAAAGTACTCGTCTCTCTATATAAAAAACACCTGCAAAAAAGGAAAATCATATCATTCAAAGTAAATACAAGGCAAAACACAAGATTTAGTAGTAAAACTCCATCTATACTTTTAACTACACTAAATTCAGCTGCAAATATAATAGTATTAGAAATTACAATGTGGCAAAAATCCATTCAGCTGTATTCTATGTACCTGTTTTCTAGGGGCTCACATGTTCTTGGCAGTTTTCATGCAGGTTTACTCTGAATCACATGATCAACATCTGTGGGCCTCTCAGCAACATGGAAGATGTACCCTCATTAAACAGAATAGCAAAAAGTGACTCTTCACATATGAGACATGGTAAATTGGCAGGAAATTTAAAATAATTTTGGAGGAACTAGACTTTATTACTTGTCTTTCAAACTTTAGCTTTGAAGGGTTCAAATTACTGGACAATATCCTGACTTCTTGATCCCTGAGAAACATCAATGACATTCAAGCAACAGACTCAATTTTAGTGTGCATATATATTAAAATATATGCATGTATATATAGAACAAGTCAATATGAATAAAAGTGATAAGGCTTTTTACTGGACCTTTTATTCTGATCCATTTTAACAGAAGGTTTTTAATTGAATTGCATATGAGATATGTATACAAGTTATTTATAAAAATATCTGGTTTTCAACCCAAACCACCCAACAAAAACATATATGCACTTGGCAAGCAAACCCACACACACAAACACTGATATACATATAAAATGATCTAGCTCAGAGTTCACCTAACCATACACAAAAAATGTTAACTTCCCAAATAAGGATAATCTGTATAAAATGCTCTCGAGTTCACATGAGATTTTGAGTCTTTCTCCATAGAGATACGTAGAAATCATCTAGACATAGTCTAACGAGAAAGATTTCTTGAAGAAACAAGCACAACATATTTTGATATTTCAGTGACATAAGTATTTCTTTAAATGGAATGAGCCCCTAATTAGATTATTCTACTTACACATCTTTGTGCCTTAACTAATTGGAAATGCTGCTTAACAGAACACTTTCTAAATGCATTCTGGAGCTATTGATACAGTAAGGTACTTATTTGTTTTGATATCTATTATGCTAAGCACGCCTCAAATTCAAAATTGAAAAAAAGATCCAATACACAGACAGGAATAATTTAGTAAAGGAGATTTGTTATTCGGCATTGTGCAATGACAGAGAAAATGGAACAACAGAATGAGTGAATGACTGTGACATAATAATTACTGATTTCTGGCAAAGTTATCTCTCATTCACCTATAAGTTTTAATTTTGTTCTTTTCTCTTTAAGCTGATGATTGATTCCTCTAGGTTTTCAAATATATTTGTAGGGTACTATCATAGTTCACAGTTATCTCTAATGAGTGTTTAAGTGATGCTAGAGAGAATTTTTAGTACTGCCTACTCTTGAGATTCGTGACGTTTCTATTATAGTAATTAACTTTCAGCTGCTTATAAATTAATTTTCTTAGCTGCCTTCCTTAGCATAAGGCTTTCTTAAAAATTTTTAGCCAGAATGGTCCAGAGCCGTTACTTTTCTGACGCATATGTTTAAATTGAATTGTGGAAAATAGATGCCCACTATTTAGAAGTCATAGTTTTAAAAGCTTGCAACCATGACTGAAAACTTTTCAAAATAACTTGTAAGGGGTTGTCATTTACAGTTCCTGTGAAGGCTATCCTGATTAGGTTGACATATTCTTGACTCTTAATTACACAACACTGCCTAGCCTCTCAGATCTTCTATGGACAGGGTGGGCTGTGAATGCTTCACCCTACTAGGTCACCACATAGATTCTGTTCTACAAAGGCTTTCAGATGAAACAAAAGGCTCTTCTCTCTCTCATAGGACTCATAGACTATGATGGGTGAAACAGGCATTTAAAAGTTTGGAATAGTAAGAAAAGAAGAGGAATAAAGGTTTAAGAAGACAGAAGGTCTTCTTAACAGGGGGAAAAAAAAGAAAAACCAAACTAAACAAAAGTAAACCCACAACTGATGAGAGCAGGATATAAATTTGAGGAGGTGAAGATGGGCAAGTGAGCAAAAGAAAATCGAACACAGGTGGTCAAAACAATTATCTTGAACACCAGTGAAAAAAAGGTTGCTGAAATCACAACACATACTAGTCTGGAAATCCAGGTCCTCAGCTATGACAGAACTATCATGGGAACTGGTATTTTCCTGTTACTAAGGTATGAGAAGTACCACCAAGTTAAGGAGGACCAAGGAGAATTATTAATGAAAAGGCTAAAACAGCTAGGGGTTATCTGCACACTGTTAAAGCTACCACAAAGTCACCATTAGTCAGAGCAGCAGCACCTAAATGCAAACTGTCAGGAAATGCTAGCAGCATTTTCAAAAACTGTTCAAAACAGTCAAATGACACTTCCTAGAGCTTCGGCTGTGAAATCAAAATGTTTCTCTAGGTGGTTATGTGTGTTATAAAACATGATAATATAGGAACTTCAAGGAACATATATGAAGTCATTTATTCTTCACTAGGGGAAAAAAAGGATGAAATAAGAAAATACTGGACTGTAAATGAAATGTATTACATTTGAAATTTATAATGTTTCAAGGTTATTTTAATGATACAGATGTATAAATTAAATTTCAACTGATACAGAAATTTCTACTGATGATTAAATGCTACCTATAAACAGCCAGCAATATATTTGCATTTTATTTTTGTAATTCTGTGGAATTCTATGAGTTAATGTAGACCATAGGTTCCATCAATTTTTTTCACAGTGTACTTCAAATTCAAGCTTGAGGCAAGTTCTTTGATCTTTTCCTAACCAAAGTTAAGAAACAGAATCAGTACAACAGCTGTGATCCCACTTTCTTTAGTGGCTTTGACATGGAACAAAAGAAAGAACTGACTGATAAATGAAATCCATAACTGCACTGGGGTAAGAGAGAATAAGGCCTGACACCTTCTGCTGAAAAAAAGAGAGAGAAAACTTATACTGTTAAAGTTTCCATTCTTATAGATCTCCAGGGGTTATTGGCTTAAACAAATTTGGTACCAGAAGAACAAAATATCATTTGAAATTAGCGAGACAGATAAGAAGGATGTAGGAACTCATCAGAGCTATATAAATACACAGACGCATATACACACATACAAAAAGAAAAAAAAAGAACAGGTACCTCTAAGACTTAGAGAGCTGTGTTGACTGAAAGTGAGAGCAAGGTTTTTTCACCCCACTTTCATCACTTCTCAGGGTCAATCACAGAAAGTCAGAAAGACACTAGGCCTGATAGGAGCTGAATTTAAATAACTGTATTGGCCTTCTCTCCTCATGAAAACAATGTTTTTCCATATGTGTGAAACTGCATTAAACTGAATAAGGAAAATTTAAAGACTAGTCCAGAAGCAACTAGGTCACATATGTAGCAGTAGGGAACTTTTGCAATTACTGTACTGGCCATGTTATTTTAATCATTAAGTATATTTACAGTACTTAATATTTATATCACCCTGTCATAATTTACTACTGCTTGCCTCATTATAGTGTAAAATTACATTGAACTTAAAATTAAAATACAATCAAACGTGTACCCCACAGATCCTGAAGATTTCTAAGAAGTTGTGTCTAAGGCATCAGACTTTTTTAAAGAGAATTTTCTCAACTGACTAAAAAGTAAATAGCAAATGGGTGGAGTCACTATCCTGGAAGTGTTCAAGACACAACGGGATGTGGCACTTATTTCTATTGTTTAGTTGACATGTTTAGTTTTGTTGGTGGTGTTCAGTCAAAGGTCGGACTTAATGATCTTGGGGGTCTTTTCCAACCTTCATGACTCTATGATTCTACGTTTTTATGATGCATTAAGTTTTGTTTCTCTACTTGCAAAGTTTACTATCCAAAAAAACCATGGATATGTGTCAGAACGAGAAATCAAGGATTTGATTTCTGCCATCAACAATTGTTTCTGGGGATTGCTGTAGTTAAACCTGATGCCCAGACCTCTGTCAGTGAGGGCAGAAGGCCTGAGGTGTCAATCAAACCTCACATGGGATAAGCTTAAACACTTGTTTCACTACTTCCATATATGGAGTTGTTTTGAAGGTACTATATAACCTGGTGCAGAGAGAAACTAAACATCTTCGATGTGTTCTGTCGTCGGAGTCCATTAATTAACGCCACAGGTATGTGAAAGGTGTGCTTGGGAATAATAAGATATAGTAAAAAATTAACTGAGTATGTCCGTATATGATTTTTCCTGTAGTGTTTTTGGTTTATGTTATGTGTTGGATGGTTTTTTTCTCTTTGAGGAGAATTTTTCCATCACCAACGTGGTGTTGGTGGGCTGAGAAGAGCCATTCCTGGTGATGGCAAGAGTATGTGGGACCAGCCCGTCCACCAAAGTGCCCCTTCCCCTGGCCATGGATGTGCTGCCCAGGGCCCAAGCGCTGTAGGTGATAGGGCTGCTCCCTGCTTCCAAAGGCCATGCTGGAGCTGTGCTGAGCCCAGGGGACTGGCCTCTCTCCACACCCTGGGGTGATGGCAGCGGGACCCGGTGGACTGGGGCCTTTGCCATCGCCTGCCACTTCCTAAGCCGTGTGGAACCCCTGCCAGGGCAGGTCCAACATGGAGCCCATCATGCAGCCAGGGTAGCCATGGATTTCCTCCCCTCCCCGGAGCTGCTGTGCCATTTTTGGGAGTGGGGCTGGGGCTGGGCTGATGCTGCTCGCTGGTGATGGGGGAGTGCAGCAGCATCCATGTGATGAAGGAGTGGAGCAGCGCACCCTGGCTGCTCTGGCCCACCACAGTGCGGCACGAGGGAGACGGCAGCTACTCTATGTGGCAGCGAGAGGTGCTGCCTGTGGTGGCAAACCACGATGGCTGTCGGGCTTGGGGAGAGGCGCATGGCAGCAGTGCACAGGCACAGCAAATGATGCGTTTGAGCCCTAGTGCACATGGGATCTCTTTCCCACTCAGTTCTGGACAGGGAAGGCAGTGTGGTCTCACTCTCCAGGTTTCTGCAGCAGCTCTGCCGTCGTTCGCGTGGATCCCTTTCAACCTAATTGGAGGACAACTTCATATACAGAGGTTTTTCTCCCCTCCTCTTCACCCAGAGAGCTAGTGGGATTGTTTTCCTCCTTCCCCTCTGCATATGCACATAAGAGAGTCCTGGACTGCCACCCATCATCTGGGGCAGTGGCCACTACCTTCCCATGACCACTGAACTGGTCAGAGACTTATAAATCAACCCTAACAGGGGAGAGTGTTTCTTTTCATTCGTTACAAGTTTTTCAGTGTTTCTGGAAATATTGTTCTGTGTTTCTCTCATTCATATGTATAGATAGATATAGATNAGAAACTTCATATGCCAGATAAAAATACAGTACGGATGTAGTGCCCTTTGAGAATGGTCAAACACTTTGTCTCAAGCGATTTGTTGAATTTCATGAAATTAAAATGGGTGACATTGAGAACTGCCTACTCTTTCTTTGACATTGGACTGGTGTTTTCCTCACATTCTTAGCTAACAGTATTTTCTTTCTTTTATAAGAAAAGGCAAATAGATTCTGAAGTTATGTATTATTCCCTCATTCTACATCTCAGACTCTGTAATATACCAACATTTTTCTGTCAAACTACCTTTTCTTTACTGTACCATTACGCAGAATCAGTTTCTGACCAAAGATACACACTAATAATCACTAGGGTACTTAATGACTTTAACAATGCATGAAAAATTTTATAAAAAATTGTAGCTAAAAACCAAACTGGCGAACAGCATACTACATCAAATCTTTTCTATAATGGACAAAAATGACCAACTGAATGTGAGCCAGCAGTGTGCCCTGGTGGCCAAGAAGGCCAACGGTATCCTAGCCTGCATTAGGAATTGTATGGCCAGCAGGAGCAGGGAGGTCATTCTTCCTCTGCACTCGGCACTGGTGAGGCTGCACCTTGAGTACTGTATCCAGTTCTAGGCCCCTCAGTTTAGGAAGGATGTGGAGATGATTGAGCACATCTAGAGGAGGGCAATGAGGCTGGTGGGGGGCTTGGAGAACAAGCCCTATGAGGAACGATTGAGAGAGTTAAAGTTGTTTAGCCTGGAGAAAAGGAGACTCAGAGGTGACCTCATCACTCTCTACAACTTCCTGAAAGGAGGTTGTAGTCAGATGGGGGTTGATCTCTTCCGGGCAGCAACTGACAGAAGGAGGGGACACAGTCTCAAGCTGCGCCAAGGGAGGTATAGGTTAGATATTAGGAAGAAGTTCTTCACAGAAAGAATAATAAAGTATTGGAACAGTCTGCCCGGGGAGGTGGTAGAGTCCCCTGGATGTGTTTAAAAAAAGACTGGATATGGTACTTGGTGCCATAGTCTAGTCGAGGTGTTAGGACATGGGTTGGACTCAATGATCTTGGAGGTCTCTTCCAACCTAGTAATTCTGTGATTCTGTGATTCTGTGAAAATCTTTGCCATATGATGTTAAAATAAAGGAATAGTAGAGTATCAGCTAGTTAGGAATAAGAAAAAAAATCATAAATTAATATTAAAATAAGCAATTACAAGATCATTCACTAGAATATTTATTTTTAATTACTAGAACTAAACCTCATATCAGTGAGTCTAGCCTTAGAACAAGAAGCAACAGAAGAGACATAAGAGTAATTTATTTAAAGATGTGCAAAATTAAATTATCTTCCTGAAAGAGCAAATGCAATACCTGTTATGAAACTCCTGCAGAATAATTATTCAGCACAAGATGGTTCAAAAGCCTAAGAAAGCTTTTTAGCAGCCTTCATACATTTTCTGTCCACAAGTGTGATGATAAAAACTCCAAACAATCAATCAACCAAAAAATGCCAGACCAAGAAGAAAAAACAAAGCCAACCAAATGAACAAACAAGCAACTAATACCAACCAACCAAAAAAAGGGCATTACAGCCTGGTTAGACAGTGCATTCACTAATTGCTGAACTTTGACAGAACTAGACTGATTTTACCATGTTTA
>WEIV01024246.1:8544-22989 GCA_013390005.1 Calyptomena viridis
TAGGTGCTGCCTGACCAATCTAGTGGCCTTCTATGATGGAGTGACTATATCAGTGGACACAGGGAGGGCTACACATTTATCTGGAATTCCATAAAGTCTTTGGCACAGTCCCTCACAACATCTTTCCTTCTAAATTGGAGAGCTGGATTTGATGGGCAGACTGTTTAGTGGATAAGTAATTGGTTGGGCAGTCACATCCAGGGCGGTTGGAATGGCATGATCTTTAAGGTCCATTCAAACCCAAACCATTCTATAATCAGTTCCATCTGACGAAACTGCTATTAGAGATGGCACAGAACTTCTTCATTTTTATTATCTCCAGCTATACTATCTGGATAATTTCCTTTGAAATTAAAGAACAAAACCAGTATTTTGTATTAAACTCCTGAATTTCTCCAGTCCTCATAGTGACATGAACTCTGAAAGTGTTCAAGACAGTTCAAGAGGAAAAAATGCTTTTGAAGATTTCATAAGCATTACTCTTGTCACTACAGAAAGCAGCAAGGTAGTCTACATACAAAGAGAATTACTTCTATTGGACCAACATATACACATTTAAGATGTGATTTAAGCCCTTTATTTGTTTGGTTCCCCCCGCCAACCAGGATAAGAAGATATACTATCCATATTACAACATTCCACTATTCCATTAACCATGCCCTACAAGTTAATCATTCCTTATCTGATGAACATAGCTGGATATCTTTAATAGGCTTTCACAACATATTTTCAAAACCTGTTTTTTCTATCAAGCTTCAACTCAATTACTTCTTTTTTTTTTACAATTACAACAAAGGGCTGCCTACAGACCTTTTCCAGAAGATGAGAGTCCTCCATAGCAACTGAAACCAAATTGTACAGGTCATCATGGCCTACTAACCAGAATTCATTCAAACAGTGAAAAAATGTTTTAAGAAAGAGGCTAATTAATATTTAGGAAATAATAATTTAATTAACCTCTCTGGTCAATGCATTTAATGTTTCACTATCATCATGGTATAACATGTTTCTTTTGTATCCTTATTGGAACAGTTCATGTTCGATTTGTACCTGTCGCCCCTTATCTTTCCACTGTGGCTCTATTTTCCCTGACATTCTCCTATTATGTTGTAGGATCGGCAAGCTCTCTCCTTTGCCTTCTTGCAGCTGAAAAAACCCAGTCAGTCTCCTTGCACATCATGCAGTCCCTGCCCAGCCATACTGCCCATCATCTGTCCTGCTCACTGCACCACACCGGTGTCTTTCTTGTACCATCACTGTGGCTCCCTGAGCTCCACATGTGGCCTCAAGTGCCAGAGAGAGGAAGAGTCATTTTCTCGAGCGGCTGTGCTACATCCCAGCACATACAGCCCAATACGCTGCTAGAGATACTTAGAAAACTTGTAAGATATTCTCAAAAGATATCAAAAAAGATGAGGTTTTTCTTCCTTTCTTCCTTACAACTTATAATAAATTATCTCCTGTTGTGTCTCATTAATACAGAAACTGGAATATCAGGAGAGAGATCTAGTTAAAAAAAAATATCTCTTAAATGAAGCCCTTAAAGGCTAGAATATTATAGTTCAATTAGGAAATTGAGTTCTTCGTTACCATAGTAATTGAAGAAAACATTTCAAGTTTAAATTCAAAAACCTGAAATTAACCTCTCTTCAGTGTTTAATAGTATTTGCACTAGCTGACCAAAGGGGTTACAAACAATATTCATTTCCTCAGAGCAGGACTAAACTTGCACTTTTAGCTTCAAAATTCAATCATGAACTTTTAAAAAACGTGACTCTGGTATATCAAGTCCATACACATTAGGTACAAATGGCATGCTGCATGTAATTTCTCAAATTAAGCATTTGAAACAGAAGAACAGTTTCAGTGGTGGAAAAGCCTTCCTTTATTTGACAGCCATGAATACAGAATTTTTTGATTTTTTTTTCCCACAAAACTCTTGAAAATTAGCGGCAGGACAAAGTATAATGGATTAACACTTTTCAGAAAATTTTAACTACTTGATTTGTAGAATCTTACAAACTTAGGACTTGAAGATTCCTCAGCGAAGTCACCTCTCCATCTTCATAATATAAAGATGGATCAAAGAATCTTAAAATATTATAGTTAAAAGCCTTTAACATCTTTCACATCACTTTCTCTCTTGCATTTATAATTGGAAGAATTTTCTTCATAGTAAGAGATCTAGGTGGGTTGAATAAATTATTGTCAAATTACTTCTCTTAGGCTTCATGGACACAAGAGTTCTTTTACTTATTTCAACTCACTTCTCACATTTTCCAGTCTCTACTCAATGAAAACATAATTATTTCAAACCAGTGTAGATTGCCCTCAAAATACCCTTTGATACGTTCACTCACCTGACAGAAGCAAACACTCTCCTTCAATCAGATATCCAGTTTGACCAACTACAACTGTGATACCATGCTAAGTGGTCTTTGTGGTTTATAAGAAAAAATACAGTCCACTTATTTAATTTTTCACACTTTTTTTTTTGCATGTTTATTCAAATGTCACTCTAATCCAAGTCAAAAATATTTGCAGTCAAAACACAGTTACTGCTCCTCTTTCACAACAGCTAAGTTAAGTGGAGCTCCACATGATTCTTTTTCCAAAATCCACTTCGGCTACTTGTGTTTGCTAATTGTCTTTTATATGCTACAGAGACAATTCAGTCCGGTGATTTCCAGATATCACCCTTTTAATGATAATAGAAAAATGAAATAAGTATTTCTCATCTGGAAACTCACCTGAAAGGTCCAAAACCTCAGATTCAGCTGCTTAAACACTTAAAATAAAGAACAATCCAAAACACCAAAACATAAACAAACTCACACAGCTGAATCCTGGCAACTGCCATAATATCCAATGTCTAAAAGTACTGAATCTGTCCTTCATGTTTAGCGTGATCTGTTGTCAAGTATTTCTGTTATCTATTCTTTGATTTCCTTTTCTATTCACAGGCTCATCCCTTTCTTCATCTTTCTAATGATTTATAAAGACATCTTTTAATGCTTTTCAAATACGCCAATCTAAAAAAAATGAACCATGAGTAGATTTTACTCTTCTGTGCTTGTCCCCTTCCTTCATACTGAACTTCAGCAACAACTATTTAGTTTCACTTTTCTGTTCTGTACAAAGCCTCTTCAACCTTCAAGCCACTGAATAAGTCCTCATGTCACCATACTGACTTTTACTATTATTCCTACTTTTTCTCCATATTGAGACAGCTCGCCACAGTAAATTACTATTTTCTTCTAGAAACCTGCAGCCCTTCAACTCTCAATTACCAGAAGACTTTATTTACAATCCTCTAGCTACGTTGAGACGTGCATAGGTAAAGTCAAAACCAAAAGTAGTCATGGCATTTTCCTTACCATGAACCACAAATTATTTTTTTAATCACACACTCAAGTTGCTTTCAGCCTGTCAATCTGCTCCTTCAAGTCAAAGCATAAGCTAGTGCAGCTATTCACTCCTAAAATAATCTCCAAACTGATGTTTTCCATACATTGATATGCTCTTGGAAGCTGTGTTTGTTTTACTGTCCTTTTCACACCACAAGATAGTCTCTGTAATGTTGCTGCTAAGCCATCAGATTTCAAACAGAAATTCTTCTGCTTGTCCACTTTCTATTTAAAGGGACTGTGAAAGAAAACAGACTGCAATCATGGAGTTATTAACATAAAGGGAGAATAAATGAAGGATGCACAAGCAATCTCAATTTGATCTTTTCCTTATTTGTGAGAGACAATTTTATGCTTAAACATTCTTTTAATACAACTTGCAGTAAAACCAAAACTAAAATGTATCAATTTGACAAAAACATTCACTATCTAGAGGGAAATAGAACAGCAGAGTAGGAATATCAGAAACCCAAGACTGGTTAACACCACAGTCCTTCAACCGTAAGAATAACCACTTGCAAAAGGGAAAGAGAAGTGACATAATCAGTAGTTTACACAAGTATTTTCAAAAAGGTGGAAGTCTTTGAAACCAAGATTACTTATTCACCTATCTTTACAGGAAAGGATGATTCAAGAATTAATTCAAAGAACGCAGCTTAATGCTGATCCAAACATCAGTTCCAAAAGAAAGTTTATTCAAGTAGTTGAGACACGACTGACATAATTTGTATCCTGTTGCTAATTCTGTCAAACAGGATTCATGTAACTCCTTCAGTTATCCTCCACAGACTTCCTAAAGTCTCAACTTCGTAAGATTTCTGAAAGCATATAGAACAAAGAACACAAAATTAACTGGTGTCAGAGGAGTAAAATTCCTGCCAGCTCCCCATACAGCTCCCAACCACCTCTATCATTTCAATCCTGACAGACAGCACTCACTACCTGTCATGGTTCAGGTTAAATGTATGTCTGAAGCCAATGGCTTCTAGCACCTTTGCTAAGCAATAATACACATTCTTCTTTCCCCACACTGGCACACATCTTACTTGGCCACCTCTGGAACTGATGTGGTAAAATGTCTCAGATGCCACAGCTTAATTCTCACTTGTGTTGATTCCTGGAATCACGTAAGAGGAAGCAGGCAGGGCAGAAGCATATAAAAAGATGCAACATATGAAAAAGGGGAGAAGGGAGCAATTTAGAACAGGAAGAAACTTAGAAGTTGGTAACATGAGTATTTCAGAATCATTCTCCTAGAAACAGGTAGTTTGGTTACTGTGCACCATTGAGCTGGATGTTGTATCACATAAATGCTTATTAATAGATACAAAATTATTCCACTGGTCTCTGTGTCTCTGTCAGCTACCTCAAAAGGCAATAAACTGTATTCCTATAGTATACAGGGCATCACCACCACCACATTTCCCAAAACCAGGAATCGTACCCATGAACAGACAAACAGGCTTTCATCACAATCCCACACAACTAAAAAGTGCAAAGGTATTTTCCTCCCCCACCATGAAAACTTACCTAGCTCTTGTAGGTATGTGAAAATTACTATTCCCAGTGCCTTTAAAAATGAGTATAACAATATCAGGTGTCTATTTCAAGCTCTAAGCCCATTGTCAGAATTCTTACAACAGCTTTGCCCCTCCCTTGGAAAACTGGAGCACAGAAAGTCAAAGTGTAACACAGGTCTGGGCAAACAAAAACATGTGTACAGTGAAGTTAAGGGGGTCACTACCAAGTACACCTTATGTACATACAGATGACAGCAACTAAGCCAGCCAGAGTGTTGCTTTGGGGAATATATTATACTTCATAACTGGAGTGGGCAAAGCATACACACACAATTACATCGGCTTTGTTCATTAGCAGTAAAACATTAACACCATAATCCAATCAAGTTTGAATGTGTGCCCATACTCCTGGCTTATTATCTCCCAAGAGCTGAAATTACAAACTTTGTAAAGGTAAATGATACAAAAGAAATAAAATCGCAATTCTCAAATATTTTCCTTTTTGGCATTTCAAGAAATGCAGCACAAAATGTGCAGTGTCTTAAATCAGCAATATCTTCAATGAGTAAACGAAATGATTAATATTCTTAGTCAAATACTTTCCCTCTGAACAACCCTTAATATAGGCTTGAAAGTCTATTTTAGAGAATTTCATTATTTTAAAGAAAGAAAGTAAGCAGAGAAGCTGAGTTGATAAAACCCAAAAGAGATTCAGCGCAAGACATAAGAACAGTGGCAAGAATTCAGTAAAAAACAGATGGGGAAAAGCAAAAATACTGGTAGAGCAGAAACGCACCAGCAGAACAGTAAGTGGAAAATCGGCAGCTTCCTTTCACTTCTGCTGAAGGAAACATTCCACTGTCACGTCTTCTTTTACCATTAAAACAAGCTCTGATGGGCAATTAAGCCGGAATGTGGTGGCCTTTTCACCTGGAGTGGTAGGAACTAACACGTCCGGTTAGACGGTATCATGGGAACATGAAGAAACGATTTTTGGGGTGTCTTGTGCAGGGTCAGGAGCCAGACTCCATGATCCTGATGGGTCTTTTCCAACTCAATATATTCTATGGTTCTGTGAAACTGAAGATGGAACACCAACTTCACAGACTAGGAAGCACAAGTGTCCAAAACATCTCCACTTGAATTTTCTTAGAAACCTTTTATTTCTATGCACTCAAATTCCCTTCTCTTTGTTGAAATAATGTAAGAAAGGGGTAGCAGCCTTCCAGGGCCAAGCATTCCTAGACACTGTACACTTAAACCTTAATCTGGCTCAGAGATCAAAGAGGAAGAAAACAAACTCATAAATAGTTAAAAGTTAAACGTTAATCCCACAGGGGCTCTGCTCTTCTATTTTATATTGGTAAAGCTCATGCACTCTAGGGAGACCCAAGGATATTTCTTCAGTAATTACCAAAGATTCTCTTCCACACTCAAAAATTTAAATGCACCCAAATTCTGTTAGCACCAAAACACATTCAGTAGTAGGATAAAGTCCTGGCAAAGAATGTACATTGCACTTATGAGCTACAGCCTGTCACCTCCTCCCCCATTCAAGTTATAAAATGTTTCACAAAAAAACATCCTTTATGTTTAGAAGACATGCAGGAGACAGACTTTTTCCAAGCACTCCCTCACTGTACAAACAGCAACCTTGTACCAGAACAGGAAGAGCTGGTAACAGGCTGTAATAACACTGTTGTACAACACCACCATGTTGATTCATAAGCAAAGCTGTTGCCAGTCTGCTAATACAGGCTACTAGCCTGGAGAGACCAGTCACAACTCTATTTTCAGTATTTTGGTTCTTTCATTAACACGTCTTACTGCAAAGTACCTCAAATACAGAAAATTAAGCTCTAAACACTGGGTAGATAGTTCTGCTTTTCAAACTAAACTCCTTTATGGGGGAAAAAAAAAGCCACACAACACATTTTAAACAGTTAAAATATTGCTGGAACTGACTGGATGTTACTCTCTAAATAGAAACCTAACTTTATATACCAAAAAACTCTCAAACAGAAGAAAAACAACGTAAAGATTACAAATGATGACATTTAAGAAAAAATTACCTGCTGCACTCCATCTTGCTAGTTAAGAAATGTAAAGAAATGACAGTTCCTACAACTAAAACCCACTTTGATTAGGAAACGATCAGGTCATTCAATAAAGTCCTTGCAGAGTATATCTCATAAGTCAGGCGAAATAATTTGGCCCAGACTCCCAAACACACGAACCATCCAGACACTTGATTATCACAATCCTGCATGAGTTTTTCCTATCAAAGTTCTTCTGGTAAGTTTTAATCAGGGCCCAGAGGAGGAGAGATAATTGTCTGGATGTTCTCAATTAAAGCTTCAACAGTGCACACAACAAAACAGTTTCACAAATATTCTGTCCACAGAAAAGTAATACCAGGATTTTAGTTCAAAGAATGGTTTTTCAGTTTTATCTATTTTTGGCTGAATAGCAGGTTTTCAATCTGTACTGAGAATGCAGAAGCAGATTAGTCTCCTCCCTCTCATTTCCAATAAAACATGTTAACATCTGGCAACCCAGTTCTAATGTTATTTTCTCAGACCAATCCAGACTTCAAGTTCTGAATGTCAGGCATTTTGCACATTTCTCCCTTTTTAAGGGACCCAAACGGCAATGCATGAATCTTTTAACAAGCTACTTACAAATAAGTTTCCACCACTAATCTTTTATTCATCTGAGCATTTAAAAATGACAAAAATTAGGCTATGGATTGGGGGTGATGGAAGGAAGGATTGCTGATTACTCAGCTTAATAACAGAATATTATCTTCACATGCTCCAAGATATTCTAAAATATTGAAAGGTCAAACCAACACAGTCCTCTTTTAAAGGGAATAATATGCTTGGCTTAAGCTCTCACTCAGAGACAAGATCAATCTGAAATCACAGCTACAGTATAATTAAAGATAAATCACAATAACTATACACACACAAAGGAAAGGCTCTGAACAGTCTAAAAAGCTTTTTGCCAGATAACGAGTTTTTTACAATGAACCTGTCATTTGAAAGCAAATTAAGTGGAATCCACCAATACAGAATAAAATGAAAGTGACGGCGAGTCATCTGCTTTGTAAATTAAGTCTTTAACCACAGATAAAATTAACTTTTAAGGGAAAGAGTCTGGCACTATTTGAACTACTTCAGTTAAAGGAATGAGTTTAAGACAATAGTGAAGGCTGGCACAACGAGGGCAACCATATGTCTACCAGGGTATTTCTCATCATAAAAACCATTCCAAAGGCTGGTAAGCAACATAAAATGTTGTATTCTGACAGAAAGCTGTTCGGACAGAAAAAGGGCAAAATGTCAGAAACTGCAAATGGCAACAAGATTTAAACACTCATCGAATCTGTATCCCTGAATATGACAGGGAGAATTTCTAACTTAGGTAACCTAAACCATTCAGTTTCCTTGTCCCTTCACATTATTGGCCATTAATTCCTAGACAAGAATAAATAAATAAACCTATGTGAACAAATAGCATCGAATTCTATGAAGCATTTTATTCCAGCAGACTTTTAGAGACAATATTTGCTATGCTCTAGTAAACTATTATCACAATTTATTGACATATATACAGATTTTCTTCTTGAGGCTGACTAAGCACTACTTTTAATTAAGTTAAATAAAAAAGGATGACAAACAACTTTGTATTTGTAATCACCCAAGGAGAAACAATTATTTTTTAGTACTGTGTATGAAAGGATGAATAGCTAGTATCCTCAATGAGATCATTAATTAGCAAAAATGAGGTGCCTTGTAGTTCCTGATTTACCACCATTAACTTTCTCCCTTTCTTTGCTAACACATTAATTCTGCTCCTAGAAAGGCAAATTATAAGGTTCCCTCCCTTCTTCCCCGATAGATACCTGTTTTTCATGTTAGTGATTAAGGTCACCTGAGAGGAAAAACAAACCAAACTGCAAAGGCTTGCACAGATTCCAGAATACCTTTTTGAACAAAAGAAACAAACAAGCAGAAAAACCCCAAACAACTACAAAATCTGTGTGGATTCCAGAATACCTTTTGAAAGCCCTCAATTATCAAAAGCAGGTAGAAGACAGGTTACCTGACCTTCTTTTTATCACAAAGGGTTGTTTACTGGCTCTTTTCATTTTGAAACTTTTAACTTACTTTTATTTGATTTTAATAAATGAAGTTGCAACAGGTTTCAGTGAATGGATAATATTGTCTCTTCCTCCCTTGAAAAGACAAAAACTGCACCTCCAGCTGACAGTTCTGTCACAACCCTTCACTACTTCAAAGCTGTGCAAGATGCATAAATTTTTGGCTCCACGTACTAAGCAAAAGACCTTCATCATCCTCTTCCCCTCTGCCCTAGTGGAAATTTTAGCCTCTAATCCACTTGAATGCTTGTTTCTCAGCTGTAAACCAAGGCTATGTAAGAGACACGATTGTTACACTGAGCACATTTATATTAGTTGCACACAGCCATAACTATGGGTAAATTCAGTGGGAGTCGTGCCTTCTCTCTCTCATATCAATACGAGCAATTTAATCTCAGTCTCTGGGAACAGTCACCAGTATGGCCTATACCTGTCTAACAGGGAAGGATAGTGAAGATCCTTTAGTCTGGAAGTCTTAGCTCGGTAGAATCTGAGTAAACAATTAAAGAAAGTGCAAGATCAGAGTTTTGCACATTGTTTGAGCTAAGCTGCTTTAGCCTATTAATTACAAGCTCACAGAGTATTCCAAGGGAGCATCTTAAGACAACATTCCCTGGCTTCTGCAAATCCATTGTGTTCTATTTTTCCCTTCTCAGAGCTAGAATAGCTAGGCCTAAACACAAGTACAGGATGTTATAAAACTGTAAGCAAAACATACTTGCAACCAACCAGAGTAACTCTTCTTTACAACAAATACCTGCCTGCTTTTATTTTCCTGACTGAAATCATACACATATTAATGAGGTACCAATGTTCAATGTGACAGGTTGAAAGCATTCATATTTTTCCACATTTTAGCTGCATAGTTGGTTTCCTTGGAAGCAAGAGCTGCTGATAATGCCCAGAGACACTGGTTTCAATAAGCTTTTCTACTACTGCTTTCTTTCTCAGAAGTGAATTCTTCTGTTCTAGCTCAAAAACTGTGCAGCTGCTGCACAGTAAAGTATTTCCCAAAACTGTACTTACACAGGCAGATACAAAAACAAGCAAGTGAGACTCCTTAGGGCCTAAAGCTGTAATTTTTATTTTATTTATCTTTACTGAATAAAGACTATACATTTTAAACTTCGCTAGATATTCAACTCACTGGAGTTAATTTAACTTGGGTGTTTTTTAACAAACTTTTCATCTTGGTAAAATGACTATAAATTTTTCATTTTCTTATTTTACTGTAGGATGGCAATATGCCAAAGCTAATACACCACATATCAGTACAGATTTGATTACTGAAGGTTATATAAAGGACTAACAATCTCTTAGTGGACAGGAGAAATGCTTTCTACTCTCTACCTGTTCTGCTTTCAATTACAGCACTTGCATTTTCCAGTTTACAAAATTATTGAAATTCTTATCTTCAACAGGATTCCACCAATGACACCACTAAATACTTCACATTGTTATCAACTACGAATAATTTCATTGTGTTTATATCCCAGAACTGGTTACATAGCTACAGCAACTGCTCATTTTCTTTTTCCATTTTTTTTATTTGAAACAACACAAATAGTGTCCTGTACTGTGACGTTTTAAAGCACAGAATACATGTGCAGCACCAATGAAGTTCCAACTGACTGAAAGGTTTCCTCACTGAAGGTTGGGTTTGTGGGGTTTTTAAAAAAATATGCTAAAAATAGTTTAGAACTTTTTCCTGGACAAACCTTTTAAATAAGAGAAAATTGCCAAATTATTTAATAAAAATGCTGCCAATATTGAACAAAGACTAAGCAAGAAGTAATTGTTCTGAGAACAACTGGAAACACAGAACTTCCACCAACACTAAAAGCACAGGTAAAGAACAGAACCAAGGAAGTATAACCAAAAGTGTATGCATTTTTCTCTTGAGATTTCAGGGGCCTGTAAATATTCCCCCCCCATCTCTAACCCCACCGGCCGAAAATATTGAGGTGAATCTACTGGGAAGCTTTTGCACTGTTACTAGCTTGCATTTTGTGATAAAAGTTCCTCATGTTGTCAAACTCCAACATGAACTCTGCGTTGTCATCTCACAGTTATTTTATTACATGGCTGTTTAGATGTACATTTTGAAAAAAAAATTTCCATTGATGGACTTTTCAAGTAGCACTTTATCTTGACGTGTGCATGTAATTTGATGGTGGTCCACCACCAGCAGTTTTCAAGGGGATAACACAGAAGCCTGGTGAAAGCAAGTGTCCTAAACTCTTCAGTAAAGCTGTTGGTGTCATTAATTACATTAGCTCTGTATTCGATCAGATTTAAATACCTACATGTACAAATCTCACTTACCTAACTTTACAGAATAAATGAGAAGTTATTCTGGTGATAGAATGCAAATCTAAAACTGTTCCCATAAATGCATTTAAACAGTTTTCACAAACACATCCAATCATAATTTAGGGTTTGTAGTAAAACTGACAGGAGGTGAAAGGTAAAATGTAGTAATCATAAAGTCAATCTTTCAAGTTCATGATAAAAATAGTTGATATATGGAGGTTGAGGGAAAGGCTTTAATTATTTAACACTTTACATTGCAAGGACACATTTTCTGTACATTTTCAACTCCACTTTCTTGGCTCTATTTTTCACCTGCACTTCTATTCATAACACAAGTTCTGTGTTTCCAGCTGTTTTGAAAACAACTATTTATTGTTTATTATTTCTTCAGCATTTGACTTTAAGACTCCAGATTACTAAAGATGCTATTTCATATTTTCTAAAGCAAATCCATTCTATTCACTCGTTCTATACTACTCACTTTCCAGAATAGTCCTGTGGGTTTTTCCAGTAGAAAGTTGGACAAGCTTGGGCTTTTTCTGGGAAAAGTCTTGAAAAGAAATGCTCTTCCTTCAAGGCTTGTTTGGGGGTTTTGTCGGCTTTTTTTAAGAACAAATATGATTTGCCTAAAGTTATGCAAACCAGGTTTAAGCCAGTCCAGCAGTGGCAAATTAGCAACAACACTCTGGTTAGAAAACAAAACACAATTTCATCAACACTGGCTTCTATTATTGCAGGAAAAAAAAGGGTTACAGAAAACTACCATTAAAGATTTGTCCACACAGACAAAAATCACAATAAGTTTAATGATACACATAAAGGCTCAAAGTCACAATTTTCACAAGTTACTGTGCATCCACTGAACTGCAGTAACTATTCAGGTTGATGCTCAGAGCCAATGGCAAGAGGTGATTTGTTACAGTTCCAAAACTTCCCTAGTAGGCTGACTTAGGACAGGCTGATCAGATAACCCTAGTAACTTAATCAGAGACCTTTCAGTGGATTTGTAAAAATAAAATGTAATCAATCTATGGCATCATACACCGTTGTATAAAATTACATCAGTTTAAGACGTGCACCAACATATCATTTTTATCCATAATATAAATAATACTGCCATAATGGTACAGTGATAGACTACTGGTACAGTGAGAGACTACTGGTACAGTGAGAGACCACAATGAGTTGAATAAACATTTCAGTTAAACACTGAGTATTTAAAAACAATGTACTTAATCAGAAAAAGGACACCTCCTTTTCCTCCAGGCAACTTACACACCAGAAGTTACCATTAATTATAATAAATTAAACGATCCTGAACCAAAAAGCCACTTAAATTATATACAGCAGTTTCCTTTGTCAAACGTTTTTTCACACTGAAAATATCTTAATTAATAGAAGAATTCAGAGCCTTGCAATCCTGCTCACCTAGGAACATGTCTAGTACTGAGAAACTTACTAAATATTCATTTCTGCTTCCTGTTTACAACTCCTTTTCCAATTTGCTAAACTACATTACTAAATCAGTAGTTTACTAAACATAGGAAAAAGTAATTAGAGCATTGTACAATTAGCAATATAGAGAAAAAAATTCCATTAGTGTCCTTGAATCTCTCATCAAAAGACAACAGAACACCAAACAAGAAAACAGCAAGCGTCACCTTACAGCTGGTATTTCTAAAATGAAAGCAATTACAGCATTAGACTTCTCATAGCCATAATTTCAGGAAGTTGAGTACTACCCTCCATACCTTTAGGCAACATTTGTTATTTGTGTATCCTAAACGACCTCATGTAATTTGTAGCCACTTTTTCCCCTTTCCAGAGAGAGCAACAGGAATTAGGGTGAGGCAAGCTGTAGAAGGTCATTTACTAGGCCAGAGACAGCAACACGGCACAGGTTTACAGGGTTCCACAAAGCCCCTCCTTCACAGTTCACAGCTGTCACTTCCCTCGTTTTCACACAGTTTTGCAAAAGATACTGCAGATATTACAGCTTCTGTTTTGCAGTTGTTCTTGTGAAAGTCTGAACTTTAAAAGAAGAGCACTGCTGAAAACGCATTTGGCAGATACAGCTACTAAAGCCACGGCAGCTCAGACTTCCTGCCTAAGCTACTGCTAAAAGAAGAACATTCTGCACAGTATGTTCAAGTTCTTGATCTCATTTCATTTCAGTAACTCTGAAAGACACACCATGGGGGGGTTTATGCTTTTAAACTTTACAAGCAGTATTTTTACCCCATAAAGTTCAATGCTTTGATATTTTTAACTCTTTTTAGCTATGCTAAATACAGGTTATTAGGACAATTAAACGAATTTCATTCATTTTGTACACTCTTTCTGGGTTGTTCCATTAGTAGTGACAAAAAATGTAAGTTATACTGGACCAAAATGAAAAAAGAGACGAGAAGAGCAGAACTAGATCATCCAGATCTAAAAACAAAACGGAAAACTGTAAATATTCAAGGAAAACCAGAACAGCTGCTGGTGAAATAAGAAAAGACGGGGGCCACTGCCACAAAATCCAGCGATCTTTTCTCTTGCCCAAGTCATAAGTTGCCACTCACTCAGAGCGGCACTCAGTGAGTGATCCATTCTCCCAGAGCAATTTCTGCTGCCCCTATTTAAGAACCCCTTCGGAGTAGGTACGAATGAATAATTCAGCTGGAAATATCTGTCAAGCAGCAGGATGTTTCACGCTACTGTACCTGCAGCAACCCCATCCGACCGAGCAAAGCCAGACGCTACCTGTGCACAGGGCAGAAACCACACCGCAACCTCATTTTACGGAGGCAAAGAGAATCCTACGGGCAACACGCGGCTCGGAGCAG
This sequence comes from Calyptomena viridis, assembly GCA_013390005.1. NCBI lineage: Eukaryota > Metazoa > Chordata > Aves > Passeriformes > Eurylaimidae > Calyptomena > Calyptomena viridis. The sequence goes on from WEIV01024246.1 coordinate 22,781, forward strand.
GACATGCCTGTCCCAGCCCCGTTGTGCCCGGGAATTACAGCGCCGTAACAACAGGAACTGGGAGCTGTCGGTCACGGTCCTCACGGTACCACCGGGAGGGCCCCCGGCCGCCCGCCCCGCACTGCGCCCAGCGCGGCTGGGCCCCCTCACACCCCCGGGGGCAGAGGGCTCCCTTCGCCCTTCCCTCTCCTCCCCACGGACACACGCCC